>JAQMYJ010000015.1:16866919-16881852 GCA_030014305.1 Clarias laeviceps | reverse complement strand
CACAAACAGGAAGTTAATATCACCAACCATTCCCATTTTATTAAGGTGTATCCATATAAATGGCCCACCCTGTAGACTGAATATTCTGTTATTCTGTTATTCTTTATATAAAAAAATCTCTTGTTGATTACTTTTTGCCCCAGTAATTATTAACTTTTAGAGGTATTCACAGGTATATTCACAGGAGATATGTTCACAAAACATACAGGTACTCTGTTGAACAGACATTATATACAGTACATTGGTATTCCACCTTTTTAATTAGTCACACAAATAAAAATTCACCATCGCTGGGTAAAACTTATCTTTATATTAGCCTGGTGTAGCATTTTCAGATAAATTATATCTTTTATGGCAGTGTCTGCATAGCTCTGTGTGTCTGCATGCATGTGCTCTACCAGGCAAAAGTTTGGAATACTTAAGAGATCTAAAGAGTGAAAGAACACGCAGAATTATGTAGTAAGCAAAAAAGTATTAAACAACCCACATTTAGCTTTGATGGCACACTCATGGCATTCTCTCATCGGATTCACAAGGTGGTCTCCTGGAAGGATTTCATTTCAGAAGTGTGTCTTGTCGAGTGTTAATTTGTGACATTTCTTGCCTACTTAATGTGCTTTAGACCATCAATTGTCCTGTGCAAAGGAAGGGAGCGTACAGAGTCAGTAGCTGTATTTGTGCTGCTAAAACTACTGTACAAATCCATATTATGGCAAGAAACACTCAGTTGAGTAAAGAGAAAAGACAGTCATTATTAATTTAAGAAATGGAGGTCAGACAGTCTTTAAAGGTCAGAACTTTAAAAGTAACCCCAAGTGCAGTCACCCAAACCATCAAACGTTATGATGAAACTGGCTCTCATGAGGACTGTCACAGGGAAGGAAGATCATAAGCTATCGCTGCTGCAGAGGATGAGTTTATTAGAATCTCAGATTAAAGCCAACATAAATGCTTCTTGGAGTTCCATAGTCAGACCGATTTCAACATCCACTGTTCAGAGGAGACTGTGTGAGTCAGGCCTTCATGGTTAAATTACGGCAAAGAAACCATTACTTCGGAGGAACAACAATCAGAAGAGACTTGCTTGGGCCAATAAACGCAGGGAATGGATATTAGACCAGTGCAAAACTGTCCATTTGTCTCTTGACTCCAAATTTGAGACTTTTGGTTCTAACTGCTATGGTTTTGTTAGATGTCGAGAGGGTGAACAGACAGGGGGTGAACATGTGCTTCCCACTGTGAAGCATGGAGGAGGAGGTGTGATGGTGTAGGGGTGCGATGCTGGTGATACTGTTGGTGACTTAGTGGGACCATCATTTGTTTTCTCAATTTTGACCAAGTGCAAACCAGATGGGACATGCCATCTTATCAGTTGACCATCACTTATTTTCCAACAGGACAATGCCCCAAACACAGCTCTATGTTACACAAGAGCTATTTGTCCAAGAAATAGAGTGATGAAGCGTTGCATCAGATGACCTGGATCAACAATCACCAGATCTAAATCCAGTTAAGATGGTTTGGAATGAGTTGGACCGGAGAGTGAAGGAAAAGACTGTGAGACGGAGAAAAAAAAAGAGAATGCAAAGAGTGTACAAAGCTGTCATCAAAGCAAAGGTGGCTACTTTGAAGAATTGTAAAAAAAAAAAAAATGTAAAACACATTTTCGTTATTTAACACATTTCTGTTGACTACATAATTGCATATTTGTTCTGTCATAATTTTAATGTCTTGGGTATTAATTGAAAACAATAAAAAATTAAGAAAAAACACTAAATAAGAAGGTGTGGCCAAATGTTTGACTGGTACTGTATGTATGTATGTGTGTGTGTGTGCATGGATGTGTGTGTATGTGCCTAAGTGTGTATGTACGCATATACATACAGTAAAACCTTGGATTAGTCTGCGAGAGTTTTGCAAGATTAACAAAATGTTTAAATACATTTTAAGTTCATAAACAAGCGAGTTCTTGCAATACGAGTATTACGCCTGCGCTTTGTCTGCCGAGCGTCCAGAAAATAAAAATGGACTAACACAAAAAACATAGACATGTATGCTTTACATTTGCCAAATATATACAGTGGAACCTTGGTTTATTCCAGAAGCGGCTCGTATTCCAAAATACTCATAAACCAAATAAAATTTTTAAAAATACACTAACTGAATCACTGCTGTAAAAAAAATAAATAAATAAATAAATTTACCTGCACTTTACCTTTTGGAAGAATCACGACAGAGCAGTGTTTCTGTGTAGAGCAGAGAGAAAGAGTGTGTGTCTCTGTGAAGGTGAAAGTAGGAGGGGTCTGTGTGTGTCTATATGCACGCTCGTTACTGTACACCGTGCCACGCACACACGCACACAGACCCCTAAGAGTGTGTGTGTGTCTGTGAAGGCGAAAGTAGGAGGGGTCTGTGTGTCTGTGTCTGTCACAGCAGGCAAAGAGCAGCCTACATCTTGAGCAGAGAGAAAAAATGGATTTTTAACGTCTCTACTGAGACTTGCTTTTGCTTTATATGCGCGCTGTACACACACGCATACAGACACAAAATAAAATGTTTTACGCGCACATACGTGGTCACAGTGTTATAGTAAACAGTACACGCGTGCACGTATGTTTATTATACCAGTAAGAGACGAGCACTAAGACCCAGCAGCCTCCGCCATGTATCTTTCCTCTACCTCCGCCCTGTCTATGAGGCGCCGAACTATGCTAGCATCAGTGCAAGAGACCGAGTGTGTTCACTCCGTTCCGCGCTCAACTAAAGTATTTATTTTTATTTATTTATTATTTTTTTTAAATAATCAAATGTCTCCGCGCCGCGCGACTTTGATTATGAAATTCGTTGCCAACTCTTTTAGTAATCGACTTTTATCGATTTAATTGATTCGTTGTTGCAGCCCTAGAGCCAATGGTTCTCTTCTCTCTCTCGCTGAAGGATTGTGGGTAATCGTCTCCCATGCTCAGTCTCAGTGCACGTGCGTCACTCATATAGTCACTGCATGCGTATACTGTTTAGTAAAGCATTGTGACCACGTGTGTGTGTGTGCGCGTGAAGCATTCTTTTAATTTACAGTGATTCCCTTAGTGAGGACTTTGGGAATTGCTTTGATATTCGACTACTTTAGATTACAAGTACATTTCCAGAACAATTTTTGCTTGCAATCCAAGGTTTAACTGTACACACACTCACTCACTCACAGGAATGCACCTTCTTTTCATGTGCTTTTTTGAGGTAATTATCTCTAATAAATAATGCAAAATACTGTCAAAAACTATTTTCTCCTCATTGTGTAGCATGATAGTTTCACTAACCACAGTGTTTTAACACTGTTCTATTTTTCATGAACTTTGCAACTTTATAAAGCATGTTCACTAAATTGCCACAAAAACATTCCCAAAAAAAAGGCTAATCAGAAATAAGTTATTTTCAAACGCAAGTGTATTATTAAAACCTGACCCTCACCCTGATCCATGTAAACTGGGGAAAATATTGACATGGCCTATAGTGCACTGCATAACCATTCAAAGGGTAATTATTGTAATTATCTTTTATCTTGTAGTACCTTTTTGTGTTTGTTTGGTATAATAAAAAACATGGGTTAAAATGAACTCCTGTTTGCCTCACTGATTTGTTTTAGAAAACGATTCAGAAACGCACCATTTGTTGTGCTGGTAGTGGAAAAACCAGAAACATGTTTGAGGCATGAGGAAGTAATACAAACTAAATTGTATTATCTATACAATTAAATTGGTAAGAGAGCATTACGTACCAGTTATATAAATCCTGATGTACTTTCCTAATTAATACAATGTATCGATACTGCGGTGGTTTAATCCATTCTCATTTTAAAATAAATAAATGATATTTGTGGTAATGTCAGCTAGTGAAGACTGTATACAAATTTTAATTTTATTTGTTACATACTCAACCATACACAGTATGTATGCAGTGAAATTCTGTATCCCTGTATTGGGATATGTGTTGTATGATGTTTTGTCTCATGCCTAACTGCCAGGCTGTACATGTTTGTGTCATGAGATTAGTGTATACTGAATGCAAAGCTCTCTGTGTCCTCTTGGCAGGTGGACTATCAGAGACATCAGGCAGGGGATGGAAGGAAAGTCTGTCAGCCAGCTACAGCAGCTCCACTAGTGGCAACTGGAGCTGGGATGCTAGCGATCAGTCAGTTCCCTCCACACCATCCCCACCACTCTCCAATGATGTCAACAAGAGCTTCCTGATCTACTCACAGGGGGAGGACAACATCGAGGAAGCAGAGGGCACCCACTTCGTGTTCGAGGATCCGATTCCCCGGAAACGGAAGGTAAAAGTCAGATGTAATCCTAATTGAGTGGCGGAAACAAAACATAGTGCATTCTTCTATGTCTTAGTGTTCTACAAATGTGGTAAACCCACATGCCTGTAAACCCCATTTCATGCTTATAGATACAGGCCAAAAAAGTCACCTGGATTCAAATAAGCAAAAACTTAAGAGGCTTTAATTTCCTATGCATGGTAAAGTTGTATAATATAAATTGCAAATTGACCGTAAAAAGGACAGTTGTGATTATTTGTGAAAGTAAAAGCGTTTCCACATGCACAGTCCAATGAGAACTCACAAGATTGGGACTAAACAGCTGTGTGGCTATAAGAAAATTGCTTTATTGGAAGGAAAACAGCATCCTTGATGGCATCATTCATCAAAAGTGTATTGTGGAAAATCACAATATAAATAAGTTTTTAAGCCTGGTGTCATATTGTCTAAAATCAGTGTGTTCGTCTTTACTGTAAATATACTTGTACACTTCATGCACATAGACAAGAAACTCTGTAAAATAGGAGTGGTTGGACTTTACAGTTCTCACACAAACCCTGAGACCCTCAAGTTCTTTTAAATAAATGAGTAATATTGTACAGAAGTGTCTAGAAAGAGTTAATTGATCAGCCCAGAGGAACCAGTTTCTCCCTCACTATTTTTTCTGCTTTTGACAGATAATGCAGATACACACCCACACACTTTCCATAGTGCTGGTAGTGCAGGCCAGGACTTGCTTTTGTCCTGTGTAAGAAGGCAGGGAAATTGACTCATTCTGTTTTTCCTCTTTCTGGTGTAAGCTAGAAAAATAGAAAGTTGATTACAAACAAGATGAGAAGAGGTAGAAGGCACATTACACACACCTTTAACAACTGAATTATGTGCAATATTTTTTTTTGTGGTTATTGATGTTGTTTCATATAATTGTAGTTGTTTGTTGTTTGGAGTCCTGAGTAGCAAAGGAGCAGGAGCAGAACAGGTTGCTATATACTATATATACAGTATATATAAAGCAAATGTGTGCTGCAAACAAGGATAATCAAACTCCCACAGTGATAAACAATGACGAAACCAGATTTCTTTTGCTCTCTCTCTCTCTCGCGCTCTCTCTCTCTCTCTCTCTTTCTCTCTCTCTCACACACACACAAACACACACAGCATTTTTTGTGCTTTAATAACCCAAACACATTTGAATATACTGTATATACAGTAATATATATATTTCAGTAGGGAGTGTGTGTGTGCTTGTGTGTCCTGCAATGGATTGGTCCTGGGTGTACCCTGCCTTGTGGTCCGAATTCCCTGGTATAGGCTCCATGACCCTGTACAGGATAAACGAGTGAGGGAGGACATTTTATACTGTTTATTCATTCCACAAAAATTTATTTAGTTTGTTAATATTAAATGCCATATTTTATAGTACATAAACTAGGAAGGTAAAAGTGTGGTAGGAAAAGGAGCACATTTACATTTAATCATGAGACATGGTCAAGCCGATCTGCTGAAGTTCAAACCAAGCATCGTAATTGGAAAGAAAAGTGATTTAATCAGCTTTGAACCTGGCATGCTTGTTGGTGCCAGGGGGTCTGGTCTGTGTATTTACTAAACTAAATGCACAACATGTCGAGCCTTGAAGCAGACGGGCTACAGCAGCAGAAGACCATAGCAGGTGCCACTCCTGTCTGCTACGAATGGGAAACTGACCCTACAGGTCTCCTGGCTCACCAGAATTGGACAAGTGAAGATTGAAAAATTGTTGCATTGTCTGATGAGTCTCGATTTTTGTTCCAACATTCCTATGGTAAGGTCAGAAATTGTCATAAATCACATCGCATGCATTCATCCAGCCTTCTTTCAATAATTCAGGGTGGTGGTGGTGTAATGGTGTGGGGGATATTTACTTGACACCCTTTAAGCCCCTTAATACCAATTGAGAGTCTCCCTGAGTATTGTTGCTGACTATGTCCATCCCTTTATGACCACAAGATAATGCATGATGTCAGACTGGTTTCTTGACAATGAGTTCGCTGTAACAAACCTCAATCTAATAGAGTGCCTTGGGAATGTTGGGAAAGGTAGATTTGAATCATGGATGTGCATAACCTCAAATTAGTTTTAAACACAAAACAAGAATCGCAAACTCAAAAAAGTCTGTAAATTTGTATCTAAATCATATTCCTCAGTTTACGTTTCCGGTTCACTCTTTGTGATTTTGAAGTTGGTTTTTAAGGAAAGTTTCCGGCACCTTGTTGAATCTACTGGCAGTTGTGAAGGCAAAAGGGGGTCCAATCCAGTATTAGGAAAGTAAACCTAATCAAGTTGTATGTGTGTCTGTGTGTCTGTGTGTGATATAAAGTGTTAAACAGGATAAAATGAGTCAACAGGTCTAGATAAATGAGGATTACTCAAGTCTTTACAATTCTTACAACTAAAACCTGTAACCTGATTGTTCATAAAAACAGCAACTTTGCTGATCAGCCACACCTGCAGTAGTAAACCTCCATATGTACTGTAGATAGAAGAATATGAGCAGTTTAGAATTAGAACATTAGGGTAAATTAGTCAGGATCAGAATCTTGGAGGAATTCAGTCAGGGTGCACAAACCCTCCAACAAGAGAACATGTTATTAGGAGCACCTAAGATCTATGCACTAAAACTTTGTGGTTTATTTTTTTTGCGGTCTAGAACTCCATGAAGGTGATGTTCAAATGTTTGTGGAAGAACTGTGAAAAGGTCCTTAGTACTTCCTCAGGGATCCAGCGACACATCCGCACCATACATCTGGGGTATGTATTTGTTAGTGAAGTAATAACACACAAATGGAAGAATGTGTTGGATAAAGGGCTCCCTGGGCTCCATCTACCAACACAATCTATTTAATGATTTTTTCCTGGTTAAGACAGGGTGTTTTTAATTGGCCTTCACAATGGCTTCACAATGGCTTCAGTTTAAAATAGAATCTGTTTTTGCATATGTAATTGGGCTGTATGCTAATAAATGTTCATTGCACATTATCAGTTTAGCATTTTAAGTCTACAGAAAACATGTATGTCCTAAAAAGCCAAAGTATTATGAACACTCATTTTCATAATACTTTTTCATAATTAGGAACAGATGAGGCTAATGATATTGATTATCACCTCACAATGGTGCAAATTAGTGGCTAGTATTTTAGACTGTAAGTGAAATTTGTTTGTGTTGGATGCAGTTAAAATGGGCAGAGGTCACTTTGACTAGTTGGAGCATCCCTGATAGGCAATTCTTGTGAGATGCTCCTGGTCAGCAGTGGTAAGAATCTGCCGAAAGTGGCCTAAATTTGGGTGACATGGTATGGAATTAGGGATGTCTCATTTGTTACAGATCATTTTAATGATGGTTAAAGGAGGGATGGAGCTGCACTGTCAAAAGTACCGACAGTGGGCATATGAGCACCAGAATCGGACATTTGCCTGGTTTAGTGAGTCATTTCTTATATAACATGCATGGCCAGGCACATGTACATGGTTTACCTGGGGATGTGATTACACTACGATTCACTGTGGGAAGAGGTCAAGTTGGAAAGGAGCATGAAGTCTTGAACAGTGTTTCTCTGTAATCCACGGGTCAAGGTATTCATAAAAATGTAAATTGGACACATGATACCTACGTAAACTAAACTTTGAAGACTAAAATCATGTTGATTAGATGCTAGGGATGGGAATCACCAATCACCTATCAATACAAGGATGCATGCCGATTCGATTAATATTGTGATTATATAAGTATCTTGATTTTATAAATATCCAGATTCGATATTACATTTCCACCCGATTTTTTTACAATTTTAAACATTTTACAATGTTTAATGGTTGATTAAATGTAGTCTGTTCCTCATAACTTTATTTTTCTCACTTAAAAGCCAAGCGCTGCACTTAAACAATACAAAATAACTTAAAACACAACAGTTTAACATATAACTGAGTCCTCCTCCATAATTATTATTTCTAATAATTCAAAACTATCAAATAATTTACTCCTACCACACGGGATAAAAATGTGTAAATAGTTCACCTGTAGGATTATAAAGAAACAGCTACCGTCACAATTTGGTCCATGTCAGTCACTCAAATCTTTATGCTTGCCCATTTTTTTTTGCTTACAATACATTGATTTCAGGAACAAAATCTTCACTTGCTGCTTAATTTATCCCACCCATTTCCAAGTGCCACTGTAGCACGATAATCAAGATATTCACTTCAACTGTCAGTGGTCAAAATGTTATGGCTGAGCAGTGTATATACAGTACTATGCAAAAGTCTTGACCCACCCCTTTCTTTATATCTTGCTTTTAAAGAGCCAGAGTCTTGTAATTTTTATGTAGTCCTGAGGGATAGTTCTCCGGGTTCTCTGAATGACTTTTTTGACTAATTACAGTCTCTGTACCTGAAAATTTCAGAGTAATGTTTTTGTGTGTTAAGCCATTGACCTATGACTCATTTAGGCATAAAAAAATCCAAGTTAAGTCATGTTTTCAGTGAGAAACAGGTGCAGGTAATTATTATACTGCTGATGCTGAGTGGTTGGAACAGACAAGAGGGGAAATGAGGTTGCTGCTGAGGTTGTTACATAATTGCAGTTTATCGTAAAACATTTGTTCACATTTTTTAATCTACCTAATTGAATTTAATATGGAGAAAGAAGGACAATTTTAAAATAATGTCAATCAAGATAATTTAATTTCAAGATTTTTGCACAGTAATGTATATTTGTTTGATGTTTCTTTAATGGCCTTTAAATTTTGCGAACCCCTGAGTTAGTAAACTTAAACTAATCCAAAAATTCTGACCATGATTGAACTGCAAATAAGAATGCAGCCCCTGTAACTGGGTTTATTTAGTCAAGGGGAGTAGATTGACAAACAAGACTCTTCTAAATGTTTAATGCTGCTTAAGGGAAACAGAAGCTAGATAAGCTTAAGAAAACTTTGTTGACTAGGCAGCTCGTTTTTATAGCCTCTTGTTGCTACCCATCGTTTCCTTTGTTGTTTTAATCTGCACTGTTTTGCATTACAGTCTCCACTGCCCCCTCCTGACTATTGGACCTGTTTTTTTTTTTTTCTTCTTCTTCTTCGTCTATTTCTTGAACTTGGTATAGTAACTTGCTTTAAAAACTCTTTTAACTACAGGGGACATCCGTTTATCTAATGTTAGCTACACTGCTAGTAAGCTTGCATTGTGTTCCTGGTGCCTTGTGGTGATTTCCAGGTATTAATATGATGGTTTGGGCAATGTGTCTGTAGGCGGAATGGAGATTCTGACTACAGTGATGGTGAGGAGGACTTCTACTACTCAGAGATTGAGGTGAACATGGATACTCTGTCCGAAGGGCTGTCAAACCTCACGCCAACCTCTCCCACCACCACTGGCCCGCCCCCCGTCTTTCCACTTGCCTATGAGATGGCACAATCCAAATCTGCCACTGTGATCCACAGTCCGCTCAGCCAGTCAGCTCCCTCCACACTGTGCCATATCCGCACTGACCATGCCTATCAGGTAGCTCTCTTTTTTTATATATATATATATATATATATATATATATATATATATATATATGTATGTATGTGTGTGTGTATGTATGTATTCATTTTCTCTCACACACACACATGTACACACACAGAGAGGAAAAATAATTACTTGATGCCCTTGATACACAAAATTTTGTAAGTCCCACTTACAAAGAAATTTAGATTATAGATTATTGTAAAGGAAAAAATCCAGAAAAAAACACATTATGTTAATGTTATTAACTTTTTACTATTGCTGCATTTTAATAAAATAAGTATTTGATCATCTCATGTGGTAGACAGATTAATTTAAGAATTTTCTCCTAACAACACCACCTAAAAGACACCTGTCCACAGAATCTATGTCTTCCATTCAGACCTCACCACCATGGGCAAGACCAAAAAACTGTCAAGGGACATCAGGGGCAAGAGCTTTTTTTTGTTGATTTCATTTTGCATGATGGGGAGGTGCATGAAAGCTGTGCATGATCTTTGGTGCTGTAACAGCAAAGTTTGATATATTATTTACAACATTGTGGGCTGTGTCACTGTTTCACAGCTGCATTTTTGCTGTTACTTAAAAAAATGTACAGTAGCTGTCACCTGTGGACACAGCATATGAAATGTTTGTTAATTAAACAGTTACATACTGTTTAAAAAAGTATTTTATTTTTGTCCAAACTTATCTTTAATGAGCTTCATGTCACTCAGTGTTACTAAAACATCTCTCCACCATGCGTGTCTCTGAGATGGTTAGTAAATACGGGCCAGAACTACACGGGAGGAGCTTGTAAATGATCTCAAGGCAGTTGGGTCCACAATCACCAAACAAACCATTAGTAGCACAATACACTGCCATGGATTGAAATCCGTCAGTGTCCGCAAGGTCCCCCGGCTAAAGAACGCACATGTACAGGCCTGTTCAAAGTTTTCTAATAAACAGAGAAGGAATTGGAGAAAGTGCTGTAGATAAGACCAAAATTTAGCTCTTTGTCATCAACTTGTCTTGCCGTGTTTTGAGGCAAAAAAATTCTGACTGTCACTCTGAGAACACCGTCCCTACAGTCACAGACTGTTTTTCTGCTTAAGGTACAGACCAACTTGGCCGCATTGAGGGGCTAATGGACAGGGCCATGTATTGTAAAATCTTGGCCGAGAGCCTCCTGGAAATGGGTCATGGATGGGTTTTTTCAGCATGACAGTGCCCAAAAACATACCACCAAGGCAACAAAGGAGTGGCTCAAAAAGAAGCACATTAAGGTCATGAAGTGGCCTAGCCAGACCTTAATCCTATATAAAATTTATGGAAGGAGCTGAAACTTTGAGTTGCCAAGCGACAGGCAAGAAACCTTAAGGATTTAGAGAAGATATGTAAAGAAGAGTGGACCTAAATCCCGATTGAGATGTGTGCAAACCTGGTAACCAACTACAAGAAACATCTTACCTCTATGCTTGCCAGCAGTTTCTCCACCATGTACAAAGTAAATTTTTGCTTGTGGATTAATTCCTTTTTTTTCTCATTGAAATGCAACTCAATTTATCTTGGTATCATGTCTTTTTTTCTGGATTTTTGGTTGATATTCTGTCTCTTTCCTTTAAAATAAACCTGTGATACAAAGTAATTAAAAGGTCTATAATTTTTAAGTGGGCAAACTTACAACATCTACATGGAATCAAATAATTATTTTCCCCACTGTATACAGCAAAATGACTTAGTTCAGTGGTGCATGGCTCAGGATTTATAGCATGGTGTTTTCTAGGCCACCGCTCCTGTCAGCATTCCTACGGTGTCCTCCGAGCCGTTGCACAGCCACAGCACCATCAGTGTCTCCTGGCAGTCACCTTCTGTTATCTTTAAAAGCCAACCAGTAAGAGAGCATTTTTTTTTTTTTCACTTTCTTAATCTTAATTTTTCTTAAATAATATAAATTGAGCTTCATGCTTCATCTCTGCAAGCAAGTTTTGAGTTTAAAAAATTGTTTAAGACACATTATGAATAAAGAGTGATGTTAAATTTCCTTTCAGAATATGATAAAAAGAGACAGTGTTTACAGTTGACTCAGTAGTCTAATTGCCTTAGCTTAGTTTAGTGCAAATGTATTTTAGTATTTTAATTATTCACTCACAAAATTTGTATCACATAGAGCATCCTGTTTTCTGTCACACATGTTTTTGTTCATTATATTAACACGAGAAAACTATAGCATGTCATAAAAGTTGCAAACAGGGCAGAGAGTTATATATAGAGCTATAACTCTAATAGGAATCACCACCATAAAAAAACATTCTTACCCCCTCCTCATCCAAGAGAAATAAGTAAAAAAAAAAAAAAGTAATCTTGTAATTTTTGTATTTTGATGTGATTGTTAAAAGATAATGGCTGTCATGTGAAAAGTGATGATTCAAAATTTAACAGACCATAGTTTTTCAGAAATAATATAAATCAAAGCTGCACAGTCTAAGCTGTTACTTTATAACTGCTATATAAAAACAATATTTAGAATTAGAGATTAATATAATGTTTTATTGTAAATTGATTTTATAGATTTTATTAATATATAGAAAACCTAAAAACTGGATTTGCTCACAGTTGGGTCTTATTTGTTTGTTTTATTTTATTAGGGTGCAGTAACCCATGTTGGCATTTTGAGCACTGGGGAGAAGAGACAGCCTGTCACTCATGCTGTCAGCAAGACAAACACCACCACCACATCTACACCTAAACCCAGCACTGGAACCAGGTACAATGAGGCTGTGCGTATACAGTACTGTGCAAAAGTCTTAGGCACCATATTATATGCTGTACCAAGTAAAACCTATCAGCTGTTTTCTTATAAAACTGCACAAATCTGTGTCTAAAACACCTGATTTTAAGCAATGAGTTTTCACTCCAAATATTGACTGTTTATTTTATTACTCTTTATTGCTCTTTATAGAAGTTTCTTTTATGCAGAAAGAATGCCATATTTTTGTATGTGCCTAAGACTTTTGCACAGTACTATAAGTAAAAGGTTTTACTGAGCTTGCTGAAGAATATCAGTTCTTCTGGTAACTTTGTCACACTCGCTCCTTTCTATTTTTATGCAAATCCCAGGAGCGTACAATACGTTTTTTGTTTCTATTTGAAAACTTGTCTGTTTTGTACTATATAGTTTTTCTTTACAGCCAGGCATATATTCTCCTGTAATCTTATTAATTTATTATTTTTTAAGTTATATATGGAAATACTGAATGATTTTGTAAATTAATAATTATAATTAAGCAGACATAATTAACATGTATAGCAAAATTGGTACAGGATATTATGGTGCCTACGACTTTTGCACAGTACTGTATATTTGATTATCCTGTAGTGAATTAAAATGAGTATTCACACATTTTTGGATGTTAATTTGATGTTGTCATTAATTCTTGTTCTAATTCTTATTGTCCCAGAAAACCACGGGGAGAAGCAAAAAAGTGTCGCAAAGTATATGGAATGGAGAAGAAAGATCTGTGGTGCACGGCATGTCGTTGGAAGAAAGCCTGCCAGCGCTTTACTGACTGATTTTACCCTTTCTCTTATAAACATAACAAGCTCTTCTAACATCAGTGTCTGAATCACTGACTTATTGTTGACCCCCTCTTGTGCACCATAAAGGACACCTTGAGGATTCTCACAATTGGGTAAGGGGCTTTTCTAGCATTTGAGCTGTTTTATGTCCCCCATACCACAGTGAAACTTGGAACACATTTCACTTTTGTGAAAAATTGGGGGTGAAAGAAGAAAGTTTGAAAAAATACAATATGCATTAGCTTTTGCAGCACTACTCTAAAGCAAGATTTTTTTTGTTGTTCATTTTTAGTCAAGAAAAAAACTTCTGAAAAAAAATAAGCTAATGCAGCTTTTACACACACACAGACACACAGATTTATATTAAACGATAGACTTTATACAATCCATTTTAATACTGAGTTGTTTAAGCAGGGGCAAAACTTCATACCTTTTGTTTAACTTTTGAACAAGCTTTGACTTTGACAGTTTAATTTCTTTAACCAAAGGTAAAGAATATGTTTCTGTCCAGGGGTTCTGTTTTCTCTGAAATTTTGGCTTTATTTAAATTTCAGTTCGTATTTTTGCCTTACCCAAACAGATAATACCATTCTCCTGAATCTTATTAAGATCATCGCAATCACAGTAAGGGAGCAATAATGCTCATGAGTTTTATGTAGCTTTAACCATGAAAAGAAAGGTTCTTTTAGGATTTGACTATTGCTATAGAAAAATCAGTACACCATCTCTCCTGACACCTCTACGTGGATATGATGCACCTTATCAGAATTCTCTCATATGTTTTTTTTATTGTGAGAAAATGTAAAAATCACCTTCATTTTCTGATCAATTTTACACCAGCTATTTTATTCTTGTCATACAGAGTAAAAATAGATCTCTCAATTATTTTTGATAAACTGGTAATTTTGTAGTGAACTACAGTGTTAATTTAAAGGCGAGGATGTTATCAGGTACAGCTCACTGTAGAATGTGATTTGTAGATAATGTGTATATATATAAACATAGCTGTACTCCACTGTGATCTTATGAATTGGTTATGAGCAAGCCTGTTCATTTTACTCACTGACCAAACAGGACTCTCAATAGTGACTGGCCACTATATAGTCCAAAACTAAACATGAGACTAGAGTCTCAGCCTAAAAGTGTATTTCCCGAGATTTTTGCATGTAAACATTTGCCACAGATTTAAAGGTGATGGAGCTTTTCTTGGCAAATACTGTTTGATACCTCTTTGAATGTAGACATTGCCATATATTCCATCATGCTTGTGCTCCTCTCACTCTTTTTCTGCCAGTCAGACCAGCACTTCTGCAAATGATGACTGTTTACTTGTGCACGCACAAACACGCACACACACACGCACGCACGCACGCACACACGCACGCACACACACACACACGCACGCATGCGCACACACGCACGCGCACACACACCTACACACACGCACACACACGCACACACACACACACATGCACACACACGCACACACACACACCAAAACACACTCACACACACACAC
>JAQMYJ010000015.1:16761202-16839845 GCA_030014305.1 Clarias laeviceps | reverse complement strand
CCATCTCCACATCATTGCATTCAGTTTTTATTCACAATTTGTTTAGTGTCCCAACTTTTTTGGAATCCGGTTTGTACATTTAAATGGATAAAAGTATGTTTTTTAATAAATAAAGTTTGTAGCACTGACAAATTACTATACTAGAAAAACTGTAAAATTCTGAGCTGTGTGATATTTAACAAAAAAAAAAAAAAGACAATTTTCCTCACAAAATATTATTTCGTTTCTTTTCAGGTTTATATCAATGGCTACTTGCGGGATTCCAGATGAGCTCTTAAGAAATGACAAGTTAATCAAAGAGCTGGAGGCAGTCGCTAAAGATTCTGCACTGTTGCATGGAATGTTAATGCGCACCAAAGAATCGCCAAACTCTTCCGAAGTAAATATTTAAAAAAATTTGTTTTTGTTGTTGTCCCAATGCTACATGTTAAAATGCACCTGAATAGAACCGATATTAAACCTCAACACTGACTTACAGTAGCAGAATTATTGCATAATTATATCTGAAATCTTGTTTCTCTCATGGCAGCATTTGAAAAGTTAATTATTGATCAGTGACCGTGATTGTTCTCTAAATGAGTAGTGAAAATGCAACGTGGCTGCTGTTTCTCTGTGTTTGTAGGTGGTGAGTTATGCACCATTCACACTCTTTCCTTCCCCGGTGCCTAGTGTACTCTTTCACCAGGCCCTCAAAATGGCAACCCTTTTCAATCGCCTGATAGACAGAGTGAGTCAGAGTCCACGTTTCCTCGAGGAGGCTCTTGCCAGGTATTGTTTAGGTGGCAACAAGCTTGCTTTAAAACACAGCAGTGCTTTAAAAGTGCTTTTTTTTCTCACTTACTGTATGGATGAATGAGAAGTTTTTTGTAAGTGTGATCATGCTCAGTAAGTTATTAACTGTAATACCGCATGTTTTTTAACAGCACCATCAAGGTTGATGATTTCACAGCAAAGCTCTTCAACATTTACAGACAAGTTCAACAGGAACCTCAGGACATGGTAAATATAATGTGATGGTAATTAGGATTATTATATATTATATACAGTATATTAAAACTATTACTAATTTAATAGCTATATGTGGTTAGCACTGGTGCCTTGCACCTCTATGGTTTGGGTTCGATTCCCGCCTTTGGCTCTGTGTGCATGGAGTTTGCATATTCTCCCCGTGCTTGCTGGGTTTCCATGCAGATGTGTGCATGTGTGAAAGTTGACCAGAGGTCTTACCACGGTCGTACAAATGGGGGAAAATACAATAGTCACCACTGGCCTCCACAGTCCATAGGTGAACTACAGAGGTTCCTAGATGGATGGATAGGATATAGGTATACATTACCATTATTTGTTACTACATTACTATATATAGGTATATGTAGTGAATTTACATTGTATTGGGGAACTTTTTATATAATTAATTAATGTATGATTTACTACAAAAAAAGTTTTACCAAAACAATAAAAAATTAGCTGGGAGATGTAAAGATGAGAAGACAAGCACTCTGAACGTTAGACCAGAGATGGAAGAATGTGTTTGCAAGCTGGCATGGTGATGGAGAGAAAAAGAAATCACATCTAAACTCTAAATACTGTTCACATGATATAAAAAAAAGTTTTTTGGCCATTATATTGTGAATTATTGAGCATACTGTATACATTTTAGAGGATATTTTTATACAATTAATAAGTCTCCATAACTGCTGCATCAGAATAGAGTTGCTTGTCTATAAGTGACTCACACCCCTGGGCATTCTCAGCTGAAGCTTGGCCAACTCAAATATTTTTGTTTGCATTACAGTCAAAGACAATTTCATCTAACAGAACAAGAATTATACATCAATCATTGTTTTGCCAACAGCAGTGTTCAGCTGGAATTTGAACTCACGATGTCCTGATAACAAGGTCATCAGCTGAGGAGATGTCTGAGGCTGTGTGGCGTGTTTTCCCTCCGAATCAGAATTATTGGCTATGTACAATACGTTAACACGCACAAGGACTCTGGTTCCAGCAGTTTCTGACTATTAAGAAGTACAGATATAAGTAAAAATGAACATACCTACGATACATTATACACAGGAAACACACAACATTCCAGCATTATACAGATTAAATAACATAATATACAGAGTATATAAACAGATTAGCATGTACATATAGTGTGGGTGGTGATGCGTGAACACACTCCTGTTGTTCACCAGCCCATCATTGGTATGTGGTATGTGGGCGAATAGCACTGTCAGCAAAACGATTATCTAAGGCATTTCTTCTGCTTGACCAAATTGTTTTTGACTATCAATGAAAAGTTAAGTAATGTGAACAAAACTATTCAAGTTGCCCAAATCTAATAATCTGAGTTGGCTCATTATTTAACAACTGGCTTTACAGTGTAAAAACTAAAGATCAAAAAACGGCTTTGGTCTTAAGATGACAGCTGTAAAAACAATTTAATTACATTGCCTTAATATTTAAGCTTTTTTAACTTTTTTTTTTTTTTTTTGGAAACTAACACTAAATGGGCGGCACGGTGGTGTAGTGGTCAGCATGTCGCCTTGCACCTCCAGGGTCTGGGTTCGATTTCCGGCCAAGCTCGATTTCCGGCCCGTGGTTTCCTCCCACAGTCCAAAGATATGCAGGTTAGGCTAATTGGCATTCCCAAATTGCCTGTAGTGTGTGAATGGGTGTGTGAGTGTGTGTATGTGTGTGTGCCCTGCGATGGATTGGCACCCTGTCCAGGGTGTACCACGCCTCGTTCCCCAAGTCTCCTGGGATAGGCTCCAGGTCCCCGCCACCCTGAATACAGGATAAAGCGGAATAGATGATGAGTGAGTGTGTGAGTGAGTAACACACTAAATGTCTTCCTGCTGTAACTCTAATTTCTTCCTCACATTGTCAAAAGCGTAAGCAAGCTTTTGGATTAAAGTTGATCTCATGCTGTTTCTCATTAAAGGCAATAGTGCTGGGCTTGAATCGCTCGGATTACATGATTGACCATGCCGATGGACAAGAGGCTTTAAAGCAGATTGAAATTAATACCATTGCAGCCAGTTTTGGGGGTCTTTCTTCATGTACACCAAGTGTTCATCGGTGAGTGTTGAATGTTGAGTAGCATGCAGTCGAGCTAACTGTGAATAAAAGCTGTTTTTTTTTTTTTTACCGTTTGGCAATTCACATGTTTCCACCCAGACACATCCTGAGGGTTGCAAACCGGTTGGAGGAAAGCAAACAGATCTTAGATAACAATCCAGCAGCAGGTCTGGCTCAAGGCTTGGCAAAGGCCTGGGAGCTGTATGGCTCTGAGAGGTTAGTTTAACATTCGAAGTTCTTTCTGAACAAGTACATATAAAATACATTATGAATTATATATGATATGATTCATTATATGAATATTTGGTGCAATATATCTTAACATTGTTAAGGATCTTAAAAGATCCATGTTTCTCTTGTCTGTTTAATATGACTTTAAGTGCATGCTTATTACAGAGCAGTTGTGATGTTCTTGGTTGAGGACATCCAGAGGAACATTTATGACCATCGATACGTAGAGAATGAGCTTTGGGCAAGGTAAAATGTTTGGTCTTATCACATGATATCTATATAAAGCTTTTTATTTCATGTATAATGTTATTTAATGTGGCACTTGGGGTGAACTATGATGCTGATCCTTAGAAGTTTCTATTTGTCTTTTAATTAACTTAAGTAAGAAATAAGATTGCGCTGTAATAATACTTAAGTACAAAGTTGCCTTTTCTAAACAAATTAACAAACTAACTTAAGATAGCTTTGAGGGGAAAAATATGATGTAAATGTTGTGCATTCCCAGGAACATTCGTGTAGTAAGAAGAGAGTTTGAAGACGTGATTAGAACTGGGTCTCTCGATCAGAACAAGAAACTGTTTGTGTGAGTGTTTGGATTATTTCTCTTTTACTGGAAAAAATACCTTTAATCATCATTTAACAAATCTGACTGATGAAATATTTCTGTATTTTCAGAGACGGACAAGAGATTGCTGTTGTTTATTTCCGCAATGGATACATGCCTCACAATTACAAATCAGAACAAGTACACAACTTAATTTTAACAATTTCAATAACAACTGTTTAATAACCTTTCCAGTGTTGCCTTGGTTTTACGAGTTAGAAGAGTGTTTTGCTACCTATGCACTGTAAGGATAGTCAGGTTCATAAGTATTTGGACAAGAACACTTTGTGTGGGTTTCAAATTAAGCTATCAAGTTGTGATTACTTCAGGGGGATAACAAAAACATTTCATTAACTATTTAGGAATTACAGGCCTCACTACATTTTCACAGGCTTAATTGTGGTTGGACAAATTAAAATAATAATAAATATTAGGATTGAAGAATTATTAGGAAGTATTATTAATAATTGCCAGTGACGGCTTGAAGGGTGTGTTTGGGTGTGTTTTCACCCTGGAGCTGTTTTGCCATTTGTGCCGCTTGCCTGGTTTCCTGCCTTCCTGTTGTCTTCAATAAGTGAAAGTTGGGTTGGCCAGGTGACTGACTTGGGTCTTTAATCACTCCCTCACTCATCGTCTTTCCCACTTTATCCTGTATACTGGGTCGTGGGGAGCCTGGAGCTTATACCAGTAGACTTAGGACACAAGGCGGAGTACACTCTGGATGGATCGCAGGACACACACATATAAAATTCTTTTTATTGTGTTAAGCTGCTTTGGGACAATGTCAATTGTTAAAAGCGCTATACAAATAAAATTGAATTGAATATACACACTCACGCTTATTACACACACTCATTACACACACTACAGGCAATTTGGGAACACCAGTTAGCCTAACCTGCATGCCTTTGGATTGTGGAAGGAACCCGGAAGAAACCCACCAGACACATTGCTACTTTTTAATGCCATGTACAGAGCTGTCCTCAAAATTAGAGCAGAAAGAACGGTCACATCACCAGTACTCAGCAGATACCCAGTTCCATTGGCAGCCATAGATGCTCATGTCATAAAACTCCATGAGTTTTCCACCACGTTTGTCCTCCACCATGTTGGACAGATAGTGTGGCATGCTTGAGCCATTCCTTTCCTTCTCCATATTCTTCTCTTCTAGTCATTCTGGAACAAGTTAATCTTCTAATAGAACTTGGGGCAAGCTTTTTTTTTTTTTTAAGTCTAATCTAGCCTTTCTGATCTTATGTGAAACTGTGGCTTGAGGTCAGAGTCTATATTTACATTCATGAAGGTTGCTGTTGATTGTGGATTTCGACAATGATAAGCATACTTTCTGAAGAGTCTGAAGAGCCTGCTTCACTTGCAACTGGTACCTGTTTGGACTGGATACTTAGAGTTCTCATAAACAACTACTAAATTAAATTCGATACTTTAAAAAAAAATATATATATTAATTTTTCCTGAGAAACCGTGCATCGCTGGTCATCAGTCTGTATCAGTTGCACAATTATTTTTAAACCTGTAAAAATGGATGTAATTCCTATACAGCTAATGCATGATTTATGTTAAACCTCTTAAAATGAAGCTATAATCAATCACATTGTTTAGTTTCAAACCCATTGTGGTGGTGTAAAGAGGCCAAAATATTGAATTGTGTAACTGATTGTTAGTCCACATAAGTATAATTGATGTGTGTGATGTACTACAGAGCTGGGAGGCTCGGTTGATGATGGAGCGCTCGTGTGCTGTGAAATGTCCAGACATCAGCACACATCTTGTTGGGACTAAGAAGGTCCAGCAAGAGTTGGCTCGGCCAGGCGTCCTTGAGAGCTTCTTTCCTGATGAACCTGAAGCTGTGACTCAGATCCGGGCCACTTTTGCTGGCTTGTACACATTAGACATGGTAGAGTACCAACTTCTTCACTTTTCACTTCTATTTCTACACTTTCTGAAATAGTCACATAAGTTTACATATCTTTTTCCCCATTTTGAGGGAGTAGAAGGGGACCAGAACGTGGCTATGGTTTTGGCCAAACCAGACCAGTATGTGTTGAAACCCCAGAGAGAAGGAGGAGGTCAGTATAGTAAATAGTAAATAGTATAGTAATTATATGCAATGAACAAGTCACACAGATTTTTCCCTATGAATGGAAAGTGTGAATACATATTGAAACAAAAATACACAATGATGCATTTAATATTAAGGTTTTTTTTGTTTTTTTTTTGCTCTGCAGAGGAGGTTTTAAAATGGAATTTTAATGAAGCACTATAAATGATCCATCTTAACTATAGTGTTAACAGTCCAGAAAACTCACTGCTTTAATAATTAAATTACTGTAATGATTTTAAATTGTGCTTTAAAACAGTGCTTCCACGTGTAAAGTGGTTTTGTACTAATTTGTATAATTAGGCTACTGATTTTTAGTTGCACCCAAACACTATTTACTTTGCACATCTCTTCCCTCAGGGAACAACATTTATGGAGAAGAGATCTGTGATGTGCTGGAGAGCTTGAAGAACAGCACAGAGAGAACCGCCTACATCCTGATGGACAAAATCCAGGCCCGGCCCACATATAACTACCTTTGCCGAAAGGGGGATCCACTCACGCTGAAGCCGTGTCTCAGTGAACTGGGTGTTTTTGGAACCTACATTAGGTACTAGGGGTGAACAGATCACAAAAATTACAGGTGTATTGTTTTATCACAGAGGGGGTCATTTTTTCTGACAAGGGAAAACTTCACCCAGTGTCTGAAATCAAAACAACAATCAAAATGGCCAATGATGAAATATAATAAAAAAATAAAAATAAAAAAATATATATATATATATATATATACAAACAATAGTACATTGTTAAATGGGCTAGTTTTTTTTTTTTCCATTCACTGATCTTTTCTATGAACAATAGTGAATGAACAAATATGCGCTTTTTTCATCTTGAGCTAGAAATATTTCTCTCAGGTGGGTAAGAAAAGGGAAAATTTTAATAAAATGAGGTATTTTGTTTTAGAGTTATGAATAAATGAGTTCTTGTACTGATGGCAATTTGGCCCACTTATTGGAGTGGTAGGGTTTCCAGCGCTGCCTAGGCAGGTTTTTGTCTGTGTGATCTGGCAACCCTGGCAAGCAAAGAACAAGCATAAAAGTGTTTAAGTAAATCTCATGTGTGCTCTTACTGTGTTTGTGTGTGTGTGTTTATCTGGATGTTCTTATAGTTCTTATAGAAAATCAGAATTGACCAACATTGGAATTGACCCAGAAACTACAATTGGCACATCTTAGAAATAAGTCATAAATTCAGTACAGTTGCTGTGAAACTGTACTTTACATTATAGTGATTAAATTTTCCAATTAATCTGTGGTTCACATGCATGCTGAACTGTCGGGGGGATCTAAAAGGATTACGAATCAACTATGATCCATTATCCATTAAAGTATTAGTCATACAGAGGAAAAGAGGGATCTGCCGATCCTGATGTAAACCTGAATCAGTGCCAAAAGCCCAATAAAGAAATTACCTTTTTGCCAGACAGAAAATCCCATTAACATATTTTACTGTCATATAGGAGAGGGACGGAGATGCTGATGAACGAGTGTGCGGGCCACCTGCTGAGGACAAAGAGCTCAGAACATGCCGATGGAGGTGTCGCTGCAGGAGTCGCAGTGCTCGACAATCCTCTACTGATTTAAGTCTCAGCTCATCAGGAGTAGAACTGTTCACTGATTACCATAGGCTTAATTTATCCATAGCTCCTTTTGTTATGTACATTCCTCTCGCACTCACATTTCAACCTGTGATTAAAGGGTATACATTCCCTGTGAAGATATTTCTCACCCAGAAGAGAAGTTCTAAACTCAACTGTTGCTTGAAATAAGTTAAATTTCCATACAAAAATCCGTACCCAGGAGTACCGCCACCCTGCATACATTCAAGTGATTTGGAGCAGTGAAAAAAAGAGAAATAATCACATGCTGAGAAACCTAATCTATAATAATCTGCTGATTTCAACAGTGCCATCATAACTGTTGTTACTCTTAGAATTCGGTTTAAAATCAGTGATCCAATTAGTCTGATTTCCTCTTAAAACAACCTTGGATCACCTACATGCAGCTTATTGTAACAGTTGGACTTTCCCTCACTGTGAAATTATATTTTAAGGGCAATATTTTGGTAGAATATATTGTATTTTACCAAGGCACTGAGTCCTTTTATCATTATTACTTCTCACAATGGCCATCAACATTGGTGGCCAAAAGTATTGGGACAAAACTGAAATTCTTTGTTTTAATGATGTTCTGAATTGTTTCAATTAATGTCAATAAAGATAATCATTTTTTATTCTATGCAATGAAATTGCTAGGCATTTTCCAAAACCTATTGGATCCATCTGTGCATAAGGTCTATATGATCTGTAAAAGAAAGTATCTGCAGTACTTAAACTGCCTTAAGTGTTGTAAATAGATTTTGGAAATCAGAGCGTAAATGGTTTTTTGTATATTATAAATATATATTACACTTTTTTTTGCATATACAGCTAAAAAAAATCAGTCTTTAATCAGTACTGTAATCTGTAACGCCTCTAATTCTATGGCTTTGTGTTTGTCAGCAAACACCATTCGTTTTCTTTTGTCGGTCATTCTCTAGAGCTTTATTCATCTTCATTTCATCTCCTCCCCCCCCCATTCTCATAGAAGGCAGTGGCTCTGTGCATTACATTTACCCAGTTCCTGATGCCAACCTCCTCACCAACACACACCAACTGCATCCAAGTTGGTGGTTATGAGACAACTGTGGTATTTGGAACATCGATCAGATTTTTTTTTTGACGTTTGCTGTTTCTCTTGCTTGAGCTGCTGCTCCGACTCCATCATAGACATTTTCTCTGCCCTTATTGATTGGTGTTTCAACAGCCAACAGAATTCAGGATAAATTATTAGCATCAATCTTACTGGGCTGGTATTTACTGGTTAAATTGAAATTCTGTTATCCATATAATTCCTGTGGCATTCAGCTTAGCAGTGGACAAAAATAAATTAAGGTGTTGTCACTGTATAGTGTAAAAAGGGAGACTAGTACAAATAGTCTATTAGTTGTTTCACTTGAATCGGTCCATTTATTATTATTTTTTTAAAGAAACTTCCATCCCTTGGGTTGTGGGTTTTCCTCATAGGGAAAAATTTGCTTTGATTTTAATTTAAGTTCCATACTGTCTCAATCTCTGCATAACTTTAGTGAAATGACTAAACACTCATTTTGCTAAACATTAAAGTATAATAATTTAGATGGAGATTTAGATATTTCGTCTCATTGTGAACATGAATATCATTGCAATATTGTTGCTCACTTATGCTTATACACACCGATCAGCCAGTTTTCCCTGTGCCAAAACAGCTCTGACTCCTCAGGAGACTTTCTGCGGAACCTCTGGGGGTGTGCTGTAGTGTCTGGTGGCAAATTCTTCAGTTGCTGTGGGTTGCAGGGTGGGGCCTCTATGGATCTAACTTGTTTTTCCACTGTGTCAAGTGCGTCACTGCCTTTTTTCACTGTGGGCATGGGTGAGTCTTGGGTGCCCATGATGCTGCCACCAGTTTACTGGTATATATTGATAATATAATTCTATTTACCTGGTGGTGGCTTTAATGTTATGGCTGATCAGTACAGTAAGTACTCAGACTTATGAACAAGTTCCATTGCGAGAGCACGTTCACAAAGTGAGTCTTATACACTTTTGACAAATATACAACTTAAAGCATAAAAAAATATATATATATTTTTAATTATATACCAAAGAACAAGCAACATCTACCATCTTTTTACCTTGGTCCAATCTCACTTATTTTCAATTTTGTTTCCATGGTTATTGCTTTGCACTTCTGAGCACTCCCCTCCATATCACCACTGTTTTTCCTCTTGCTTCCAGACATCCTGGGGTCTGACAACTGTACAATATCACACTGTACAGTAAGAACAGCAGCACAATGTGACAATGTCATATACACTTCAGGAAAAGAAAAATAATATGAGGTATATTAATATCATATACAGGGGTTGGACAATGAAACTGAAACACTGGCCAATTTAGTGTTGGAGGTTTCATGGCCAAATTTGACCAGCCTGGTGGCCAATCTTCATTGATTGCACATTGCACCAGTAAAAGCAGAGTGTGAAGGTTTAATTAGCAGAGTAATAGCACAGTTTTGCTTAAAATATTGCAATGCACACAACATTATGGGTGACAGAGTTCAAAAGATGACAAATTGTTGGTGCGCATCTTGCTGGCGCATCTGTGACCAAGACAGCAAATCTTTGTGATGCATCAAGAGCCACAGTATCCAGGGGAATGTCAGCATACCAGCAAGAAGGACGAACCCCATCCAACAGGAGTAACTGTCGACCCAAGAGGAAGCTGTCTGAAAGGGATGTCCGGGTGCTAACCTGGATTGTATCTAAAAAAAAATTTAAACCACAGCAGCCCAACTCACTGCAGAATTAAATGTGAACCTCAACTCTTCTGTTTCCACCAAAACTGTTCGTCGGGAGCTCCACAGGGTCAATGTACATGGCCCGGCTGCTATAGCCAAACTTTTGGTCACTCATGCCAATGCCAAACGTCAGTTTCAATGGTGCCAGTAGCAAATATCTTGGACTGTGGCACGTGTATTGTTCTCCGATGTGTCCACCTTCACCGTCTTTCCCACATCCAAGAGAGTTACGGTGTGGAGAAGCCCCAAAGAAGCGTAACATTTACATTTAGGCATTTGGAAGACGCTCTTATCCAGAGCGACTTACATTTTTCTTCATCTCATTACACATCTGAGCAGTTGAGGGTTAAGGGCCTTGCTCAAGGGCCCAACAGTCGCAACTTGGTGGTTGTGGGGTTTGAACCTGGGATCTTCCGAACCGTAGTACAATGCCTTAACCACTGAGCTACCCCTGGTATCACCCAGACTGTTGCATGCCCAGTGTGAAGCATGGTGGTGGATCAGTGATGGTTTGGCCTGCAATATCATGCCATTCCCTAGGCCCAGTACTTGTGCTACTGTAGATGGGCGCGTCACTGACCATGACTACCGAACCATTCTGGAGGACCATGTGTACCAAATGGTTCAAACATTGTATCCTGAAGGCGGGCTGTGTATCAGGATGATAAAGCACCAATACACACAGCAAGACTAGTGACATAGTGGTTCGATGGACATGAAAGTGAAGTTGAACATCTCCCATGGCCTGCAGTCACCATATCTAAATATTATTGAGCCACTTTGAGATGTTTTGGAGGAGCGAGTCAGGAAACATTTTCCTCCACCAGCATCATGTAGTGACCTGGCTACTATTCTGCAAGAAGAATGGCTTAAAATCCCTCTGGCCACTGTGCAGGACTTTTATCTGTCATTCCCAAGATGAACTGATGCTGCAAAAGGAGACTCAGTTCGAGTATTAGAGATTCATGGATCCAACTAACTTAAAACAAAAAACAACTACAATTTTTTTTTTTTACATTTTATTTTACAAAGTAACTTCAGGTGTCCTTTCTTAAATTTAGATGTTCCTGAAAGAAAAATAAAAACTTAAAATTAAAACCATGATAATCACAAAACATTTCCACCCTCACTGTCTGCCCAAAGTTAAAAATACTAGGTGACAAAAAAAAAACGGGAACTTTTTTACAATCCAATAAAACTAGAAGTGATAAAAGAAATAAATTTTATTCATAGTAATTGAAACCTAAAACTTGTAGAAATACTCAAGTACATTTAACTAAATGTCACTAACCCGCAGTGCTACCACCTGCGAATGGCTACCAATACGCATTTCAAAAATTCCCGTTATTCTGTGTCACATTGTAGTTTAAACCAGGGTTCAACTACAGTCCTGGAGGGACAGTGTCCAGCAGTTTGGTGATTCTCCTGCTTAAACTCTTACAAACTGTGCTGAACACTGGCTTCCAGGACTGGATTTGAAGAATTCTGGTTTAAAAAAATAATCGATTATTATTTTGCCAAACGAGTCTTAACAGCCATCTGCGGTGTTAGAAATTACAGACTGAAGTCAAATCCAAGCACATGTATGCGTAAATTGCATAAACTGCTAACGCTCAAAATGAAACTGAACAAACATTTCTTTACTTTAAAAACATGCTAACCATATGTTAATATAAGCACCAGACCAAGTTTATTTGAAGTGAATACGTGAGGAATAAAAATCAGTAGAGAGGATATTAACAATTTTAAATAAATAAATGTATAAAGTAAAATAGCAAAATGAATGTATAATTAACACTTCATTTACGGAAAGTTGTCACTTACTTTGACACAATTGAGTCGTTCTTTGACAGCCTCAGGAGAGAGTCATCAGCTTCACCCTGGGGAAAAAAGAAAATGGCTTTAAAATTGTGTTTATTACATTCTTCATGAAAGCTGTTGGGAGTTTAAACCACTTGATGGTTAAAATCTGAACAGACTAACTGCCTAAGACATGCTCAGGCCCCAAGTGAACTTTATAGAAGAAAAAATATATATATCTGCATGAAGTTACAGGAACCTTCAGATTATGTGATGAAGAGCAGAGCCTTTGTGGTATTGTAACAGGTCTGTGCAAATACTTTTTGGGCATCAAAACGCTTATAAAAACAAGGTAATCAAGATTAGCAATTATTGAGAGAAATTTCTTTTCACGATGACCCTTGCTAAAAGCTGGTGTTGACAAGACTGTAGTTCTCCTGATCAGTACAGATCTCTCCCCAGGGTCAGCTCTCATGTGAGCTGTGGATTAATTTGCTTATTGTGAGCGTTATATTGTGTGCCATTATAATTGTGAGCGTTTCGGGCCTCATTCAGGCGCATGCACAATTTGCATTTACACTCAGTCAACAGTGTTCTCACAACATTGCTTTGTGGGCTGCCAGATAATACTTAAACCCTGCCCATTTTGATATTTAGAAATAAATACATTAATAAAAAACAAACAAAAAAACAGGGCAATTAGCACCAGTAATAAACTTGTGCTTCCAAAAATATTTTTTCAGCCAAAGATGATAAATTACTCAGCATTGTTATTTTTATTTATTATTTTTACTGTTGGAGTCTGTAACGATTCCATAATCATCTGATTGAGTAAATAATTTAACTGCACTGTATAAAGCTTCTTTGATAGTTCAGGTTTTCAAGTTTGTCAAAAAACAAAAATTGACATGCATACAAGTACATTAACATAGTTTTTTTAATAAAAACTTTCCTACTCTGGACACTAATCGTGTCAGTGAAAGTCAAAGTCAGTGAATAATTGTAATCTCAAAACTGACAATTGTAATTATGATTTGTCCACAATTGGGCAGAAAAAAAAAGCATTCAGAGCAGAAGTTATTAAAAACATATATACACACACACACAACAAACAATTTATCTTACCATTCTACGAATAGCGCCACAGATGGCGTAGGTCTTGAACTGGCCATTGAACCTGCCTGTGACTTTGTCAACCTGATGTAGGTGAAAGAGAATGGACAAGCCATGACAGATCAGTTATTTTAACAAACTTGCCTCTCTCTCTCTCTTTTAACTGTACATAGCACATCCTTACAACAGAATGCAAAAGAACAAGTCTGAGAAAAAAAATTATAAAGCTTAAATGATGCAATCTACTTTACTGTGACCTAGTTTAAAGTGCTAATGCAAGGTTGGGTCAAGGTGCATGTATTACCAGGAATATTGGAATTCTGCTCAACATTTTGATGTGGTTGATTTGTAAGGACATTACGCAAGAGCACGAAAACATGGCTAGAAATAGAAAATGTCTTCATTGACAAAAGAAATTTGATAAAATCAACGTCTTTATTAAATTCCACTAAATGCATTGATTAGGTATAGATAAGCCTGTGTAAAATGACTTTTCAGGGCAAACTTGAATGCATGAAGTACTGCCGTGCAAGTTGAAATGAGACAAAACCTATGCATTATTGTGTGATAGGATTAAACCACGAAGGGAAAAATTACCTCAGCAATGTTGAGCTGGATAGAAGCATGGTCCTTTGCACCAATAATCCTGTTGCTCGCAGAGCTGAGGATGAAAAACAATATATTAAAGGCACTCCAGTGTCACTTCAGTTCCGGTGACTCTAGGACTGTTTAAACAACCAACATGCAATAACACGTCGTTAACACATTTCTTAACAAAATCGAAATAAAGCGTATTTACCATTTGCGAGGCACGTACAGGTCCACGAATTCTCCAGCGTCGTTTTGCATGGTGTAGATTTCTGATTGCCGTTAAGGCTGTTTAGACCTAAACATCACATGCGGCAAAAATAAAAAAAAAACATTTAACATTCACACTGGTTTATAATATTCGCACCATCACCCAAACAATTAAAGCAAAATCATCATCAACTAATGTAAATAAAACAGGGAAAGTGTTAATGTAACTGGACGGCTGAGAAGAACCAGGCTAGAACTAGCAATAACTAGAACTAGCACAGGGTTAGCTTACTGGGCTAATGCTAATGACTGTTACACAGAACACGTACCGCCCTAATTTTCTAATAAACCTAACACATCATACTCCACATATAAACTAGATTTATCATTGCATTATCATTAGGTAAATAATCTAAATAAAATATATTTTACATTTCACAATAAGAATGAACAAAACCAATTTTTATTGAGGAGCACGTTTTCTTCTTACCGCAGATCACGAATGGCTGACGGAAAAGGAAGAAAGCGGCGGCGGCAGGAAGTGACGTTAACAGAGAGCTGCGCGTGAAGCAGGCGACGATAACGAAGCGCGTTCCCTTCAGTCCCATTCTGGTACTGCTCTGACAACGCCGCCTCGTCTCATCCAATTAGATCTCGTGTCATTGTGTTGCGTAATTAATATTCATGAGCGTGGCCTTTGATTGGAGAGTTCGCCCTCAATCCTGCGCTCACTTTTAGCGTTTTCACTGCTGATTGGCTGATTTTCTCTCTCGTAGTAGAGCACCAAGATGTGGCTCTGTGTAGGGTCTTGGATTGTACCCAGTGTGTAAGGACATAAGAAAGGGTTTAGTGCACATGCGACCTATGTGGTGAATGCAAGTTATAATAAACGATGTTTTTGCGTTATTGATGGAAACAAGATCATGTTATTCTAACATGAGAGGTGATTGTGAGTAGCGTCGGAGTGAACGCAAATTTGCACGAAGAGCTGGTAAAGAAAAACGGCCTTCAAGTTCAAAGTGCAGATACAGCTGCTTTATTACCAGAGAACGGTAATGTTAATAAATTAAATTTATAAATACAATTCTGAAATCGAGATCTTATGCATGTTCAATCAGATGGGCTGTGAGATTGTTTGACAGTTAAACGGAAAAAAATAATCAACCGTCGTTTCCTGTGCTCTGAATTAGCTTTGGAATCTGTTCTGATCGTGATCTGCATGCTCTCTAGCGAATGTTATTTATTAGCCTAACTCTTCCTACCAGATTAAATTGGTATATTCAAAGCTCAAGACTCATATCTTTAGCTCATCTGTAAGCACTGTTTGTATGCGGAAGTTACTAATACGTGTAGTAAGGGTGCTTAAGGAAGTTCACCAGCTTCTGGTTACTTCTGTTTTACTCTTCTCTCCACCGCAGGGTTTGGCAAGGCTTGATGTGGAAAAGGCTATAAAAAGGACGCAGTGTCGGTTTTGCACTTCTAGTTTAGCAGCCTGCTTTCAGCCACGATGCCGTCCGATGAAGTGAACGTGGAAGAGACGCTGCTGCACGCCCCCGAGGAGCTGAAGCAGCACGCGCACGTCCCCAGCCTCGAGAAATACACCGAGCTCTACAACAAATCAGTCGACTCTCCTGAGGGTATTATTATTATTATTATTATTATTATTCCTAGTTAAAAGGCTACAGACGCAGGATTGGTTGAGCCAAACTGGTGTGAATATAAATGTGTGTGTGTTCATGGACCTTCATCACAATAAAAAATAAAAAACACCCACAATTTTGCAAACCCTGTCTGTGTCCTGGCTGTGACACAGAGGACAGATTATTGTAATTTTCACTTCAATCAGAGGCTGATCAGAAGAATCTGATCAGCCATAACATTTATAACCACCTGCCTAATATCGAGAAGGTCCCCCCTACTTGCCACCATAACAGTGATGCACTGTGTGTTCTGACACCTTTCTATCACAACCAGCATTAACCTTTTCATCAATTTGATCTACATTAGCGCTTTTATTGGGTCAGACTACACGGGCCCAGACTTCGCTCCCCATGTGTATCAGTAAGCCTTGGCCACCAATGACCAGTCACCAGTTCACCGGTTTTCCTTCCTTGGAACACTTTTGGTAGGTCCTGACCACTGCAGACCAGTAACATCCCAAAGAGCTGCAGTATTGGAGTTGCTCTGACCCGGTCCTCTAACCATCACAATTTGGCCTGTGTCAGTCATTCAAATTCTTATGCTTGCCCATTTTTCTGCTTCCAACATATCAGTTTCAGGGGAAAAAACGGTTTACTTGCTGCCTAATACTGCATATCCCATTTATTTCCAGACACCATTGTAATGAGTAATCCAAAGATGGAAAACTGGTGGACTGGCGACAGAGTCACGGGCGGCCAAGGCTCACTGGTGCACATGGGGAGTAAAGGCTGGCCCGTATAGTCGGAGCCAATAGTAGCTCAAATTGAGGAAAAGGTTAATGCAGGTTCCAATAGAAAGGTGTCAGAACACATAGGTCATTACTGTTTTGGTGACAAAGAGGGAGGAACCTACTCAATGGTCAGAATGTTATGGCTGATCAGTGAAATAATTGCTTTGTCTTCACTCTGTGTCTAGAGTTTTGGGCAGATGTCGCCAAAGAATTTTTCTGGAAGACCAAATATACCGGCAAGTTCATGGACTACAACTTTGACGTGACCCAGGGGGAAATCTACATCAAGTGCATGGAAGGAGCCACTACAAACATCTGCTACAATGTCCTGGACCACAATGTCCATGAGAAGAAGTTGGGAGACAGAGTGGCTTTTTACTGGTCAGTGATCGGTTTCAACCACAGTGTACACACTCTCATAGGACTGATATCTACTGAGAAATTGTTTAGAAGTCTCATGTGATTTTCTTAGTCCAAATGCTGTTAACTCACACATTCACTTAAAAAATTGGATGCCTTTCTTTCAGGGTACTTGTTTAACAAGTTTAGATCACAAATTTAGAACTGTTCTCTTTAAAGGTAAATATGCCCTAACCATAGTATCTAGGTACCTCGTATCTCAGTTGATGACATGCTTCAGTAGGTTTTCAGTGCAGTGGAGGTAAAAAAAAAACATGAAATCTCTTTTTATTTACCAATCCTTTCTTCAAAAGGATATTTGCTTTTAGGTATCTAGGTGCAAATGCAACCATAGCACTACCTATTGCATATTGAGCTTTTGCAGACATGTGACTATCATGACGTCAGGCACAACTGTATGGCAGAAGCATTGTTAACCAACATTACCTGCTGATTACCTACCAGATTAGCTGATGCTTAGTCACACAGTATAAAAGAGCAACCAAGCAATTGATAGTTTTTATAATTTATTGATTATTTTCAAATGCTTTTTGTTGTGGTGGACAGATGTTTGATTAATCATAATGTGATGACCTCAGATGGTGTACAAATATGAGATTTTATGGATTTTGCCATCCATAAAACTTTAGCCAATTCATTGTTTCTAATGTAAATGAGACCATTCTATATATTAAAATATACTGTGCTTTACACTTTATAAAATGATGTACAGGTAATGTTTACTACCTTGATTAATAATTATTAATATAATTAATAGCTACTTAACTGTTCTGTGGTTTGATCCCAAATAGCAAAATTTTTTTAATCTAGTGTGCTATGTAGGGTGCTTAACTTGTTCTTACACACACCAAGAACAGTGGAACCTTGGATTACAAGCATAATTTGTAAATTTAATTTTAAATTTGGGCTTGTATTCCAAAACACTCGTAAACCAAATAGAATTTTCCCATAAGGATTAATGGAAACTCAAATAATTTGTTCCACAGCCCAAAAAATAAATACATAATAATTAACACAAAATATATAAAAAATAATAATAACCTGCATTTTACCTTAAAAATAAATCCCGCGCACACAGATACAAAGAGCATGCTGATACAGAGAGAGAAAATGGATCTTTAACCTTGCTAATGAGACTTGCTTTTGCTTTACATGCGCTGTACACACACACATACAGACACAAAATAAAATATGTTATACGCACACAGACGTGGTCACAGTGTTATAGTAAACAGTACACGCGTGCACGGATGTTGATTATACCAGTAAGGAACGCGCACTAAGACCCAGCAGGGGAGACAATTACCCACAATTCCGCAGCACAAGAGAGAGAAAAACCGTTGGCCCAGTTGTGATCACGTGACGCTCATTGTAGCTCGAAACACAAGTTCAGAGGCAATTTGGAATGACTAATGACGTTGTCAGATGTGTTTTCTTGCTGAGAGAGCTTCCATGACTGGTTTTGAATGTGGGTTTTGGCACTGGCTTTCAGTAAGCATGGGCCCTTCTGCCATCCAGAAGAAGAAGAGACAGTGGTGGACAGATTTCATCACATCACGTGAAAAGTCAATTGTGCCACCAGTGGTTCCTTTAAATAAGGGATATTAAAATATATATTTGATATAGATAGCACTGTTACTACTTAATGAACCTTCATGTCTTTCATAACATGAAATGCCAGTGCAACTGAGAAGTCCACTATTTTTCTCAACTCTGAGTTCCTTCCTCAGTAACAGAGTGTCATCAAATCAACATGGATGCACAAAGCATCAGAAATAAAAACCTCTTGCATTTAAATCAATTGCACTGCATATACAACCATTCTCTTTAATTTACTCAACATATAGACATATTCATTTGTTTGTCTTTTTGCATGAACTGATTGTGAAAGAAAATTTACCTCAGTCACCTGAGATAGCTGCCTAGCTTGTTGCTAACAAAACACTGACGTGTTACTTTGTCAGACAAGCCTGAAGTGATGTATATCTGGCAATTTACTACTTAGAATGCAATGCAGAATTATCTTTTAAACTTGTTCACTTCATTTTTAAAACCTGTTCTAATTCCATATCTCTGAAGTGGTTTTAAATCTTTTGCTAAAAGATAAGTCATAAGCAAAGTGCTGCCTGTTTATTTTGGCACACAGTGGTTGTGAGCAGTGCAGGTTAAGAAGCCCTGTCTGATCTTTGTTTTGAATTGAATGTTTCTGTTCTTTCCAACACAGGAGGCCATAATAATTTTAAACAGCACAGACGCAATTTAAATAATTTCACTGTAAAATAGATGCCAGTACTTTAACAGTATTTGACTATATTGTCTCACGGTAGATGACAACAGAACATCTGTTGTAATTTTACAGTATACGACGGTGATAAAATGTGCATTTAATTCCTATTGTCAGGGAGGCGTGATGAAACAGGATGTAAACGTAGATATTACTGAAGTAAACATAAACTGCAACATGGGTAACAACCGTCTGTTATTTGGAACATACAGTATTTATTACAAAGCCTTACTAAAATGCCACACTATACTTGGATGTTATCAACAAATTAACTGCATCCTAGCCAAGCACAGCAATACTATGCAAAAACTATAGTCTTATCCATATTAAATGAACAATTTAGCCTATGTGATGATCTGATTTGTAACATTAAGGATTTTTTTTTTCTGTAACTAGTTAAATGAGAAGGTCAGATATTACTACATTGTCCAATAAAATGTGTAAATAAAAACTCTATTACACACTTTGGTGATTTCAGGTCCCTGCTCTCTTGTGAAAATATTTCTTTTTTTTTCCTCATTGTGGTCGTACAGTTAGCTCTATAAAACACAAAGAAACACAAGTTTCACCATATTCTTCAACTGCCAAAGTAGCAACTAGCAAAGTCTGAGACAAAACAGTGTTGCTGTGAAACTAGTTAAGCAAGCTCTTAAGTAGAGTTACAAGCATGGTGTTATATTCTTGGTTAAACTCAATGAATAGCGATGGGATCTTGGACAAAGTAGGTTAAGACAGTTAAGTTGGAAATCCAATTACACATTAGTCTGTGATTGTTTGAGATTATTACTTTTTTGAGAGTCTATAACAATCATCAATTTTATATATTTATAATCCATGCAATTAGAACATAAAGGAATATTCTTTGGTACAGTAAGTGGTCACTGTATAATTTAAATATTTTAATTAAATAATTCAATTAATAGCAATTTTTATTAATAGCACTATTATTATAGTGTACATACTTTTAGTAAATGTGTGTGCAAATGTTTGTGCAAGCCAAACCTAACGAAAATCTCCTCCCGGATTTAGAAAAGTTCAGACCACATCTTCAGACTCGCATGCTTAAGTTGATTACCAATAAAGTGCAAAGTGCATACCTGACAGTTTTTTTGCTTTTAGTTGATGCCAGCAAAACTCAATAAAAGCTCAAGTTCACATCTGAGAGCACAAAAGAACAATGAGTATAAAGGCAGAAGTGTTAGTTAATCAGATGCTATGGCGGTAAAAAGATAATTCTAACATAAAGAAAGAAAACCTATCCTACATTTTTATGGTTGCATTTCTTTTGTCACACCTGAATGATTGTGTCTTAACTTAAATATTCTGTGTTTAATCCCAGTAAACTAATACAGTTTTATACAAAACGTTCTCGGGCTTATTCCCAGTCTCTGACTGAGTGAGTTTTTGAATGTGTTTTTGATAAAAACTCCAACACTTTTTTACTGTATATGTTGTTATGAATAAGGGCATCCACTAAATGCTGTAAATGTAATAAATAAGCACTTTAAACTTATTACAAAGTGAAGTATTGCAAGATATTGATATGATTGATATGATAAGTCAAACAAGTTGAGGTATCCATTAGTAAGTGTTTTTAGTTGTCTGTTTTTCCACAAACAAACCAAGTTACTGCAAGCAATAAAGTTAATGTTTGATGTTTTTGAAGCCGCATGTTTTCAAAATGTTGATAAAGTATCAGTCAGCTACGGAAAAGAAAAAGATTAAGTAATATCTCTACTGTGATACATGTCTATTTTCAAATCTTATTTGATTTCTCTTTTTTCTTTGTAACCTTGTGTTCTGTAAATTGCTTTCACTTAGGGAGGGAAATGAGCCAGGAGATGAGAAGATGGTGACATATCGACAGCTACTCCAGCAAGTGTGCAAGTTTGCCAACGTTCTGAAGTCACTAGGTTTGTTAAATAAGAATGAGCAGACCTTTTAGAAAATGATAGCGATCAGGACAACTAAAAGATGTGTTGTGTCCTAAAGGAGTGAAAAAGGGGGATCGCGTCTCCATCTACATGCCTATGGTAGTCGAACTGGTGGTGGCCATGTTGGCTTGTGCCCGAATCGGAGCTGTGCATTCGATTGTGGTATGTTCACCCTGTAACCAAACACAAATACATTGAATTTTTTTTATTTTACTGTAGCTTATTAAAGGACAGAGTACAGAAGCTTGTGGTGATGGTTGCCATGTTTTATCAACATTCTTATTGCTCAGAAATCACACATATAGAGTTGTGATTAATGTAGCAAAGTCTAGGTTTCTCAGGGTTTATTTATTTATTTATTTATTTTAACCGGGTGTGCATAATCTCTTTTAATTTAAGCTTAATTCAAGTTTATTTATATAGCTTTTAAAATATACATAGTTGTAAAGCATCTTCAAAGAAATCCAAATGTAAATCTACATTTAGATCCTTAATGTTAAAATATTTACATATCTGCAAAACATAAACATTATATGCAAAAACCTAGCAATAAAAAATATTACAATTATTTAATAAACTTGGTGTTTATTTATAAGTTTCTACCTTTGGACATATGCATATATATAATAACATATTTAAGAAGGTGTGTGTGTGTGTGTGTGTGCACGCTCCAGTTTGCAGGCTTTTCAGCTGAATCACTCTGTGAAAGAATTATAGATTCTCAGTGCTGTCTGCTGATTACAGCTGGTAAGAATTGTTTAAATTAAAACTTGTTCTTTCTTATCATTAACAAGTTTAATTCACCTATTTAATATGACAACATCCTTTACCTAAAGATAGGAAGTTGGATCTTTTTTTAAATATGTGTATCACCAAATCCTGTTAACAGGCTATTTCTCTAAAGCTGTACTGGGTATTATAGTTTGACAGGTCATAAAAATAATGTATAAATCCACTTTAAACACCACTGTGAATAAGGATTTATTTGATGTTTGAATGGAGTTTAGTGAGTTTGCTTATCCGGGTGAGCCCTGTAACCCACGTACAGTAAGAAATTAATGAACAAAACAAATGATGAAGGACAACGTCAGATGAGAGGCAATATTTCAAACTTTGGTGGCAAAGAAAAAATCATCGACGAATAAATTAGTGACCTAATTAGTTTTCTAGGAATTTAATTGTCGATTTGTTGATGATGTCAAGACAGGTGTTTTTTGTGAGATCTGCATGCTCTAACATGTACACATTACTACTGACTGGAATGAAATGAAAAACAGCACCATCAGAATCAAAAGCGAAAGTGTGGAAGCTTTTCACTCTTAATTCAACTGAAAAATAGCCGCGAATATCAGGGGAAAATATTTTGTTGTGGGGTGTAGTCGAGCAGCGCTCTGTGAAATGAGCAAGAATCAGGTTCTTGGACAGGATAACTTATGTCCATGTATCTCAACCACAAATTCAGTTAGAATGTTTTAAGATTTTGATTATTGCTGTTTAATCATATGGTTATTTAATAATCATAGTAATGTATTATAGCCATCTGTTATAATACAATCTATGCATATCTGTAATAATGCATATCTAAAATAATCTGGCAACCTTAGGCCTTTAAGACACTAGAATATGTAAATCACTACTATCCAAAAACGAGCATGCATTAATTTATCCTTGTTAAGTGTAAGCACCCACATGATTTCAGTCTTCTTACTTTGTTCCCTTTCTCTTTCAGATGGCTTTTACAGAGGAGATAAACTTATAAGTCTGAAGGTTATTGCTGAAGAAGCTCTGCAGAAATGTCAAGAAAAGTAAGCTATCCACAAAGCACCCCAAATTTGTGACATATTTTGTTTCTTGTCTGAAACTTCATTTTGTTGAATACACTCCGCATGTGTGTTAGGTCTTTTCCTATACACCGGTGCATTGTCCTGAAACACATATTAAAGGATGAAGTAGAGGCGTTGATGTCACCCCCAGCAAAACGCTGCTGCCCTGACCTCCAGGTGAACTTTTACCATATGTTTTGTCCATTAACCAATTTGTGTAAATAGAAAAAAATAAAATTTTATTCCCATAATGTTGACCAAGTATGTTTTTTTGCCAAATACCCGGAAGTTTTATTTATTTATTTATTTATTTATTATTCTTATTAATATGTAACATAAATCTGAATTTTGTATGATTTACCCATTTCATATTGTTAATATTATTTCTGTTGTTTTTTATGAACTATTGATTATTAAAACAGAATGGGTGGCAATTATTTTGCAGGTAAACTATTTTTTCTCTAAGCTATTTAATTTGTTCCAGGGCAGCAGTAGCTCAGGGGTTTGAGGCTCTGGGTTCCAATCCACCCTGCATAGGGTTCAGCATTACATTACATAAAAAAAATTATAATGACAAAATGGGAAAAAGAGCCAAATGTCTTCACTTACGGTGACGTTTTTGTCATATTTATCCAAATCCTCACTTTCACTTCCCCCGCCCCCCCAACCTTTTAGCAAAAGATGCAGAAAGAAAACGTAAGGAAGGTCCGTCCCGTCCCCAAGGTATTTCTATCCCTCCATCTGTTTAACTTTCTTTTTTCCCTCCCTTCACTCTTTTTTTAACACTTGTTTGTCCCCATTCCCTGAGGACCATAATGTCCCTTGGGAAGGTTTAAGGCCTGCATCAGTGTTCACACTCTATCTAATGCAGTGTGTCTGTGTAAATGCATCTGCTCATACACATTTACACACTTTTCAGACTTGGTACACCTTTTGTGGTTTCACATATGTAGCTGTAAAAATACTGTTTCTGTTTACAAAAGGTTTGAATGAGTTGTAACTAAATAGTTTCATTTTGATGGAGTACCAGTTCTGAAACCTGATGATTACTTGGTCTGGAAAAAACAACAGCAGTCTGTGTCCCAAACGTTAGACTTTGGTAGTGTGTGCGTCCCAAGCATGAGACCTTCTACTCTTTCTTCTAACAAAACGTCTTGTTGGTCTTTATTTTTGTGGTTCACAAATGTAAAATACAAGTCATTGTGTAGTGAAATAAAGCGCTTTATTATCTGCAAAATGTTTACCTGGTGTCTAAGTAGCTAGCTTACTGTTGCAGCTTCTCTACATAGCAACTTGTCTTTGTGACAGTAGTGCAGTGGAGTGCAAAGGTTTGCATCCCCCATTATTTTTGAATACAGAGTCAGAGATGCAAAAAGGTTTGGAGGCAGTTTATAGGTACTGTAGGATATATGGATACATGATTACAGTATGTGTATAACATGAAAAAAGTCAGAATTTATAGCACTTTTATTTAATTTTTTTATTCCATTGTTCAATGCTTATCCTGATCAGATCTTAACATACATTCTTACTTGTAATAATACAAGTGCAATCAAACAAAACTAAATGTCATGTTGAGATAAATTACCCTTTTTCCATATTTTTCCCCAATGGTATGCAAAGTTTTGCACTCTGCTCTCTCACCAACCAGTAGCTCTGGGGCCCAGGCTAACTCTCATACAGATGTGTCTAGTATTACAGAATCTTTCCTCTTTTTATATTGCAGTTAACGCTTGGATCAAGCGTGCTTAAGTGTAAGGGGAAAAGGGTCTGGAAACACTGTAGTCACCATAGAATCCTTTACATCCCATAATACTGTGATTGTCAGTATTCCCTGTCTAATGTTGAATTGTGTTCCATTATGATAATTGTTTAATAATAAATAAAAGCTAATCAGTTGTTTAGTTTCATTTCCGTACTCTTGTCTTTTAAATGAAATGTAGAGTTCACTGGTTCTGTGTTTCCTGCTCTCAGCCTCTGACACGCATGCTTGATTGAACTGACCCACCCAACTTGATGCTTCTGCTCATGTTTTGCTATAAAACTGTGTTTATCACTAATTTTACTTTGTTGTTTCTCAGGCTGCATGTAGTTAAGCAGAGGTGTGGGGTCTGTGTTATAAAATAAATATATTGGTGTTGTTCTTCCTCAGAACATCTGGCTCAGTTTGGGTTGAAGAAGAATCTTTTCACACAATATTCAGAGAAGTTCAGGAAAAATAAAAAACTCTTGATATGCTTGTCTGTTTCATGGGCTTTGGTTGACACAGGTGCCCTGGAACCCAGAGGTGGATGTATGGTGGCATACCCTAATGGATGGTGCCTCGGATGAGTGTGAGCCAGTGTGGTGTGAATCCGAGGACCCTCTCTTCATCCTCTACACCAGCGGGTCTACTGGCAAACCAAAGGTATTGTGTCTTAAAGTCTGCAACTATATATAGAATAGAGTTTTGAACATAATCTCACAATCTGGTGTGACTCAGAAAGAATCCAATATTACTATAATAATTTATAATAAAACATAAATATTAGTTTGTTAAATCTAACAATCTGTTGGCCTTTGGTCCCCATGGCTGTGGGTGAGTCTTGGGTGCCCATGATCCTGTCACCAGTCTGCTGGTATACTGTATAGCTGATGATCAATGTTGTTTAGTTCACCTGGCATTGGTATTGATGTTATGGCTGATTGATGTACATATTTGATGTGTATTATTATTTATGGCCCAAGCACTGTGACATCAACCCTATGTCGTCGTATGAGGGGCCTTTTGTTCTTCTAAACATTATTTGGGGCCCAGGCATTATGACATCAGAATGGAATGGCACATGGTTCTTGCAACTATATTTAATATTCTTGTCATAACATTAACACCTCCATCAGGTTTGAATAACTATCAGTTATATATCAGTAAACTGGTTACACGATCATGGGCCCCAAGGATCATTTATACCTGTGGGGACTAAAGACCAGCATGTGAAGTCTGATTCCACAGAAATAGCCGATGTAGCACAAATTGCTGAAAAGCTAGTCATAAAATAAAAACTATAACAAAACTTGTATAAAACAGTTTGCAGGAACAAGCCTATTATGAAAGTTTGTAAAATGTTGAGAGTAACTGAAACTTCTAGTTTTGTTTAAAGATATAAATAACAAGAAGTCTGTTTCATGTAATGCTACCACAAAAACTTTGTTTAAAAAAATAGCAGAAGGAAGAAGGAGAGGACATGGCCGGCTTGTGTCATAACCCAGTTATGACACATATGGGGAATTACTTCATTTGGTTGTTCAGGGTTTTTTTTTTTTTTTCAAACATTTTAAGTCCTGATCAATCTGTTTTGTTTTTTCCCCCTCCTTTTCAGGGTGTGCTGCACACCGTCAGTGGTTACATGCTCTACGTCGCTGTAACATTTAAGATGGTGTTTGACTACCACCCTGATGACATTTTCTGGTGCACAGCAGACATAGGCTGGATTACGGGTCACTCCTACATCACCTACGGCCCACTAGCCAATGGGGCCACCAGTGTCCTGGTGAGGGAATAACATAAACAATTTGTATATTTTCAGAAATAATTCAGAATATTTGGAGCAGTACTGTAGTGTAGGTTCCTGGTACCTGGTTGTTTTATTTAATTAGGTTTGAAGGTTTGGTTTTATCCAAAATGCTAACTGCTGTACAGAAAGGTAGCAGAATAATTTATCACTAACATGGCAAGTTAAACTTAAATGACTTGTATTATTCGTTCTCAATCTTTGCTGCCAGTTTGAAGGTTTGCCCACCTATCCCGATGTCAGCCGAATGTGGGAGATAGTGGATAAATACAAAGTTTCCAAGTTTTACACAGCGCCCACAGCCATCAGACTGCTTATGAAGTACGGCAGTGAGCCAGTAAACAAGTAAGTCGTTTTTTACAGCTTCTTTGTTGTTTTCACACCTCAGATACGCTCATAATACTAAGAATATTATATATGTTTGCTTAGGCAAGGTGCTAAGTTTAGCCGTACAATCACACCATTTACAACTAAGCATACAGTTAAGTCTACATTCAAAATTTTAGGCCACAACCATTTTGGTCCCAAACAAGTTAAAACAGGACTCCGAGGAAAGTGTCTGTAATGTAAATGCTCCAGCTGAAATAACACTCGCATGCATTTTTTCATACCTTCCTCTGTTTCACTCCTTTTCGAGAACATGCCATTTCAGTGTCTATGCAGATGAGCTACTGATAACCATTTATAGTTCTCTGGCATCATGTTATTGTGTGGGAGTGTGAGCATTAATGAATGATTTATTTATTTTTTGAATTTGACATTTTTCTAAGGGCTTAGTACACAGACACAGAAAAGTATTGACAAAATAAAATAAAAATTATATTCTTTATTGAATATTAAATGTGTTTTTACTAATTTGGGAATATCATTTAATTACATTTTTTTTGTGGGAACCACAAGTTGAATGAATATGTGGGTCAACCAAAAAGATTTTAAATAAAACAAACAAAAAAAGAAGAACTGAAGGTTAGAGGTTGGATTTAGGTGCAGGGATGACACAAATCAGTTTCATTAACAGATATGTCAGTGGAAGATCCTCTTAAGGACGATACAATTGTGTATGTGTGTGTTCTCAGGTTTAAGCGGAAATCTCTGAAGATCCTGGGAACAGTGGGAGAACCCATTAACCCTGAGGCCTGGCAGTGGTACTACAATGTCGTCGGGGAGAAAAGATGCCCCATAGTGGACACTTTCTGGCAGACTGAGACCGTAGGCAGCTCCCTTTTTATTGCTGATTTTTAGGACAGGAATTAAGTACTATAATAGTCATCCTACGTCATTTTGAGATACATATAAAGAAATAAACCCCATATTTACTGATTCTGATTTCAGTCTATACAACTCTGAGCCACTATGCAGATGAATACTCTGTTATTAGTGTTCTTGTACTAGATTTAGATCACCTTCATTCAAGTTAATTCAGGGGAAATATTGTTCTAGCTTCCATATGTGACCAAAAGAAAAAAAAACATATACATCCAACCTCGGGGTTTTGCCATGTGCCGCCATTTATCATACAACTGATGTTTATAAAGGAGTAAAATAATGTTTTTTGTGTGTGTTTCGTGCATTAGATTAATTACAAACTGAAATCCAGGCTTACGTAATGGATGCTGTTTTATTTTGATTATGGGGTTGATCCAAGTGTTCTAGATTGCTTTAGGTTTAAACCTTGTCCGTGACCTTGCTCAATTTGGTGTTTGTGCTTTTCAGGGAGGACATGTTTTAACACCTCTTCCTGCAGCCATTCCTCTGAAACCAGGATCAGCAGTGAGTGTTTGCTTCTTATTTTCAGTCATACTCATTTAATTCTAGTTCTAGTGATATTTTACGAATGTTCAGATTGGTGTGTTGAATATGTATTGAAATGTATTTCATTTTTACTTCAGCCTTGCAGTTGGTCTTGCAGATTGTAATTTCGACTAAGACATGTTTCTTTTGTCTGTAGACTTTTCCTTTCTTTGGAGTCGTTCCTGCCATACTGAATGAGTCGGGAGAGGAACTTGAGGGACCAAATGAAGGCTACCTGGTAAAAGTTATTTTAAAGAATGTTTTACAGTTTACACCACTAAAATCTCTCAAACAGAAGCAGACAATAAGGTGTGTTTACCATTAAAGTGCTGCAGTGCCATTTTGGTACAACTTCAGTTGTTGGTATCTCTTATCTGCTGTTACTGCTAAATGTAATCATAAGTAACTGCTTACTTTTTGAGGAAATTCTGTCGGCAGCAGCAAACAGACAACATGAACATTATTCGTACTCAATATATTTAACTTTTTGATAGATCATATTCTTTTCTAAAGTAATTTTGAAGATGATTTGACAGGGTTTGAGGCCACTGAAATAACTTGAAAATGACAAAAGTAAACTTTCTTTCGGCTGCTCCCGCCAAGGGGTTGCCACAGCGGACCATTCGATTGGCACACACAATTTCGAACTACCACTCATGCAGTGGAGGTATTGTGGCATTTGGCAACCCACCAATGGTGGGGCTCGAACTTAGATTCTCAAATTAACAACCTAGAGCCTTAGCCACCTTAGCCACTCCCACACCCCCAAAAGTAATAATACATAACAATTCAATGAACAAGTTAAGAAAAATCAGACATTGCTTTTGAATTGTGATTCAAAGGAATAATTTAATTAATCCCACCCATTATACCACCATCAGCCTGAACCACTGATGCATGGCAGAATGGATCCATGCATTTATATTGTGTAAACCACCATATATATTTTTTTTTTTTTCATTTTTGGTGAGCCTTTGCGCATTGTAGCCTCATTTTCCTATTAGCTAATAGGAGTGGCTCCTGGTGTGCTCTGCTGCTGTTGTAGCTCCTCTGCTTAAAGGTTCGATGTGTTGCACTGAGAGGTGCTTTTCAGCATACCTCGCTTGTTACAAGGTGTTATTTGAGTTACTGTTTTCTCCTCTGACTTCTGGATCAACAAGGCATTTTCCCCCAGAGAACTGCCACTCCCTGGATATTTTTCCCTTTTTATTCTCTGCAAACCCTTATGCGTGAAATTCCTAGTAGATCAACAGTTTCGGAAATACTCAGACCAGCCCAGTCGGCCCCAACAACCATGCCACATTCAAATTCACTTAAATCACGTTTCTTCTCCATTCTGCATCTCAGTTTCTAAATCCTGAACAGTAGAACAGACGCTCCCTAATGGATATATAAATATAAAATCCTTTTTTTTAATTTTATTTTTTTTATTAAGAAGTAGATGAGAGAATCTTAAATGTGCAGTGAGTGTCCCAAAAAGTGTCTCACTTCAGGCCCTCTTTTTGCTGCTGCCATCTTTTCAAGTCTAATAAAGCAAAATTATAATATTTGTAATTTTTAATGTTGTTAAAACAGCTTAACTAGCAATGTAGCGTCATAGTTTAATATGGTCAAAGGACATATTCTAGTGTTGCATTAACAATCTGTGCCAGGGGAGACTAATATCTGTTGTGTGTTCCAGGTGTTTAAGCAGCCCTGGCCTGGCATGATGAGGACCGTGTACAGGAACCACCAGAGATTCGAGACTACCTACTTTAAGACATTTCCTGGCTATTATGTAACTGGAGATGGTAATGTGAAACACCGCATTTATTGAGAACTGAATGAATGGTTTATTGATCTGTTTTGGTGTCCAACAGTTCACGAATTTGGCTATGCATATTTGTTTTTCTTGTGATTGCCAGTACAATCTACGTACATGCCATGTTGTGTATGCATGGACCCACTTGAGTGTTTTTGACCATTACTTATCAATTATTAAGGCCCCATTACTTCTAATAATAAGTGCATGATAATTAGCTCACACAAGATTAGACCTACTTCTGTTTCAGTGTTATCATTAATGCTCATATTAACTCATTAGACATTTCAGTAACTGTTTTGTGCACTTCATTTATATTGTGCACTATTATATGATTTTGTATGTGTGTGTGTTTAGGTTGCCGCAGGGATAAGGACGGGTACTACTGGATCACGGGCAGGATTGATGATATGCTTAATGTTTCCGGTAAGAGACAATAATGAACACATTTTCTTTGCTTCTATTAATATTTCATTTTCTATATAGTTTCTGTACTTATGAATTTTCTAAAATTTCTCTCAGGTCATTTGCTGAGTACGGCAGAGGTGGAATCTGCTCTAGTGGAACATGTGGCAGTAGCTGAGGCAGCTGTGGTAGGAACGCCGCACCCTGTTAAAGGAGAAAGCTTATATTGCTTTGTCACACTCAACGATGGCATCAACTATACTGCCACCCTGGAGGCCGAGCTCAAGAAGCAAGGTGTGTGACTGACTGTTTGTGTGGTTGGGCGTGGGAGGAGGGCTGTATTTCAGAAGAATTTTAATCTTAAAAGACTGTTTTAAAGTCGTAGATTAGGCACAGACCTGGTGACCTCTTCTCCTGCACAATTTAAAGTTTAATTAGATGATTAATAGCTGATCGGTTCCATCTGACATCGACAGTGCAAAGGCTGGAGTTAAAAAGCGCTGTCACAGATTATAGATAAGGCTAAGAAATCTGCTTTCTGCATTATGATTGGTTACATGAGTTCAGTTTCATCTACAATTGATTAGAAACCTAGAGCTTGAGGGGGGATTTAAATTGTTTTGATTTTAGTCCAATTTAGCAGAATTAAGTTTAAATCTCAGTGTCCGTCTAAACTACAATTAATTTGTAATGAAGTGATTTGTAAATATTCATGTGTATTCTAATAACAAAGAATGGTTGCAAAACTGTTAGCTATCTTCTGTTAACAGGCTGCTATCTGCATTAAAATTTGGTCTCGGCTGTTATCAGTCAGAAACCTAAAGATGATGAAGGTAGAACATAAATCATGTTTTTAAGCCTATGTCTGCTGTGTTTACAAAACCTGAAAGTATTTGAGTTACTCAGGGTTTTGTGAAACACACAGGAGAATCTCAATAAATTAGAATTCATCATCGAAAAGTTGATTTATTTCAGTAATTCAATTCAAAAAGTTCAACTCTTCTTCTACACGGACTGATATATTTAAAATGTTTATTTATTTTCATTTCGATTATTTTAGCTTACTCACTCACTCACTCATCGTCATTACCGCTTTATCCTGTATTCAGGGTCGCGGGGGCCTGGAGCCTGTCCCAGGAGGCTTAGGGCACGAGGCGGGGTACACCCTGGACAGGGTGCCAATCCATCGCAGGGCACACACACTCACACACTACACGCAATTTGGGAACGGCAATTAACCTAACCTGCATATCTTTGGACTGTGGGAGGAAACCGGAGTACCCGGAGGAAACCCACCAAGCCCCATGCACACAGAGACGGGAATCGAGCCTGGCCGGGAATCGAACCCAGACCCTGGAGGTGCAAGACGACAGTGCTGACCACTACACCACCGTGCCGCCAATTTTAGCTTATAGCTAATGAAAACCCCAAATTCAGTATCCCAGAAAACTAGAATATTATTTAAGACCAATTAAAAAAGGTTTCTAACTACTGAAAAATATGAACATGTAGAATGAATATGCTCTCACTACTTGGTCGAGGCTCTGTTTGCATGAATAACTGCAGCAATGCGGTGTGGTATGAAGGTGAACAGTCTGTGGCACTGTTTTCAAGATGACTTTCTTAAAATTGAAGTGTTGTACTGTGACTGCATGCATTATTTGGTGTCCATAAGAGCCTATGCCTATAAATATCCAACAAGTGTCTCTACAATACTGATCTTTCTGTGAGCATCTGCAATGTGTTTTAAAGTGACCTTTTAGCTGCATGAATTACATTTTATTTTTAGCCAGTCAAAAAGAATAGGACAGATGCACCTTTTGATATTATTAAATAACTCTGAAAAGTACCTCAACTCTGACCACAGTACAACTTTGCTGGATCATTAAAATTAAAGAGGACAAAAAATTATCTTTTTAATAATAAAGTGAAACTTTATTTTGTACAGGAAATTCTAACATCCTCCTTCATTATAACACCAGCAATATTTAGTGACCTACAGTATAAATACCTGATCAGCTTTAGTTGGGAATTCTCAGTTCCACATACAGTTCTAATCTTAGCCTAGAAGAAGTTTGAAGTTATTTAAAGGATGAATTGACATGGTATTTTAATGGTCTCAAAACAGTGAGAGAGAAGATTGGTGCCATAGCAACGCCTGACTACATACAGAATGCGCCTGGGCTTCCCAAAACCAGATCAGGTAAGTGTGTGTGTTTGTGATTGCATGTCTCAAGTTCAGATATTGTTTTAGTTCGAACACTAAACAACTTTTTTTTTTTTTTTTTTATGTGAACAGGTAAAATCATGCGGCGTCTGCTACGGAAGATAGCGTCCAACCAGCAGGATTTAGGAGACGTGTCCACACTAGCAGACAGTACCGTTATTGAGCATCTGTTTGAGAACCGATGCTGTACTGCTGTGTGAACACTAGGAGACATTATTAAAACCTCTACACTCCAGGGCACATGGGTAAAATGAAATGTATAATATTTTGTGGAAGGTCACCAGAGGACATAATGTATACATTATACTGCGATTTTATAATCTCTAGGAACTGAAAAGTGTTCTTCACCAGGCCTGTTTGTACACCAGTCAGCCATAACATTAAGCCCAGTATTGTGTAGGTTCCTCTTTTGCCACCAGGGCAGCTGTGGCACCTTGGGACTTGACTCTCCTCTGGGGTGTGCTGTGCTGTCTGGCACCAGTATATTAGTGGCGGATCCTTTGGGTGCTCTGGGTTTGGGGGTGGGGCCTCCATGGATTGATTTTGCTTCTCCAGCTCATTCTATGGTTGCTCATTCAGATTGAGATCTGGGCAATTTGAAGGTTGGATCAATAACCTTGATCTATTTGCCTGCTGAGCCTTATATGCTTCAGACTGTGATGAAGCATACTGAGTGTTCTGAGACTTTTCTATCATTACCACTATTTACTTTCTTCAGCTATTTGTGCTACTTTTTTTTTTTTTTTTTACGAATTGGACCAGACAGGCTAGCCTATGGTCCCCACAGTCATAGATGAGCTTTGGGTGCCCATGATCCTGCAATCAGTTTCTATAATCGGTAACTGGTATATAATTGATAATCTTTGTTATTCAATTCACCTGATGGTGGTGTTAATGTTATGGCTGATCTGTGAATATTTGTTTAATATTGTTTAGCTATCACAATTTTTTTACTATGTTACATCCTTGATTTGTACTTTTCAGATATTTCATGCACATACAGGAACTGAGTATTTACTTAGTTTATGCACTCAATTAGGTAGTTTGTTTTTAATGACGTAAATTGTTTTCATATGCCAAGGATCAAGACGGTGTGTTTGATCCCCAAAAATTTGGAATTTCTATTTGTACATTCTGGTTCAACGGCAAAAAAAAACAACATATCTTAGCAAGTGAAAATATCTTGAATATAGATAAATGTATGTATGCTTTCTTAAAATAAGATTACAACAAACCAAATATAAGATTATTAAGATTTTCCTACTAAAACTGTAAGTGAAATGTTCGTTATATTATATTGGCAGTTACTTTTGCTAGTTTTTTGGAAGATATTTCTTGAAAGAAGCGAAATTCTCTGTCTCCTCCACAAACAAGAACTTTTTTGTGTGCATATTTTAGTAATGTTTGACTAGAAATAAGCTTAGTAATCTTTTATTTGTCTCATTAACTTATTTTAAGAAATTATAGATAGGATTGGCCAGATTCAAGAATATTTCACTTGCTAAGATGTCATTTTTTGCAGTGTGCAATTAGGAGCCAAGAGTCTCTTTTTATTATAAGACAAATGTAGCAAATGTTAATCTCGTACTTCTAAGGTCAGGGGTTGTATCAAGAAACAAATCTATAAACTAATTGTATCTTTACTTCAGTAGGTACTAAAATCGCCTATATATCACATGAAAATGGTATAAATATTTGCAGTGATTTATATATGAACAGTTTGACAGCAAAATGAGAACTCCATTTTTGAGACAACCTTGTTATTTATTTTTATTTTTTTTAAATGAAGCAAGAATTATTGCAAACTGATAGAGAATATTTTGGGCATGATTTCTTTGGGTCACAAGACTGTTAAAAAGTACAAAAGCCAAAATCTTAAGTTGAGTTGTTTTGGTTACATCAGTATAAATTTAATTACAAAGATTGTTGATCATGAGAAACATTATAAGCTATACAAAATCTTTAGTTTACAGTATCATCACCTCCTCCTTTTTACTTTTGTACTTGAAGACAACTTGCTGTCATTGTACAGGTACAGGTGCACCATCTAACGTCCGTCAATGCATTCACAGACCTAATATCGACACACACCTGTAAGTCATTACTACTGGAGTGACTGTAATAGCTGTAACAAAGTCTAAACATCTTTGTTTCTGGGTTAAAAATTCATAACAATGCGATTGGCTTGTCTCAACTTGTGTGTTTTTACTCGAATACCTGGTGCGTACGTGTCATGCTCAAAATGTGGAAGTTTAAATCTAATCTAAAATAAGGTTCTGTAGTGGATTTTAAATTTGCCAAAATGAGTCGGAAAAATGGCGTTTATCACGTTCTGCTGTTAAACACTCTACCCGAGCTTGTAGCTGTGTGATTAAAAGAGGAAGGACATGGTTCCTCTTAAAACTGACCTGAGAACATAACAAAATATTAAACTACTGGATGGATTAGTAGTGATTGTTTTTTGGATTGTGTTATCTACAGATCATCCAACCATTCTAAAATTGCTTTAACTACATGGCAAAGCTGCTGTGATATCAGACATGCCAACTTGGATCAGACACCAATTAGCAAATCTGCCAGAATGTTAAATACACACTAATTCTAGACAGTGAGGTTATACTGTGACATGAATACACTGTCTCTGAGTCTATTGTTGTGCATTTTCAGGTTTTCATTGAAATTATTACATTGAAAAAAAAAAAGAATATTTATCAAATGGGAGTTGTTTTGCTATTATCTTTATTTAGCTCAGGATTTGTTATTGTGATGAGTAATTGTTTTATTGTTGTTTTGTCTTTTACCAGAAAAAAAGAAGCTCTTAATGTTCTATCTTTTATTTGCCTGTATAACCCTTTTTCTGTTCTCTGTGATTTATTTTAAATCAACATATTTTGCCAGTTGATCAAATATACACTGGTGAAATAGTCTGGCTCTGTTTGTCTTTCTATGCTTGGATTTATTCATGTGTGTGCATTTGAAATTGTGCCCACCTACAAACGTTGCTGCTTACAAATGGCAAATTCTCTCGCTTGAACAGTCATTATAGAAGACAGGGATGTCCCTTAATCTCCCTTTTTATCACCTATTAACTAAAGTTGTTCTTTTAAAAAGTTGAACAAATAATATAATTGTTATATAATATATAATTAAAAAAAGGATTTACACCCAATTAGATTTTTTGTTTAGATTGTTTGTCCAGTTACTTTTGAGCCTGTGAAAATTGGAGAGAATAAAATCATATTTTTTAATTTAAAAAAAAATTGATTTTCAGATACAGTATATTTGGGACAAACAAAAACATCAATGAACAACAATCCCACAGCGCTGAAAAACAAATAAATACAGTACTAGGTATACAACTTTTACTGCAAAAAAGAATGATAATAATTTTGTCCTGAATCAGAGTTTTTGTAAAAAAGAATGTACAGGTTTCCAAAGTCTCCAGAATGTATGGTTTAGATTATAGGCAAAGGGGAAAACAAAAATCTCATAACTGATCAGCACCACATGGTGATTATGGGAACCTGGGAAGTCGACCACCTACGCAAAATACATTTTATAGCCAGAATTACAAAAGTTGTTAATAGAGATTTAGTGTCCACATCACAGACATTTCCAGAAGCATGGCATCCACAATCAGCAAATAAATGGGACAATGTGAGCTGTGTACCAGTTACAGTCACTGGGATCGCAGAATGAACTCCTTTCTAGAATAGCTGAATGTAATCACAGGACCAAAATACATGGAGAAGATGTGCCCTTGAATGTTTTACATTTACAACGAAGATCTGAGCGATTGTGGAACATTCTATAAAGGTGAACAGGTATAAATAAATCGTTTGTCCTATGAAATCCTATGAAATTTTGTTCATGTAGGGAAATTGAGGTACACTTTGGAAAAATTTAATTATAAATCTTGGTCCAATCTATAGAATTGAATGACACCTACAGATCCCATTCCCACCATCGTGTCAGAAAATCCTAAGCTGAAGAATCAAAGTGAGGCAATAACGCATTAAACTTGGACCCTTTAAGAGAAATCGTGAATTCAGATTTTTTATTTTAATGGAGTTTGTCCTGCATTTAAAGGGACTGTGTAAAATATCTAATTTGTAGAAATAAAAGGGAAAAAAACCTATAGAGGAAATATTGTATTCTGCTCTAAGTTGTTCGAAAGACTTAAAATAGAAACAGAAATCATTATTATTTTTAACACTTCATTTCAAATTAATTCTGATAGTGTACAGAGACAAAATGATCAAAATTTCATCCCTGTTCAAATACTTGTGATCCTGACTGAATGTTTCATGGTCCACAGCAGTTACAGTATGTGAGTTCTGGGGGGGCTTGGAGCAGCATCAGGAGAAGAGTGTAACCTTTCAACCCTCATTTTATTTGTCTGTGTGAGAATACTTAGTAGCTCTGAAAGAGAGAAGTTTTGAAATACAGTACACCTATTTCAAGGGGTGTAACAATGCACCGTAGCACACACTTTCGCTGTACAGAAATAGCACTGTAAAAGGAAAAAGTAATTAAACTGTAGCTCACGGTACTTGTAGATATAGTTTTCCTTAACGCTAGAGGGCGCCAAATGTCGCTGTTCCTGCAATCTTAGTTTCCGGCGAGCTTCTTGTGTCACCGCAGGAAGTCTCAACCGACAAAGGTCTCAACGGCTGTCTGAAAATGTTGATATGCTGATTTCACTGGCTGCAGGTGGAATTGTAGTTTAGTAATAGATGAGATTTTTTTTCCAACCAGGGTTCATACATTTACTCCTTATCTTAGTAAAGGCATTGTTTATACACTGCCAGTCCAATAAGTCAGCAAATAGTTCAAACCCTTCCACTAAATAATGTGAGTAGCTTTTCATTTCTTAATTAACCATGTCAGAAGACGTATCCTGTGATTGTGGTAAAGATTTTACTTTGTTTCAGGAATGTCAAATTATTGGTCTACATCAAGCAAAAACAACAACTAAGGAAATTATTGAAATTCCTAAAAATGGGGTGAAGAACTGAAAACATGGAATCATACAGTAGTGGTGAACCATCAACTTCAAGGAAGAAATGTGGTGCGAAAAACATCCTGAACTAGTGTGATGGAAAATCACTTAAACGCTTAGTGAATCGTTTAAAAAAAAAAAGTGTAAAAGTAAGAGCATTTCCACACATGCAAACGATTGGGACTAAACAGTTGTGTAGCCTTAATAAAACCACTTATCAGTGAGACTAATTGGAGAAAAGGCTTCAGTTTGCTAGGGAGCATAAAGAACAGACAGTGGAGTATTGGGAAAAGGTCATGTGGTCTTTTTCCAGAGTGATCATGTGGTCTTGGTTTGAGAGTGATGGACATGCCTAATGCCTTCTGTACAATCCTGTGGAGCAGTGTGATGATCTGGGGTTTGTTCTGTTGGTCAGGTCCAGGTTGAGCAACAATATGAAGTACCCAGAAATGAAGTCAGCTGAATACGTGAATACAGTACAGTATACTGATTGACCAGGTTTTCCATTTTTTTCATATCCCACTACTTCAATGACTACAATAATGTCAGTTATTTATTCATCCTCTTTAGGAGTATAAAAACTACAAATATTTGTCTACTTTCAGTTTCACCCTGTTTACGCAAAATAACACTGTAAAATGCAAAAAAAAATCAATCTCAAGATCTGGAGTAAATGTATGATAAGGAGTAAATATATGAACTCTGGTTGGAAAAACTATTACCAAGCAATTACACTTGTGGTCAGGCCACAAACCACAAACACAATTTGTAGGCTCGAACAATGACTTCATCATATCGAAATCAACATTTTTATGCAGCTGTTGAGCCCTTTGCCAGTTGACGATAACTCTTGCAGTTTAAAAAACATATTCACCTGGAACGAAGGTATCAAGAATGGTGAGATTTGGCGTATGATGCCCTCTATCGTTAATATAAATAAATTACATACTGTAGAAGTTTTGCCAGTTTACAGTGCTGTGAAAAAGTATTTGCCTCTTGTTGTGGCTTTCAACTTTGAATTCTCCCTTGGTTGCCATTTTTGCCAGTCTATTTCTTATTGATCTCATTGATCATGAACACTGACCTTAAGTGAGGCAAGTGAGACCTGCAGTTCTTTGGATGTTGTCCTGGATGACTCGTCATTGTGCTCTTGGAGTAATTTCGGTAGCAAAATGGCTAGTGTAACCCTTTCCAGACTGATACAGTACATGAGAATACTGTAACTTTGTTTCTTATCTGTTCTTAAAATTTTTTTAGATCGTGTTGCTTTTTGAGATCTTTTAGGGCGCTTCACTTTTTCAGATAGGTTCTATTTAAGTTATTTCTTTATTTACCAGGTCTGGCAGTAATAAAACTCGGTTGTCTCTCATCTCCCTCTCGACAATATTCCATAGATTCTCCATGGAGTTCAGGTTGAGCAAGTTGGCAGGGCAATCAAGCACGGTGTTATCATCAGCAGCAGCAAAGCAGCTAGTGGTAATTTTGGTGCTAAGTCCAGCTTAAAGCTTCCCGATAAAACACATGATACACCAAATCATCACCAACTGGGGAAATGACACACTGGACAATTTGGATTCTGTGCTCTCCACTCTTCTTCCAGACTCTGGAACCTTGATTTAAAAATGTAATAATGTAACGTAAAAAAATTATGTTAATCTGAAAAGAGGACTTTGCCAAGCAGTGGTCCAGTTCTTTTTCTCTTTAGCTCAGGTAAGCCCAAGAGGTCATCACAATATATGTGATGACTTTTTGTGGCTTAACCTCAATAATTATTCATTTGTGCATCAACCGACCGCATGTCTCTCAGTCATTACCCAAAATTTGAAAACAAATGTAAACATTTTGACACACACTTTGACACACTCCATGCAAGCCAATGTATTTACATAATCGGTGTTGTCAATTACATAGACATGTGGTTAAAGCCCTATTATACTGTATACAATGGTTGCCAAAGGTATTAAGACAAAAGTCAAGTTCCGGATCGGAAGATCGGCGGTTCGAGCCCCAGCTCTGTCAGGTTGCCGCTGTTGGGCCCCTGAGCAAGGCCCTTAACCCTGTCTGCTCCAGGGGAGCCGTAAAATGTCTGACCCTGCGCTCTGACCCCTGCCTACTAACAAGAAGCTGGGATATGCGAAGAATAAAGAATTTCACTGTGCAGTTATGTATGTGTGACGAATAAAGACTGAACTGAACTGAAATTCTTTAAAACAATGACAATCAAGATCATTTATTCTATGAAGTTGCTATACTACATACTCTACATTATTTACTGTGAAGTATAGATCCTGGTGGGCAAAGAGTAGAAAAGGCAGTACTTGCTCAATCTATGCCTGCTACAATACTGTATGTTTGCTTCCTGAACTTGTACTTAAATTCGACACAGAAGTTATTCACTTGAGAATTATTTAGTTTTAGCCATTTTTTTGGAGAAGTGGACACCCTGGCTTCAAAAAGTCGAAGTCCTACGACATCTTTGTCCCATCCAATAACTAAACTAGCTGATTCTAATTAGCACAAGAAGCACTACTTAGTAGTCCTGTCTTAAAATCGAACCAATGACCCTGGAGTCCTGATGTACTGTAGTAATGCTATCCTCTGACATTGGTATAATAATCATAAGGGTCTATATATTTTTGGGCTTTAAAAAAGGGAAATAGGTTTTGATTCTCTGCAAGCAAAACATGAAAGCAAAATGTCACATGTCACATACAAAAGGCCATAGAGTTTTGTCTGTAAGTATTCTATGCTTGATCCTCTTCAGTTTAAAACAGTTTTCCTTCTGTGCTTTAGCGTATTATTTGCTCATTAATGTAATGATTCTAAATATTAATATGTAGACTATATATAAATGTTAGTTACATTTTAAAATCCTAGAAAAAATGCTAGATTTGATTGGTTTAATGACAGTTTAGCCTTTATAAAAAACTTTTAATATATTATGAACAATAAGAATTATATTCTATTAATACATTTACATAGTGATGCTGTGTAGGTCCACAGTCATGCGTTCACTAATGTACAGTAAGTCATGTGTAGGGGATTTTCACAGAGGGTAACCAATGATGATTACTATGAGTCTCAATTTAGCTCATAATTATTCTAGACACCCAATGGGAGTTATATCCATCGGCAGCAATGCATGCTGGGGCATTCTTTAGTATATCCGGCCACGTTGCTCTCTCCACGTTGAAAACAGTTTCCATGGAAACAGGGAGTGAAGGCTAGAACGAGAGACTAGAGGGATTGTCCTTTGGTTCAGTTATTCGTGAGAGCCTTCCATGGGTGGCAGTGTTGAATTATAGATTACATGATCTAGTGCTGGCCTTTTCAGAAGAACTAATGTGAATATGATGGAGAGAAAACAACATATATGAAAATGAAAAAACAAATTTAGCTTGACAATAATTGGGTAAATTATTGCCTATTTTTCCAACTGATGCGAAATCTACTTTTGCTTATTATCATAGTCTGAAAGAATCTGACTTTTATTTGTGTAATCTTCATATGAGACAAATTAAGTTTTGAATAAAGCCAAATTTATCATCTCCAATTTTCAATTTTGATTATTTAGGATAAGATTTAGACATATGTAATAAAATGTAACTCTATGGAAAACATGAATACATATGCATATAATTACACATACATTCATGTGTTTCCTTCTGCTATATTCAGTGGTTAACTGTAACAATGTAAATGTAATCTATTTCTGTATTTCATTTTTTAAGGTTTCGCACTGTAATCGGGACATTTTATTTTAACTCCACTACATTTCGAAGTAAAATATTATATATTCTATCCCACTACACTTTACAACATCTTTTGTTCCTTTCTTGAAAGTAATCTCCTTTAATTCAACAGATAAAGGTTAAGCTTCTTTGCACATTTATCATGCTGGGACCGGTCAGCGGAACATGCATAATTCTTTTGATTGTGTAAAGCTGCTTTGCGACAATGACAATTGTTAAAAGCGCTATACAAATAAAATTTAATTGAAATTGAAAGAGGCCGTCCAAAAGCACGCTGGCTTGATACTGTCCTGACCGAGACCAGCAAGCTAAAGAGAGACCTCTAAGAAGCGGTCTAAGACAGGAAGGCATGGAAGATACGGGCCTATAAAGTAGCTAAGAGTCTGATACGACTGAACGAGCAATAAGAATTTCATTTAAACCTTAGAAACACTGAGTGTTTTTTTTTTGCTGGTTGCATTCTCTTTAATTGGACATTTAAGTTTAGCTTGAATCATGAATATGTTGTGTCAATGCATAGAGAGTTATAGAAGTAATTGGTAACTCTTGAGCACCCAAGCATCGCAACACCGCAACCAATTATCACAAAAGCAATGCAGGTTGAAACTAGTTATCACTTGAAGTTTTATCTATTTCCATTAGCTAGCTAGTTGTTTCACCTTAGTTTGTAGTGTTGAAAGCTTTTTAGGCAAATGTCCTCTGTCGCTCGTGCCTGTAAAAAAGTCTTTTGTATGACCTACACTTTACTGCTAAAGTTTTTGGGCATTTTCTACATATTTTCTAAAGTAAAAGAACTAACTTTACTTTGTTTATAACTTAAATGGCAGAGAGATCTGAAACTTAGCTCTGCACTTTGAACCTCTCTCTGAGACTGCATATTAGTATTAAACGCTAGCTTCTATCATGGACTTGCACACGTGTGTGCGCACATACACATGAAGGCAGTCATGCTCAGAAAGATGTGTTTTGCATCACCAGTACTTTACGGAGAAGGTTTCCTAGCACTTATAAAATATATATATAAATTTCAACCAGATTCTTTCTCCTAAATTGGAAGAAAAAAGCAGACGAGCCAAGGAAGGGCATAATGTTGGGTTCACCATTGGAGGGTTGAACTCCACTCATATAGGGGGTTAGTAAGGACAATGAGCACCGTCCTTCTCACCAGTTTGGCCATTTCCTGCATTTCAGTTTATATCCTTTAAATAAGAAACAGATAAGAGATTTAGTTCTGCATTTTAACTTTTATACATAACAGACATAAACTGAACATGGCTCATTTACTCATACTCACATAAAAGAAGCTGAATTATCTATTTGAGATTAGCGGCTAGCCGTAAATCAACTTTTTTCAAATTTCTATCCCTAAGTGTATCCGTATCATTGGCAGGAAGGGTGTGTGTTTGTCTTCATTCTTCTTGCATGCACACACACAATAGTGACCTTTTAGACTGTCCAAAATTATGAAAAAGTTAATTTTACATAATTGTGCTCCTTTAACCAACTTAATCTGCTATACCCACAAATTCAGCTTTAACTGGTTATGAGCATAACATATGCTAAACTATCGAACAATCCAATTCCTCAACACAAAAAAACAAGTATTTTTATTTTGCAAAGAAAGGGAGATTAATATTTTAGATATTTGGTTTATAATGTAGCCATGTGCAGAGATATTACATTAAAATAAAAATAGATCTTAAAATGAATGTTGCCGATTCTCAGATCATACTTATGATAAAGTTGATTGACCTTACATTTATCTGTTAGCCCATAGTGATATTAGAACATTACAACCTAAATGTGGATTATGCAAGAAAAGCCTTATCACAAAAAAATGTAGTAATAATAATACTAATAATAATAATATAAACTTAGCACCATAATAAATCACAGTACGTTTACACTTGATTTGCAAGTATATTTGAATGCAAGTGCTTTTGTTCTTTTACTCAAGTGCTAATTTAAATGGAGGAGTTTTACATTTCCTGGAGTAATATTTTGTTTACTTCGTCTACCACCAGCTATATTTAGCTTCTTATTTGCACTTCATCTCAGTATTTTCACACATGGTAATTAACACTGAGTGCATTAAATTAGTTTGTATGAATTTAGTGAAAACAAACACCACTCACTGACAAGCTTCTGCCAAATGTGTAAATCTATCTGATATCACCCAATTGAGGCTGGATTCCCTGTTAAATCTGGTTCCTCTCAAGGTTTCTTCTTATTGCCATCTCAGGGAGTTTTTTCTTTCTTTTTTTCTTGAGTTGCTCATCAGGGACAATCTGATCATTTTGATTTATACACATTTTCTCACACATTTTTATAATGATTTCAATTATTTTCTTTTGATTCTGTAAAGCTGCTTTCCGACAATGACCATTGTTAAAAGCACACTTTGGTGTGAGCAGCTCATTCTTGTCTTTGCAGGACCCCTGTGTTGTGCTGTTGGCAGAGGATTCGTTGGGTGCTGTGGGTTGCGGGATGAGGCCTCTGTGGACCTCCCATAGGTACTGAATCAAAAAAAAAAATTGTAAAAAAAAAAAAGTTTGGGGGGCGGGTTGTTGGCCTTGGCTGTTGGTTTTTCTGTGGTATAGGACTGGATGGGCTGTCCTTTGATCCCCACAGTCATAAATATGCTTTAGGTGTCCATGATCCTGTCACCAGGTTAATGGTATATAATTGATAATCCATGTTATTCAACTCATATGGCAGGGGTGTTAATATTATGCTACTCCTTCTCTAACTATTACATAGTTAAATAGCACATAACTTACTTCTCATTCTCTCATTCCTTTTTATGGCAAAAGTGATGTGATGTTTTGGCTCTGTGAGAAAACAACGCATTCAGGATCTCAAAACAATAAATTCCCCAACTCAACCTCCCCACTTTCTATCATACTTGATGATCCTTTGTAATGTAACAGAGTAAATGATAGTGGCACTTACTGTGGGAATGTGTTCAGTGACATAGTCTCTCATCACATATCTGCACCGACCCACTAAAATTACACTTAGCACACTCATCACATATTAACACTGCCTGGCCAAAAAAGGTCATATACTCTGATATTTCATTTGACCATTTTAAGTTTTGATTACAGTGTGCAATGTGAAGCCAACTAATGTGAACAAGTTTGCTCCCTGATCAAGACTAACAAGATCAAGAACTCACTAACTTGAGTAAATCTGCACTCAAAATGACTGAATGTAATCAGGGTCATATTTTTCTAAACATGCTGTGTATTATTTACTTTTTTATTATGTATTATTATTATATGCTTAGGTTTTACTAACCTATATACATGTAGCTTTCTTGACATTTTTTTTTTATTATTATTATTATTATTATTATTATTTCTGAGACTCTTCTTTAATGCTTAATGCTGGTTCTGGAAAACAAGTTTCGTTCATTCATTCAATCTTTCCAGAGACGTGTACAGTGTGCATTATGCATGATTAATGCATCGCTTCATGTGCTTTTTTCCCCACATTTAATTAGTCCCAATCCAGTGCATGTTGAAATGCAATGTTAAAATCTCCTAAGTGGTTTTCTTTGCATGATACTGAAATGGTGACTTTTTTTTAGGAGCAACTGTAGCAGTGTATATTGATTCAGTTATAAACAGGTAGTTTTCTGAATAGTGTTGGACTTAAGTATGTCATTTTGGATGTTAATATAATTATACTGTTATACAATATGTTTTTAGCTCAAGCCTAAGTTTGTCCGTATAATGTACCATATATTGAGGTTACGTAGTGTACAGTATATATGGTTTAAGTGATTACTACTAATTAAGTAACATGTAATTCTGATCATGTTTGATGCAGGGTCTTTCCACAAGTCCCTCACACACACAAACAACTGCAGATTCAAATGCTTAATCTGATATGTGGTTATTTATTTGAGTGTGACTGGATGAACATGTATGTAAGTTTTTTCTTTTTTTTCTTCCCCTCCTGCTTTTGGTCCCATGCTCTAGCAGTGATGGGGCTGATTTTAAATGTAATCAGTATTAGGTCACTTCCTGTGATATACAAGCTAAGATTTAAATATAAACTTGTTTAAAAAAAAATCAGAAAAAGAAAAAAGGGATTACGAGTTAGAGGGGAAAAAATGTCTCATGGAAGAATCCCAGATGTTCCCAGGAAATGAACCCAACGCTAGCACATGCTCCTCCTCCACCTCCATGACCCCCCCACACTCTGTCTCATGCATGTGCGCATACACACACATACACACTCACACACAAACCCACCAACCACAGTGTCGTAAAACCATATATACAATAATTTAATTGCTACCTTTAGACATTTATTATGCTCTACTCTGCTTATTCTCATGAATATAACCCTGCTTTCCTTTAGTTTTTTTACTCTCATTCTTTGTCAGCATGTGTTGCATGGTATTTCATCATGTCTGCCTGCAGCTGCTCAAATCAATATCTAGAACAACATCTGGGCTTGAACAGGAGACTGAAAAATAAGGGTGCTACATACATGCCTATGCAAATAGGGTTAAATTAGCCAAACGTGGAAAGATGACGCATGCAGTGGGGTTTAAATGTCTATAACCATTAGGCTTCTGTTTTGCATTTTGAATTACTCACTCAGTCACCTTCTATACCATTTTATCCTGTATTCAGGGTCGCAGGGACCTGGAGCCTATCCCAGGAGGCTTAGGGCACGAGGCAGGGTGACAATCCATCGCAGGGCACTCACACATTACGGGCAATTTGGAAACGCCAATTAGTCTAACCTGCATATCTTTGAACTGTGGGAGAAAACTCAGAGGAAACCCAACCAAGCCCGGGAAGAACATGCAAACTCCATGCACACACAGATGAGAATCGAGCCTGGCCGGGAATCGAACCCGGACCCTGGAGGTGCAAGGCGACAGTGCTAACCACTACACCACCGTGCCGCCTGCATTTTGAACTATTTAATAATAGAAATTATATTGCTAGGAAAATGTTACAAAAACATACATATTTGGAAACATTACTTTTTGTTGCATTCCACTTTTGCTTTAATGCCTGGAGTGCAAACATTTACTTGCTTTAGTTTTAATATTTAAAAAATGTTTATTTCCTGTAAAAAAAAGAAGAAGAAAAAACGTTGTCTCAGACCTTTGGACACCACTGTGTGTATTTCGTCTACTTATCATCTATACCGCTTTATTCTGTACAGGGTCACGGTTGGCCTGGAGCTTATCCCAGGAGGCATCCTCGACAGGGTGCCAATCCATCGCAGGGCACACACACACGCTCATTCACACTCTATGGGCAATTTGGGAAGTCCAATTAGCCAATAATCTGCATGTCTTTGGACTTTGGAAGGTAATAATAAAGTAATATCAAATACATTCAAAAGACTCACATTTTCACTGAGATCTTTTTTTTTTTCAACAAACATTTATTTGTCAATTTTAACAAAGAGGAAAGTTTAATTTGAGGCAACAACCAAGCCAATCCTTCCCCACACAAAAACAATTTCAGTTTTAATTTGGCATATTCTCTTTTCTCCAGAATGAAGTTATTTACACAAAAAGAAAAACTTTTTTTTTTGAAGGGAAAGATATGAACTCTAAATGCCAAGCCTCTTCAGCATAGACATTCCAGAGTTTTTCTAGACTAAGATACAAAGAGTATAAATTGTTTATGTACAGTATGTTTACGGGTAAAATACTACATAGTGTTTACTCACTATTTTTATTTAATAAAAAAGAGGGAAAAAACAACATGTACAAGCATTCAAGTACAATAATTTAGCAAATGATATTAAGCTACAATGTCATTTAGGTATTGCTAGATGTCATGACAGATAGATCTGAAATAATAAGGAAAGGATGAGTAAGGGCAGGAACGTGTGTTTATACTGAGTACAGACGATTTGTGTAATTGTTTGGAAGTAATTTACTCAAATTACACTACTAGTGGTAGTTGTTCCATTGGAGCTGTTTTGAAGTAGCCTGTAGATAAGACTTTAAAGCGCTTGGCTGGAGATCAGATTTGAAAATGAGTCAGTATGATAGCCGAAGCATTTGAGCTTTAGTCCTCCCCCAATGAGTCCATTAGCATTTTTAGGGATCATTTAGACCAAGCTCACCAACATACCAACAATACACATTGAGACAATGGATTACTGAATGTCAGGTATAAAACTTTTCTCTACAGCAAACGCCAGCCTTGGACAGTCTGTACAGTAGCTACAATAGTGACTAGTTATGACCAGAAGATCATTGACCATAATCAGAGTAGTTCATTCTTAGGAAACTGTTTCAGTTGGTGATGACTGCTACCACATTCGATTTTAGAGCAAATAATGGGCTTTAAGCTTAGAATGAAGTACAGCTGCTTAATGAGTCCACTGCAGATTTCACCGGTGCTCTCACGGCATGCAGCTCCTCATTAAATACTACTACTTAAAAACTTCTTCATTTCTTTGAAAAGATACAAAGGCACACTTGAGACTTCAAAAACAAACCAATGAATTTGGAGTAATAAAAGTAAAAATGAAAGAGGTAGCAGCAAGAGGTATAATGCAAGAGGCGTATTGAAATCTTGGCAGATTGGTAATTACATTTCATGGCAGACGCTGTGGACAAGAGCGTAGTCAATGGCAATGAAGAAATGCGGCTCCCCATTAATGCCCTATTTACTGAAGAGCTGAGGCAGAAAGTGTCTGACGTAAAAAAAAGGAGCCTGACTGCCATGACTTGCCATTTCGAGAGGATCTGTGTGTGTGTGTGTGTCCACGCACCAGACAGTGGTTAATGCTGATGCATCATCGACCAGTGAACTAGATTAAATATGAAATATTAAATATTTTCATCACTTCAGCTTAAGCATGAAATGTCACTGCCAGTCAATTTACATAAATATGATAAAGATTCTCATTTATATAGCACCATTCTAATCTCAGTTATAAATACATAATTTAAGGTGGGAAAATAGTTTGTCCAATACTTAAAATGTACATCTGGGGAAAGGCTTACATCTGGCAGTACTAAAATCCTCTCATGGCTTCATAAACATCAAGGTTGATCATGGACAAACTCTAGGACTCGTCATTTTACAGTAATACAGCAATAATTAAATTACCCCCAAAAAATTCTAAAAACTCCCCAGTGCAACATGTTGAATAAGATTGATGAGCTATGATATTTAAACCATGGAGCCATTTGTGGTTTGGATTATGGGGATGAAATTAACAGCTATACATGTCTGTTCAAGGCCTTTATTATCTACATCTTTAGAAAGCAAATTTGTAAATCTATTAAATCCAACTGGGATTTGAGCAGTTAATCACACAATATATCACCATCAGGATTTAACCTAATTCTAAATGTTTTCATTCTACTCTGCATATCTTCCCCTATTATACGCAGTCGATTGACCCCTTACGTCTGTCCAAAGGCCATTTCATTAAGATGGCAGAGTTGAGCTGTGCTGCTGGTTGGATACAAAATGGTGACCTTAAAATTGTGGTCAGGCTGGCTGAGTAATATTCCTTGGCATCAATCCTTGTGCTGATCACAGGTTCTTGAAAATCTCCAGACATGTATTCTGCTGTGGATTCTTGTGGTTGCTTATGTGCAAGTTTATATATGGCAGTGCATTTATGTGGTAGTATGTGTGGGCCTGTATATTTGTGTGTTTGCTTTAAAGCCGTGATAGAAGCCATGCTGTCTTTTTCATCACTCATTGGTGACTTCCAATCTCTCATCATTAGCCAAGGCAGTCTCCTGTATGCGGTGCTTGCACTGGCTGTGGGTGTGGCGAACTGTAGAGCGGGAGGAGCGAGACTGTGATTTGCAGTCACAAGATGAATCCTAGAAAAAAAATACTTGCATTAATATAAACTAATAAATGTATATTTATTTGTATGCATTGGCTCTTAGAACAAACTTAGCACTAAATTCTGAATTAAGAGTAGGAGTAGTATCAAAATACATGGTTAACCAATTAAGAAACCAATACATGAACACTGAAGTCAATACACAGTTATTTATATTTTACTGTATATCCACTAAACTTCACTACATTTCCAATAACCTCCTTTAAAACTTGATTAAAAGCTTCGCTATTTGTTAAATATGCGTTGGTTATTATTTCTCCTTATCATCTCTGTCAAGCAAATAAAACCCATGCATCACCACTAACAGTAAAGTTTAATTAATACCACTTTATTACACCTCATTAAAGATGCTTTCCCTTCTTGCCAACTCAACTCAGTGCCATTCATTAACTTTTCTTGATATTCGAAATAGCATTTGCCAAAAAGCAGAGATGATTTTACATGTGCCCCAAAAATGGCCATTTTAACTCGCTTCAAACAATAATCATTTAAAATGAGTATTGATACTAAAATTGGTATAAGCTTCTAGAAGCATATGACCTGTAAAAATTGTTGCTTAAATTAAAGCATTCTGTGCAAAATTAAGTATTTTTCCCCAAAAAAATCCGTAGTGTCCGTAACCATGTCAAATTCATGTTGCAACATCTTAACAGTTTTGCATTTTAGAATATTATACTTTTTCAGGTTTGTCTTTTCATGAGAAATCTAAATTGGCCAAGTTTCATCTGAATGACAAGTAAGATTATTGAATGATTAGAAAATTTTAAAAAGTTACGGACACTACCTAAAAGGGCATGAAATTGTATTTAGCAAATGTTTCTTTTTATCTGATAAAAATGTAAATGTGTATGCATATTTACAAAAAATGAAGCATGGATCAGCAGATAAGAAGCATTAAGTATTATGAAAAACGGTGTTATATGATCCTAACGAAAAATTCACTTTTGAGAGACACATTTAGCACCAATGCAATGTCTTGGCTGAATGTAATGCAACTTAAATACATTGAGCCTCATTTATTGATACTGTTCAGGGAAACATTTATAATAGAAATTTTGGAATTCAGTGTATTTGAAATTGTGTGTTAAACTAATTAATTTAAACCATGACTTGATCCACTTTACATGATAAATAATTGAATAATTTGTGTTGAAAGCAGGTCCAAGGAAGGACAAACTGGTGACAGGGGCAAGGACACCTAAGGCTCACTGATGCACACTGAGAACGAAGGCTCGCTCGTGTAGTCAGATCCAACGGAAAAGTTACTGCAGCAATAAATTGCTTAAAAAGTTATTGCTGGTTATAATAGAAAGGTGTCAGAACACAGCGCACATAGCTTGATGCATATGGTGCTCTGTAGCTATAGATTCATCAGACTGCCCATGTTGACATGCATTATACATCCCATGCATTATGGGAAGAATGCAATTATGGGAAGATCGCCAGCTGGAGGAGGCAGTGTGATGCTCTAGGAAACCTTGGCTTTGCCACCTAACACCTACCTATGTAAACACTGCTGCAGACCAAGTACACTCCTTCATGGCAACGATTTTTCATAATGGCAGTAGCTTACTACAGCATGATAATGCACCCTAATACATCGCAAAAAACTGTTCATAAATGGTTTGAGGAACATGACAAAAAGTCCAAGGTATAGACTTCGTGGAATTCAGGACAAGACAGGTCAGAGCAGCACAAAGGGGACTAACATAACGATTTGTGGTGTATTATCACATATTTCATTTGCCATTAAAATGAATCAAAATAACGTCCATTTCTGTCTTTTACCCTTCTTCCATCATTCATTTCTTACTATCAGCTCTCATGTAAAACAGATGTGCCATGAAAGTGATTTGCATTTGAAGGTTTATTTTTGTTCAGTTTGGTTTGGTTAACATTTACACAACATTTACTAAAAGATTTATAAAAGATCAGTGAGGCTCACTGTCTGGCAGGCTGATTCTTAAGATAAAATATGAACTATACCATCTTAAACTGAGTTGGCTATCCATTAGAGCATGGGCATGTTTTCCTGAGAGAAGAGCACCAATTAACAAAAACAAGGAAACAATAAATGTATTTGAGAAATAATATTTGCAAAATTCATGTCCTTGATTTATTTGCTTTTGAGTCTAATTTTGGCCCTTAGTATGACTCTAAAAATGCTTTAATATCAATCAAGTAGAGAAATGACCGTTATGATTACGTAGTACAGATGTTCAGATTATGTTTGAAATTCTATTTATTTTGTAGAATCCTTCAATCCTCAATCCTCACCTCTGGACTACTGGCGCTTGAATTAGACTCCTTCCCAGTGACAGCATCATCCCTCAATGTTTGTCTCATAAATCTCTTATTGACAATCTTAGTGATGCTGTCTGCTCCTATCAAAGCACCGGTGAGACACTCAGGCTTGGGCTCATCTATAACTACAGTTTTCTCTCCTGGCAATGTCCGTCCACACACATTTTGAAAGAAATCCTGAACAATCCCATACTTCTGAATGCTGGGGTCACCAAGGTTAATGCCAACACTGGGGCAAGAGGGCTTGCCTGCAGCTTGCCTTCCAGGGCACGTGTCACCCTTCCAGAGTGACTCCATGCTGGAGGTATTCTCCACAACGCTGAAGAGGCTGGACAGACCATCATTGAGGCCACTGAGTACAGGACTGTCACGGGTTGTGGTGGACCGAGCCCATGCAGATCCACTCTGGGCAATGTTGCGGTTTGGCAGATTCCAGATGCTTCGATCTCTTGAGGAGGTGGAAGATGTCTCCAGTTTGGAGGATGAGGATGAAGAAGAGACCCTTCTTGTGAGCTTGGGTGAGCCATATTTTGGTGAGCAGCAGGGTCGGTCGATGCGGCTCTGGACTTTCTCCAGTGACGAGGAGATCTGGCGTGATCGTGCTGAAGTGAGCGAGGTGGATGGGCGTGGAGACCACATCTTCCCATGGAATCCTGCCCCTCGGGTTGCTGAGGAGGCTGGACTCTCAGTCTGCAGGCCTACACTGACAAATTTAGCTGTCTGTGTTCCTGTGCTGGTGAAGCCCACAGTCTGACATCCTGCATCTTTGCTGCATTTCCTTTCAAGGGAGCTAGAACGAATGGCCTGTCGCATGCAATTAGTCATCTCCTTCATGTCGTCACTCAGATTTGCAGAAATCTCAAGGGTGTGGAAGGCCCCAGAGTTGCCTGTCCTGCCTTCTAGTAAGTCCCTGTGCTGCTGGGACAGTGAGTTTAGCCATTGATCATATGACGATGACAAGTTTGAAGAGGAAGTTTGTGTCGCTGAAGACAGTCCCGCTTGGTCTGAGTTAGTCGCACCAAATAACTGGTGTCCCAGTGGGGTGTTTGAGCTCAAATCCTTGACCTTCCTTTCCATCCTCCTGACAGCTGGAGGACTGTAGTATATACGGATACCTGTTTTGTCTGGGGCAGTGTAACTCCTTTGCACATGTTCCACGCACAGTTGTAGCTCTTGAAAGCTTGTACTGGGGCAGTCCCAGGTTTTAAAAGGCTCAGCCTTTTCCAGAGAAGATGATTCACTATTTAGATATCTCCAGTTCTTCTGGTTAAGCTCTCTCAAGTCTGTGCAGCTCACAAGATCATTAAACTGATGTTTCCCAGCCTTTCCCTCAGTGATTCCACTGACTTCACGATGTTGGAAGGACGAAGTGACATCCAAAAAACGCTCAAGGTCTGACAAGGAGGAAATCGGTTGGGTTCTTCTTTCAGAGAAGAACAGGTGAACAGAAAAGAACAGAAGAAACAGATTAAAATCTGATACAGAGAAGTATTTAAAAATAGTAATGTTCCACAGAGGCACAAATAAATACATATTTTTACCTCTGAGTGGTTGTTTCAGTTGTCGTTTCATCAGTGGATATCCCCATGCCATTGAGAGCCTAAAAAAAAGATATATTTTGTTTGAGTTTTCACATTCTTATTTAAAGCATTTCATTTTTCAGTCATATACAGAACAGGTTGGTTCTATTTCTCCATTCCTCTCTTATTATACTTACTTTATTATACAGCTAATTGAGTACATTAAAACAACATATTGTGTTAATCTTAATGCAAACACAGAATGTTGATTAATTCCCAGTATTGCCACTGGCAGCAAGACGTCACATAAGCCCTTATAGTTATAAATAGCAATCTGTGCAGGTTTGAAGGTGCTCCATGATAATTCCTTGTGCATGTAAAAATGCTCTTACTGTGACTATTAAACGTAGCTAAGTTTCTACTGTCAATTATTTGTATTATGCAATTTCACCTTGAAATTTCACATTGCAAAGATGACGGTTCACCACTACCATTCCAGGTTTTAATAATGTTTTGGACAGTTCTTAATACAATTCCTGTAATTTTCTCGTTTCTTTGCTGGATGCAGATGAATAATTTGACCTTTTTGAAACACCTTTTCCATGACCATGTACATATATATAACAACCAACATGGTTGTTTAAGAAATAAGAAGCGACTCAATGCATCAGTTAGGGTTTAAAGAAGTGTTGCTAGCTGAAACATATTAATCAGTGCAGTATTTATTGAATTAAGTGTTTGCTTATTTAAATCCAAATGGTGGCTTTTTTTGACCAGGAATATTATCTCCCCATTGTGAGAATCATATTTTTTGCAAAGGGAGGAAATATGTGAAAAAAGATGGGTAAGAAATACTTGATGCAGTTAATACTTTTAAAGAAGTTTTTATCATCCTAACAAATATTTATGCAAGACATCCTAATAAAGCCCTATCGATTATCTCTTATAATTAGTGACATGAGTCTCTGTCTCTGACCTGTGTGCCCTTGCTCTGGGTATCATGGAGCCTCTGTTCCCACTGGTTCCTCTCCTGATTGAAATGTTCGAGAAGCTCCAGCTTCTCTCTGCTCCAGTTTCTCTCGCTTATTTGTAGCTGTTTTGTCAGATCCATCACTGCGGCATACGAGTCTGCCAGCAGATGTTGGTGCTCCTCCCGCTCTCTCTTCAGAGCCCCTTTCAGATCTGGAGGATCCATGTCAGTACCAGCTGCAGACATCTTCCCTGCCTTCCCCTCCAGCTGGAAAGAGTAGGAAGAGACAAATGAGGATTTAATACTGTATTTTATGCACTAATTGGAAAACAGTAACCAGGGTGACAGCGTGATGATGGAAAAGTGCAAACTAGTATAGCGATTTATTAACACAAGAAAAATCACAACAAACTGAAATATTAGTTAAAACTTATTCAGCCTCATCATTGTTTTTGTCTCTAAACCTTCTTCATTAAACTGATCAATCTGAGGTTCAAAGTGAAAGCTGCTAGTCACACTTTTGTACCCTGACCATGTAAGGTATGTTATTAAAAACCCAGGCCTTCTGGGAAGATCATTAGTCACACACCCCAGCATACCATATAAAGCCCCAAAGAAACCTGGCAACCTATGAGATGATTATGTGAATAGAGTCAGGCATCAGGGAAGTTGTCATATTCCTCCCATTTCACTATGAGCTTTATTATAAACGGTTAAAAAAAAAAAACAAGTTTACAATGTTTTAGGTTTATACTGTTGAGGAGAAGTTCATTTAATCCAAACCCAATCACCATCTTTCAAAAGCTGTTTTATTCAGAGCTATTAGAAAGAGCCAGACACAGGGTGGAGCAGCAGAGCAGTTAATGAAACAATGCCACATTGCCAGAGCTGCTTAGGTGCTTGGCACTCACGTTTATAATAAGTCTGGCTTCAAGATGTGCCACGCAGCTCCCAGTGGCGTAGAAATGTTGTACTTAAGCATTATAATTTAGAGAAGGGCGCTGAAGAAATTTACACTACATTTATCAATGTCACCAGATGTGGGCAGTAAGCAGTAAAATGCCTTTGTGTTTGTAATATCAACATCTCAGCAAATTATTGAAATGTTCACATATCAATACAACATGCTGTAATACAAGATGGGTGCAGTGAACAGACACTGTCTATAAAGTCCATATAGAATTACTCTTAAATCTCCTCTCTCTTCAGTCCAGCATTGTCCTGCTTTGCATTTTCTTGTACACACACACCAGAACAAAAGCAGTATGGAGGATAAGGATGAGTGAGAGGAAGGGTGAACCAGATAGATTCCATGCAGCCTCCAGAGAGCTCTGATATCAGTTAACACCACGCATAAGTCCTGGTCAAACGGACAAGGCAAAGAACTGGTCCTTAAACCAAATTTAGTCTGTAGCATTTCTTTTGTTCCTATCCGTCACCACCATCTGATTATACAGTACCATGCAACTGACATGCCACTGTTTCAAAAACCATTACACAACATTACAAAATTCAGCTCCTTTAGTCCAGAGTTGCATTAATTTTCACCCGAGATCTTGTAGAGATGACGGGAGAGGTGAACAGGAGAGAGTTCACTGTGGCACTGTTTTGACAACCTTATGCAACATTACAACACTTGTCTCCATCCAGATTTGACTTCATTTTTTTAGATCCCAAAGACATGCCTATCACTCTGGAATACGGTAAATCTGGACTCATCAGACCACATGAACTTTTTACACTGCTCCAAAGTCCAATCTTTATGCTCCCTTGATAATCATTTTATTTTTACACTCACTAAACTGTGGCTCTCATATACCCACAGGGCAGCTGTGATTTCTACTGTCAATTTTGTATAATGTAACTTCACCAAGTGTTTATGTGATGTCTAATCACAGTAATTCATGTTTCTTTTCCAACCACGTTCCATTTTGTAAAATTGATGGTTCACTGCAATCCTTCCAGGTTGTAATAATGTGTTGAACAATTCCAATTTTTTTTTTTTAATGCAGGCCATTAATTGTCCTCTTCTGAAACACAACTTTTCCACGACCCTGGAAGGCATCTTCTGACAAGGTTGTTTAGGAAACGAGAGCCTACTCACTGCGCGATTTTGGATCAAATAAATTGTTTCTACCTGAAACATATTAAATACTGCAGGATTTATCCAATCAAAGGCTCTTGGCTATCTGCTTATTTAAATCCAAACACCTTTTTTGTCTGGGGGGTGTATAACCCCGTTTTTGCATTTTACCTAGGACCAAGCACTTGATCCCTCTCTGGTATACATAAGGGTTAGGGTTAGGGTTAGGAGAAGACTATAGCAATTACACATTATAATTATACACTCTGTAGTCTTCATGGCTGAAGAAAGTTATTGATCTTAGAGGTTTTCTAAATATAACTATTAAATTGCTGTTAAATGAACTAGGCTTTTCACTGGTGTTTTTTGGCATATTAAAAGGGTTGGGATTTGTATACAGCCACCACCAAATGTTTTGAAAATGACACCAATATTAATTTTATAAGACTTTGTGGTAAGTAATATTTGTGTCATTATGTACACAAATGTACTGTACTTTTTTATAATAATAAACTTGGGGAGATTTTAACACATCAATTGATACATGTGTAACTTTTGGGCCGTTTTTCTGATTGCACTGAGAACACTGACAAGCCTCCATCCTTATCCCCTTACCGTTCTCATCCATTTTGTTGAAAACCTAGGGATTTTTATGACTACAAGCCCAGAAATCATAAACACATACACAGCTGAGAACTAAACACATAAAGACTCAATTCAAACACCATAACAGGGCCTAGTTTTGACATTCTGCAATTTTTTTTATGGAGATAGTTTTAGAGTCAGTTTTGGCAGGAGAGACGTTTAGTGAGCTGTTCTGTTTTACCAGAGCCAGAGGAAAATGTAAACGAATATAATGAACACAGCAACCAGTAGCAGAGGATTAAAGGGGGACAACAGTGGCAAATAATTGAAGGGGATTTAAGAGTGGCAGAAATTTGGCATGGGAGCTATTGATGAATATAATTTGACCTTGATGTTACTCATGACAATGTTTACAACCACCAATCATGACCCAAATTATAAAGTCTACTTGATTCTTTTAATTTGTACTTTGTTTTGTCAGTAATGGATTTGTATTTAACCGGATCAGATTGGCAAACAAGTTAGACGTAGTTTTAAAAGCCAGAAGGTTGTCTATTCCAGTGTTGGATGGAATATAACATTGTTGTATGCCAATGCTCTTATCTCAGTTAATCAACTTCGAAGGATTTATGGAAGGAACTGACTCTGTGTGTGTATTTATTATTAAATAAGTTCATTACAAACTCTTTTTTTTATTAAATTAATTCATATGTCAGAACAAGATGACATTTAGGCTTAGGCTTAATGATATACTCTATTTAAAGTGTTAGTTTCCCCACGGATCAAAATGAAAAAACTCTTTTCTCTCTCATCAGTCATTAAATATTTATTAAGGGATTTTCCCCATAGGCCTACTTGATTGTTTAAGACTATTTTATCAAACAATTTGAAAAACTTTGTAACCAACTTGAAAGTTAGGTTGCAATTCAGTAAAGTGTGAGACTTTCTAATTAACTGATGGATAAATGTGAATGTAAAATTAACATTTATGATTATTAAAGGTATACTTCTAGTTACACCTGCAGATTAAAATTTCGAACAAGAGAATGGATGCAATCCGCCACCCTGTGCAGAGAAATCAGGCTTGTGCAGAAGAAAAAAATGATTGTTGTGGTTCGTCAACAGGCTTCACGAAAAGAAAGACCATTAATTCGCTATAGCTAAATGCATGTATCATCAATGACCATTAAAAAAGTGGACTCCATGACTACCAACCTTTTAAACATATTAACTTTCTGATCCCAGTAGCTTCTGATTCAGTAGCTACACACTAGGAGTTATATCGTAGCTTTTGTATTGCAATAAAGGAACAGTAATTAAACCAGCACCTGGGTGATGAGTCTTTTGAGCTCGGTGCGCTCCACCTCCCAGGAGGCCTTTGCTCGGGCAAACTGCTGCGTTAGCTCCTGGGAGCTCTGACGCTCCTCACGCAACTCGGTGCTCAGATCCTGAAGAGCCGCCTTCAGGTCAGACAAGGTCGCACTCAGATCACTAGCCTGCTGGTAGGATGGAATGGAGATGAGTATTAGAAATGTTTATCATAAAATTGAATGTGCTTTATAGTTTTAAGCTCTATTGTACGGTAAGTGCTTCCAGTTGCTTAAACCTGATTAACCTACCTGGAGGTTATTCTCAGTAAGGCTGCGGTCCTTGTTGGTGGGACTTGGTGGCTGTTCCTTGCTGGCTGCCATTTTATTGTGTCCATGGTGAGGGACAAGGCCATCGTCCTCCAGAGGGAGGTGAAGCTCCTTAGTGCTGTTAATCTGAAAAGCAACATACATTCATTTCACATGAACTGCTACTGACTATAGTCAGTGTATTTAAATATTACAGTAAATAGATTGTTTGAAGTTACACCCTTGAAATGTGGGTTTGTATATTTATGTTTAATTATTAAGTCTGATTTAATTATAGAAAATAATGAACATTCTGTATTTCCATTAGAATTTTTACAATTCCCATTTATCAGGGTATAAACATTTCAGAACAAATGACTGCAAATCTATTTGTAAATAAAGTTTCTATAACTAAAACCTTTATTCTGCTCAATGTTACATAACACCCTGTGAAACATGACCAAGACCATGGCTGATTAACCATCAATATAAAAGGAAAAGATGCTTTGCTAACTTGTGATTAATGCTTAAAAACGCACAAAACCAGTATAGCAATTGAACAATATGTCTTTAATATATGCCCCGTTAGACAATGCACATATTGTTTGTGGCCAAACTATTGTTATTGCAGTCACTACTCTCCTCTTCTCTTCCAGAACAGATTTGCTTGGTGGATATTCATTTTTGGCTGTGAAAAGCCAAACTATTTATTAGATTAGTGAATAGTTTTGATGATTACTCAGCATGCATCCCTCTCTTCTGGTCTAGAACCGCCACTCGGACCTTAGACAAGTCACTCACTCACTCTTAGTAACCACTTTGTCTTGGTCAAGAACAGTAGATTTAAAGCAGGAAAACACCCTGGATGATGCCAGTCCACTGCAGGGGATTATTCACACACGAATGGAAACCGGGGGGAATTTATCCCAATAAAACCCAATATTGTCACGTTTCTGGAGGCGTGAGGAACCCAGAGAAGCCAGACAAATCTTACACATGCACTCAGAATCCGGGAGTTGTGAGATGGCAAAACCCATCCCAACCCACCAAGCCACACACACACACACACACACACATACACACACTTGGACATTTATTGTATAGCATGTCTCTTAGTACCTGCAGCATGTCCTTGTCCTCCGCATCAAACTTCTTGCCGAGCCTCCACTGCTTTAGCAGCCAACGTAACTTGAGGCTGACCAGCAGTAGGATCTGTTTGAGCTGCTGGGATTCCTGCACCAACACATTTCTCTCCTGGCTCCAGATCTTCTGCTGTAACCGTGTTTGCAAGCTCATGCTCTGCAGCTGGAAATCCCGGCGCACCAGCACTTTCTTGTGTTCTTGCTGCATCTGAGAATTGACAGATAGAAAGGGAACAAAAAAAATGTGAGAGAATCAGTTAATACCTGTAATGTCACCTGTGCTATGATAATGAAGTAAATAATATTCATGACTAATAATGGTAATAATATTAGAATATTATATATGTACTGTATTATCTCTGCATGAACTCTGATGTAGTGTGCACTTTTTTTCATCAGATTTCATAATTCACAATACTGTGCAATCATGCACTGCTTGCTATGCTAACAATTTTTTAAGTATAACATCATTGTATTTTTTTTACATTAATAGACTTCATACGGCCTCTAAATGTATGACTTGCTCTGTTATAACATACTTGGTGCTTTCAAAAAGTATTCCTTGTGTTGCAGCATGAGTATTAGAAATACCTGAGAGAGTTTCTGGGAGCAGGATTGCTTGTATTCATGGTGAGCTTGATTCTCCAGTGCCAGCTTCTCTTGAGTTTTCTCCGCCTTCTCCTTTGCCTCGCATAGCTGAGCCTGAAGCTCACGAACCTGCTCCAGAAGCTACAGAGGGACACAAAGCCACTTTAGCACAAGCGCCCTTCTAATGGTAGAAATCCAGTCAGAAGCACTGGACAACTAATATAGCTCGGAAATGCTCTCCATAGTGATTTAGTGCTGCTGTGAGAATGTAGAGGGCTTAGGTGTGTTCTCATTGTACATGTGCACTCGTCATATACTCGGCCAAACCCAGCATTGCATTTATTATTAATTGCACATTATATTGTTCTCCTAGACAAACTACTGCTATGGCCAATTTTATTTTATTCAGAAGTTTTCTTTTTTAAATAAACCTTTAGTAAATTATTTAACCTGATAACCTTAAGTGAGAAAAAGGAAACCAACATTAAGAAAGCAGGTAGGAAGAAACATATACGCTCTTCCTACTGCCACAATCATTAAGCCAGATAATTCTGCTGACATTCTTTAATCATTACAAAGTGTGACCACCTCTATAAAAGCAGAACTCACTCAAAAGCACTCAGTGTGTGTCCCCATCATGCTAAAAGGAAAAGGACATTGACCATGACCTCAGAAATGTATTGTTTGCATCCCTCTGGGAAGCATCATAAGAGTATTTCCAAACTATGTGAAAATCATACTAACATACTGTATACATCAAGATCCAAAAACTATTGTTTTCAAATGGAGAGCCTTCAAGACATTTTCCCCAAAGTGAGTGTCCCCATAAAGGTCAGACCATTTATTGTTCAGACATATAAAGAAAAACCCAAGAGCTATATCAAGTGACCTACAGCCCTGCATTTTCCTCCAGTAAGAAAAAGAATGGCTTTAATAGAAGGGTGGTTAGGAGAAAGCCTCTTTTCTCCAAGAAGAATATGGAGCAAGACTTGCAAACCTGCATCTAAACAAATCACACACGTTCTGGAACAACGGAATGCTGGAATGCTTTGTTCTGATAATGCAAGGTAGCGCTGTTTGATGATTATTCGCAATTCCATCTTTGGGGAAAAACAAACAAAGCGTATCACCATAAGCAACTCATACCAGATCTGGTGGTAAGACATCTGCAGGTGGAACGGTGATGATATGGGTTTGTTCTGCACCCACAGGACTTATGAAACTTAAGATCATTGAGACAACAATTAAATTCACTTCATACCAAAATATTTTTGAGACAAACGTGAGGCCATCTTTTCCACAGCTACAAAATGAGCTAAAAATTATTTCAAGCACATGGGTAAATGATACACCACAGTAGAAGGTACTTTATATGAACGTGTGCAGCTAAACTGTGTCCCATTTTGTTGTAGGCGTGTTCGGCTTCGAACAACATTTGGGAAATTAGCAATGCCCAAGAGAAGATGTTTTCTTTAGTGCACATTTTTATCTGAGCATAACTGTCTATGTGTACGTTCTTTGAGGTTTGCAAGATCTGTGCAACAAACCTAATCCATTTGACAAGCACTATAAACGTTTTCCCTAAATGGGTCTTTGATCGTTGTAATAAAATAATCTCAAATTATATTATCTCTTGTTATCTTGTCAAAAACTAAAAAGACCTATACAAATAAGGAAAAACCTGCTCTGGCAGTGCCTGCAATTTAGGAAATCACCTGCCATATCCCCACCATGCTTTGAGGTCAACTTACTACTTTTTGCGATCCTCACTTTAAAAAATATATATATGTATGAGGGCATATACACTCTTTGTACGTTTCTGCATGCATGGTGCTTACATTGCAAGTTTAGGCTTATAGACAAGGTTTGACAAGGTTATAGATCACAAGGCTATGGGTTCAAACCCCAGCACCATCACTGTTGGGCTCTTGAGCAAAGCCCTTAACCCTCAACAGCTAATGAGTAAAATGTAGGGTCACAGGAGCCTGGAGTCTATTCCAGGAGATGAGACAGGGTCCACCCTGGACGGGGTATAAATCCATCGCAGGGCGCACACACACACACACACACACACATACACATTTATACATTACGGGCAATTTGGGGAAAACCGATTAGCCTAATCTGCATGTCTTTTTAGGAAGAAACCAGAGTACCTGGAGAAAAGCACGGGGAGAACATGCTAACTCCATGAACACAGAGGCGGGAATCGAACCCGGACCCTTGAGGTGCACGATGACAGTGCTAACCACTAAGCCACCGTACCGCCTGAATTAAACACAATGCTTAAATATTTAAAACTAAATGATTCCCTTGGTGGCTGGAGGGGGCTCCCCCTGGAGGGGGCTCCCACAGTGGCTCAGTGGTGACAAACTGTTGCCTCGCACCAAACCTCCAGGCTTGGGGGTTTGAATCTTCCTTCCAGTCTGTGTCCATGGAGAATGCATGTTTTCTCTGTGCTTTGTGAGTTTCCTCTGGGTATTCTGTTTTTCCCCCAACAGTCCAAAACATGCATTGTGATGTTTCCAAATTGCTTGTGGTGCATGATTGGTTTTTGGCCCTAAACAATGCCGTGTGATGTTTACATCACCATGACTGAATGGTCCAGCTTCAAATGCTCATATTTTACAAAGCTTGTTCTTTTTAATTAAACTGTGAACTAAACAGGGTAATAAACAGCGGTTCAGTGGTCCCAACAAGCTCAGGATAAACTTGTTACAAGCCTCCCACAGAGACACATTACTGAAGCTTTAAATCTGCCGAGCGTATATCTCTCCCTCCCTCTCTTTCCTGCTCTGCTGTTTAAGGCCCAAGGACGTTTATTCTACATTATACAGCTGGCACTAACATTACCTGAGGCACATTTTACCATCATATCACAGCGACTACAAAATGCGCCTTATATGATTACATGTCTAATCATGACACTGGAACAAGTGATGTTTTTAATTCACCGTATCAAATCCGGGTTTTTAAATCCCTGAGTTTTATTATTATTAGATATATGTTGTTTTTGAGCACCTACCAATGCACAATCGGTCTCCAACAAGTCTGTAACATGGTCTTTGTTGCTGTCGGTATTGCTGGTGCTCTCGTCAGCTTTGCACAGGTGCACATCTTGATCTTTGACATCTGCTTGGTCCCTAATGGTGGGCTGTTGCATGCATGAATGGGTAAGTTAATGAAAGAAACAAAAGCAACAAAAATTTAAACAATACAACATAACAGGAATGAGGGCAGGAAAGACAGGGAATGAAGGAGACAGGAGACATTGTGGAATATGGACAAGTCAAATACAGGACATGTGACAGGACAAGGCAAATAGGAATTGAATAGAGAAGCAGGTGAGAAATCGTCATACATAAAATGATTCCATTAAACCAAAACTGACTCCATAAAAACATGCAGTTTCTGGGTAGAAAATAAAAAAAAACTCACAAGAGAAAAAAAAGGATGTAAAGAAACAACAGCTTGATCAATGTGGCAGAAGACAGAGTGACAAAGAGGACCAAAATGCCCATGAAAAGAGCCAGTGTCGACTGTGATGGGAAGGAGAGCAGCAAACCCATAACAAAAGAGAGAGAGAAACAGAAAGAGAAGGAGTGAAAGAGGTAAAGACAGAAACCACAGGTCATGGTGCCCGTGCAGAGGAAGAAAGGAAGAAGGAAAGACAGAGTGGTCTGGATTGGGATTTAAAAAATTTGGACCTCTAATGGAGTCTACACCTGACATAAAGCATGAGCCTTTCAACCCATTCCATAAAAAAGTATTACTGCTTTAAACATTTAAACATACTAACTGTACATACAGTTGCTACTTGTATTTTTTTTTTTTTGATAAATAATTGATATAAAAATAAATTATGATTAATATATTGTTTATAATGATTGCTAAGACATTTGTGGTAAACAAGGTTGATATTAACCCAAAGAACCCAAAAGGTCCCCCCCCCCTTTTTTATTAATATATTAATATATATATATAAAGAATTCATTTTAAATACATTGTTAACCAGAAATTTGGGGTTATTTTATTATCAGTGTTGGGCACTTACATTTAAGGATTAACCAGATTATATTTATTTTTATGCTTATTTTTTACATCTGTAATCCTTTCATGAAAATGGAAGAGTTTTTTAACGACATCATATACTGTACGTATGTATGTACTTTTAACTGTACTTCAATTAATTAAGCAATTGCTCAGGGCATAGCAGACAACAGGGAACATTACAGCCAGGGAAAATATAGAACTAATCATTCTAATAGTGCAGCTGATTAAGAAAGTTAATCTAGTTTATCAAGTACATCTGTTAAACATCAAAGAAATGGTCACATCACCACTTATATCAATGTAAACCAACCCCCCCCCCATTACCCCCTACAAATAAACCACTTATGGTGAAGTTGTTAAAGTGATTCATTGTTCCATTCATCACTATAGTTGATTTCTTTGTGATACCATTATGACATCATATACCATATGACACTGTATACAGTATAATGATATAAAGTATTGAAAGTTACAGGCTTCATCTGTTTGAGTGGATTGTGTGAATTCCGCAAAAACTATTTTAAAGAGACTGGACAATATCTACAGACATGTTATGGCTTATGGATTATAATATCTTTTAAGATTATAAATAGATATTTGACCCAAGGTAAGCAGTGTAACACTAGCCGTAACTTACTCCATTAGAGGCCAAGATGTCTTAAAATAACAGCATGCACATTAGTTGCACTGGTTGGCAGGCTTTATAAAAATGAGCAGAGCAATGTTAGTCACTTAGCAATAATATAAAATGCAAAGCAAATAAAAAAAAAAAAACTTGTTCTTAATAAACAAAGAAGGGATAAAGGAAGTCAAAAGGAAAACCAGTGTTTTAAAGTTTCAAGGCAGAGTTAATTATTTTAGTTTCTTACCTTCTGCTGAAATGTCATCTGATTGACCTGGGTATCAACAGGGCAGGAGTCTGCTGACTGAGAGACTACGGCCAAAGAGGACAGCCCCTGCACAGGCCTGTTCTCAGGGGACTCTCCCAGAACCTCTATCCTCTGACTGAGAGCCTGCAACTGGCCCTGCAGAGACTGAAGCCTACTGTGGAGGACCTCAACAAGAGACAGATTAGAGCTCTGTACTTGGTTCTTCTCTAGGAACCCAACGTCTCCAGATTCCCTAGCAGTGATTTTATGTAAGAGTGTGTCTGATGAGACGGCTAGAAGACAGTTGAGATCGGCAGACACAAGGAGCTGGATTGCTGAGGTAATTATCTGAGCCTGGTCACGGATGGCCAAGAGTTCTTTGATGCTGAGGCACTGATCAGAAAGGGAATGATTGTTTCCTGTCACCTTCTCATCCTTGTCCTCTAGACATTGTCCACTATCAATTGGGCCATCATTACATTCTGGGCTGGGCACGCACTCGGCTGAGTCCCCAGCCTCTGCGTCAGTCTCCAGGGCAGGCCGAATCTCCAGATGTCTGGAAGCCAGGTCACAGCGCTGGAGGTTGGACAGCAGAATGCGGTTCTCATACTGGAGCTTCTTTACCTTACTGCTCAGGTCACTGATTTGAAGCCTGGCTGCCAACAGTGCTTCTTGGGATGCCTCATTTTGAGCACCTTCTTCAGAAGCAGGACTGATGGATGGAGGAATGATGGTGGATGGTGACAAAGACTCAATATCAGAATCAGGAGGTAGCTCTGACTTATAACGATTAAGTTCGTTCATCAGGAGCTTGTTCTGCTCCTCCAATTCCATAAGTGACCGTCTCAGCAGATCTGCCTCTTCTTCTACAAACTGCAGGTGCCGCTGCAGCTCCATAACATTTTCAGCCGAAGGTGAAATCAGCAGCTGACCAACACCTGCCGCAACTGCAAGACCTCCGGGAGTTTCCTGAATTTTCATGTCATCCATTTCAGCCCGGAGACCACGATTCTCTACCTCCAGCTCCACTATCCTTCGGCTCAGCAGGTTAGCTTCCTCCTCAACAAGCTTCAGGTGAATTCGGACCTCGGCTTCACGCGTGTGGGGCGAGTCGGCCACCTCCTCCACCGTCAATGATGTCTCCATGTCTCCATAGAGTGAACGGTATTTGGTCAGTTCTTCCTTCATCACCTCATTGTCTTTAACCATCTTGGTGAGTTTCTTGCACATTAGTGCTGACTCCTCCTTGGCAAAATGGAGCTGGCACTTCAGGTCGGAACTATCCTCAGAAGGCTAAGAGCAGAGATATCAGAGCTGTCAGTAGACTCATATATAAGCACATCAAGAAATAATAACAACTGTCTAAGTTTAGTCCTCTGTATTAAATTATGTAAGATATGATAATGTAAGAAGGCTTAGGGCACACCCTAGACAGGGTGCCAATCCATCGCAGTGCACACACACACTACGAGCAATTTGGGAACGCCAATCAGCATGTCTTTGGACTGTGGGAGGAAACCCAACCAAGCCCGAGAAGAACATGCAAACTTCTTCCCGGGCTTGGTTGTCTGTGTGTCTTGCACACACAGACAAGAATCGAGCCTGACCAGGAATCGAACCCGGACCCTGGAGGTGCAAGGCGACAGTGCTAACCACTACACCACTGTGCCGCCCCATAGAACACTTTGCACCATTCAGGGAGAAACGTACCAAAAATTCAACTATCTTTATTTAATTGAAAAGATACTGTGAAAGTATGAGGTAATAAGTTATTTCTGATGTGCACTCTACCTGTGGTGATGTCTTCTTATCAGGTTTGTTGTTTGGTCTTGCACCTCGCTTTTTTAGAGAGTTCTAGGAAAGGAACACAAGACAGAGAATTCCATTGAAAAAGCCCCCTCCATACCACACACACCACTCCAGGTATTTAGCACAGTCGCAGCACCAGCACAACACAAAGGTACGGTTATCTATAGAGCTAAAATAATGTAAAGAAAGGAGCAGAGACAGAAATTAGGTGTGAATTATAGTTATAGTACCAATGTCTTGCCCTGTAATGAATAGAGCATGGATATGGGATTAAAATACACACCCAAGCTTGCTGCAATTTAAGATCTGTGGTTTCCATAGAAACCACCAACCCTTGTTTCACTGCAGAAAGAGAGGGACTGCACTATCATCATAAAACAAGACAGTGAAAAGAATAATAGCAGAGCAGATTTCATGAGCACTATGAGGACATTAGAGTCGGCTATAAGTTATTCAAGTACGGCATGTATTTTTAATAATAGAAAGGGGAGACGGAAACATAGCTAGAGGGGCTCTGAAGCATTCGGCATGCAGTAAAAGTGCCGCATCAGTGCTGGCAGAGTGCCACAGTAAAGCTGGCAGCAAACCATTTCTAAACTGCATGTAACATTTTTTTTTAATCAATATGTTTATTCTGAATGTAAACAGAAGCATTGAGTGAATGGTGGCTCACCGTGGTGTCTGCAGAGTCATTATTGGGCTAATGCGATTAGAGAAAGTTAACGCCATTAGTTACACACCTCCCACAGGCCTCTTTAGGCCGATTTGATATTTCAGTGTGACAGTCTCTGCGTGCAAGTCAGTTTTATTTTATAGATGTGACATGAGTGTGTCCTCTAGGAGGTGCTCTCACATGACCCACACCAGAATTGACTTCTTTTACATGTTAGAGGAAATCTATAAACCTACGTGACTGCCATGTTTCACTGCAGGAATAATGAACAGAAGTCTGCGAATCATGTGTGAAGAGTTTTGATTTGGCAGCATACGAGATATTGTATTAAAGTAGTTCAATTTAACTTAATTAAATTTAATTACTGTTTTTTTTATTTATTTCAGTGCACATTTAACAAATTAATCACTGACTAATAGATTTTATAATATCACGTACACTGTGAGTTTATTGGGAGTCTCTTCTCATTTTTTTAGTGTTCAGAGATTCATTTTTGAAAATTATTCTATAATTTTATTATAATTTTAATATTATTCGGTGCACAAGGTCTTGGAGCCTATCCCAGGAGAATTAAGACATATACCCTACCCTGGACAGAGTGCCAATTCATCACACACTCTCTCTCTCTCTCTCTCTCTCTCACCCACATCAGAGAATTTGGAAACGGCAAATTAACTTTGAATATGAAAAGAATCCACTTTTCCTTTTAAAAATCGCTGGGATCAAGTGACCTATACAAGATGCAAGATAGGACACTCAAAAGCAACACACACATTTTTACTGTCAAGAGAAAACCCACCACAATGTTCATCATGCAGAACCCAGTTGTCCATCAAACATATTTTATTTGACTGTAACTCTTTTACTCCTTTAAGGAACTTGTTTTACTCTGTTGACACTTTAAAAAAAAGTTTTTAAACAAGTAAATCCAAATATGGTTTTAAAATTCTTAGAAAAAAATTAATTTAATTTAATCTAGTTTTTGAATAACAAAAATGCTTCTCGCCATGAATATAGCCATAGAAGCTGGCATGGCGTTAAAAAAAAAGGAGGAAAGAAAGAAATTAAACTGGAGTACCTGGTGGAAACCCACTAAGCATGGTGGGAAAAAAACTGAACACTGTAAAGTGAGGCCACAGTGCTGAAGGCTATTCAGGGATCAGCAAAGGCAATCAAGCCTGGAGCATAAATACTGTATACGAGAACATTATGAAGGCAATCAGAAATTTGAATCAGATTAATAAAGAAATGTCTTTTGTGAACTATTTAGTGCAGTGAGAGAACAGACTTAATGCACAATTGCCTTGTCCTACACCTGAATGGCCTGGATGTTAAACTTCTCTGTGTGTGTGTGTGTGTGTGTGTGTGTGTGTGTGTGTGCTGAATTGTGCAGCCTGAATTTGTCTAGTTGAATTTAAGCATTTTAGAATATTTTTAAAAAATACAAATCTTTAACTAGTAGGAAAATGGAAATGTTGAATCCTTTAATACTTTTCAATGTTATACATGGAATACATTTCCATGGTTATGTACATACACAGATGTGTGCACATGCCAGTGTCAGAAAAGTTATCAACTGCCAAATAATGAGCATATATAACTACATTAATACGAGTGACGCCTTTAACGAGCCTTCTTTATGTACTCTCGGGACGTCTAACCGCTCTGTGTTGTGATCTGACTCTCAAACTCCCTGGGTTTCATCACCACGTAATTTAATAAGGCATGTGAAACCTGACACATCATTTGTTTAGCTCAAGTCCCTTCTTGTGCTTGTCGCTGCTTGACAGAACTACTGAAATGTATCTCTTACACAAAGGTTTAGGACTGATTAACAAGCGGTTGCATATAAAATTTAACATTTTTTACTTCAATGTTTTTCTCTGGAGTCTGTTATGTGAAAAATTCTTAATTTCCCCACTTACAACCTCTATCTGCAATTAGTTTCATGTGCAAAGAAACATTTTTATTCTGTCGTATATACAGTACTGTGCAAAAGTCTTAGGCACCATAAAATTGGTCTTAGGTACCAATTTTGTTATATATGTTTATCATGTTTGCATAATTATGTACAAAATCATTCAGTATTTCCATATATAACTTAGAAATTAATAAATAAATAACATAACAGAATGATGCATATAATATGGTGCCGAAGACTTTAGCACAGTACTGTATGTTCTCACATTAAATCTGGAGATATACTGTATATACAGTATCTCTGATCAGTGTATGTAGCTAGAACAAGTGCATGGTGCGCTAATACGCCAACAAAACTTGCACGTAAATAAAATACGCATTTGTGTCTGATGAAGCTTCAGATGATACGACTACTATTTTTCATCAGGGAAAATGCTGGGCGATGCACGCTGAGCAACAACTACAATAACATGCACTTTACGCCCACAAAAGACTGCCCTTAGACCTGTTAGGCAATCATTAGAGAAACAAGGAGCTCGAGAGGCGTAGAGCACTGAGTGTATGTGTTGGAAGAGCAAAGTTGTACTGACATTCCTTTTCATCCGCGAGAGAAAGCATCTGAACCGGACAGATGGAATGAAACAGAATGATTGCACTGCATTGACTGCATTCTAAGCGGACTAACATTTCAGATAGACCCCGATCTGGCGTAGGTCAGAGCTGGGACTGATCTCTGCTCCACTCGTGTATGAGGAGTGATTCATGAATGTACTGAGGGCTTCGCTGGAATGTTTAGCTAGTAAATGGCTTTCATAATACATGCTTCTGCACATGCATGCATGCACGACTACAGATTTCTCCATTTATGGATATTGTCCACTTATAATAATATCAGCAAGCTATTCATATTTATTCTTGGTTTGGTGTGTAGAAATATATTTCACATGAAAAAAAAATGACAACATCTATTTGTACTAGATCTGTTTGTAAGACAGAACAATGGCTCCTCTGCTCACTAAGACACTGTGTTCGTTTTAAATGTCTTTGCTCTCTTTCCAGTGAGTGCAGTGGGTAGAGCGAGGGATGACAAACACATCCCTTATTAAGCTGCACTCCTTGTGTGTTTTGCAGTGAGTAAGACAGAGAGTAGAAGATAAACATTTACATAATGTTTGTTTAATATGACATTATTAGAGACAGGGAAACACTCTGCATGTATGTTTTTGTGTACGTGTGTGTGTGTGTGTGTGTGTGTGTGTGTGTGTGTGTGAGAGAGAGAGAGAGACACAGCACTCCTGGCCTTTTTCTCTATTCCACCCTTTTCTATTTGATATCAGGAGTCATTCTGTAATCCTACATCTGCACATCTGTAATCTCGATCTTCGGTAACAGAGCCGCAGACAGAGAAAGACCTGCAGCCACACAAACAGCTGGAGGCTATTCTAGTTTCATGAGTTTCGTGAGTAGAGTGTGTTGATTGCATCACTACAGACTGAAAACAGAAGTGCTGGAAAAACAGCAGGGGACTCCTTTGCCTGAGGAGAAACCATTTTTAAAGCCGTGACCATTTTTTTTTGCACTTGCAGATGCAAATGGGTGCAACAGACCATAATAGGTTCCCATGGTAACAGTTAAAGTGCCAGTCGAAGCTGATGGAACAAACGGAAGGGAGGAGGAAAAATACGGGAGAGGAGGGGGGAGGAAGACGGAGGAGGAAAAAACAGGAAATGGCAACCCTGAAAATTCTCTTGACACGAGACAGCTCCTCTCCTTTTAAACACACACAATCGTTCTCTCTCCTTCAGTAACACACGCATACACATACACGGACTGTAGTATAAAGCCAGCAAGTTTTTCATTATTTGCATACTTTTTTGCATAACCTGTCTGAATATTAGAAATAAAAAATAAATGCAAAAGCATCAGAGCTCTTTGTCACTTCTTACAATGATACAAGTAAACTCTAACATTTAACATATTAATATTAATAGTCTGCACACATACTCTCACAATGAGGTCGTTCTTCCAAAACCTCTACAGCATTTTCTACAGTTTATATTTCCATTGTTCTCTCCATCTAAAATGTTATTGGGCCACATTCCTGTCTCTTCACATCTGCTAGCAGTTTATTTGCCAACGCTGGATACTGATCCCACCCTCATCTCCCATTAGCTGCACAATGACACCTGAAATGGAAAACGTAGGGAGAGACCATATGCTGAAGACAAAACACACCCACTCAACACACACACACACACACACACAATGCTAAACTCTCCCACCGCGAGACTCATTAAAGTGCATAAACAGTCTACAACTTGCTCCGTAAGAAAAATTTGCTCATTTGTAGAATAAATTATACCAATTAATACACTTTAAGACTCTGGCTGTACAATCCAGCAAAGCTCGAGCTTCTGGCCACTTAATATGACATTTATTTTACAAGATTATTGGACTGTTAATTAGAGCAAGAAAAGGCTTTTCTAATTACAGATAAATTCCTTGTAGGGTTCGAGAGGTGTGAAGTAACATGTACCGTTTATGCCTACTACACACACACACACACACACACACACACACACACACTGTGCGGGCGAGAGGAACAGTGCAAAATGACAGCAGAAGATAAAAAAAAACCAGAGTTTGTATCATAAACATCACTTGAAGGACCTCAAGGTGCAGCTTAATAGCCTCTGGCCTTCACAAGATGTAATCATTCCCATCAACTTCCCTCAAAGAGTGATCAACTAAACGTCATAGTGAAATGACCTGTGGATCTGTTCTTAACACCTTATCCAAAGTCATGCGGTATTTCTGCGGTTACAACTGAGATTAACACACTTTTGTGTCTCATCAACGCACCTAACCCTCTGTTCTTCCTTTTCTAACATTATAGACAGATTCCATCACTTTTATACCACTTTTCCACCAAGGTGGTTACAGAGCTAGTTAGGAGCCCAATTCCAAACCAGTTCTTTGTTTTCAGACAGACAAAGCACTGGCCCGCAGACAGAAAAACCGGTTCCATGGCCGCACTAACACAGGGCTAGAACAAAGAACCGCTTACTTCAAGCACTGGGGACAGGATTTTCACAGCCAACTAAACGTTTGTGACTTTTATTTTACAAAATGGACTCAATGGACTCAATGGATAACTCAAATGCCTTGGAAATGGCCCTAGCACTAGATATAAACTAGCATCTGGCTCATGTTGGTGGAAAAGAGCCCTTATAATGTATAAATGTAAAGAAGATGGGCGGCACAGTGGTGTAGTGGTTAGCACTGTGCCCTTGCACCTCCAGGGTCCAGGTTCGATTCCCATCTCTGTGTGCATGGAGTTTGCATGTTCTCCCTGTGCTTGGTGGGTTTCCTCCAGGTACTCCGGTTTCCTCCCACAGCCCAAAGACATGCAGATTAAGCTAATTGGTGTCCCCAAATTGCCCGTAGTGTGTGAATGAGTGTGTGAGTGTATGTGTGTGTGCCCTGTGATGGATTGGCACCCTGTCCAGGGTGTACACCGCCTCGTGCCCTAAGCCTCCTGGGATAGGCTCCAGGCCTCCCTTGACCCTAAATACAGGATAAAGCGGTATAGAAGATGAGTGAGTGAGGATTGAACATGAATTAAAATGACTGAACCTAACATATAGTCCAGTCTTTTCAATCTAACTATAATCCATCAATCTCACAATACTCTCACAGAGTATAAACTGACTTATTTTAGAGAGAGAGAGAGAGAGACAAGAGAGCAGGGTGTGTTTGGGTGCTTTGGGCCTTATCCACATGTATTTGTACAGGTATTTTATCCTTCCATCCAGTTGGTGTACTGTCGAGTAGATGAGGCAATTCAGAGATTTTAATATTAATAATATCTATTCTAGAATGAGTAAAACATTCTATTGAAAATGAGGTGACACCAGCCAGCCAGGGAGGCTAAATGCTATGAAGTTCTTCTTCCAAAACACGTGACGCTTGCCAATTGCATCTTTTTGAACGTTTGCCCACGTGTGAGCTCACAGACGGCTTCGCACGATGCCTTAGTGTCACTATAATTGATGTGAGAGTGCACAGCCAATCTGCGGAGAGCATGGCCAGTCTGATCCCTCGACTCCCAGCTACCAGCAACTACAGCATCAACACGAATCCGAATTCACAATCACCACAGACTTGGATACATGGCGTGACTCGGGGGATGTGTGTCCCTGGCACAGACACTAATATATCTAAAACTTATAGTCAGTCATATCTGATCAAGCTGAAACCATTCAAATTCCTGTCACTGAAAAAAATCGATGGGTGCATCTTCTTTAGAGGTCACACTCCACCTGTTTTCTTTCTTCTTTTAATGTTAGCTATGAATAGACTAATGTGCAATACAAATACAGAATTCCTATATGAGAGCTTTGATGAGGACTCACAACAAGCTTTGTATTCACTGTTGAATAAGAAACCGCTGTTTGCTCAGTGCCTTTATCAACCATAAAAAGAATACATTTTGTTGTGGTTTTGTCGCTCAGTTTATAGGCACTAAACAAGGTACTGGACAAATCTTGGTCTCTTAGGAGTGGGACGACCAAACATTGTCTCAACATGCTGTTCCTAGTTTATACCAATTAGTGGCAATAAAATTATTATTATTATTATTCTTTTATTATGTTATTTGGATGTTGTGAGATGTTTCAGTTTTCTACATCATTTGTTTAGCATTTTAAAGTGAAGTCGCTGTGTTTCGACTTGGAGCACAAGAAAAACTACAATGATGTAGAGACAGACAGAAAACGACATTTCTACAATATAAAAAATGTATATTTCTACACATTTCATGTACATTAAATTCTATGATATTATATAGTGATGTATCTACAAGTTTTACCTCAGAAAAGTAGAAGTACCTCAGAAGTACAAAAGTGCTAACAAAAGAAACTGATCAGTGAAAGAGAAATGGAGAATATTATAAATAATTGTATTGTTTTTTTTGTATTTGGGTTGTAACTATTTTAATTTGCTTTCAGTTTATTTATTTCAATTTATATCTTTGATTCTCGTCTGCTAAAACAGGCACCACCCAGTGCCTTGATGAATAAAGAGAGTGAGATCAAACGAGTCATAAGCTAGTTCTCTTTGGAGAACACACTCATGCCCTCAAACTAGGCCTATTTTCAGACACAAGCTTTAAGGCATCAAGAAAACAACAAGTCTTTACAACCCATACGACTGACTTACAAAGGCATACTGTAGCGGAGCGTATCTTCTGCACTCCGTTTCAGGGGAATTTAATCAGCAAGGCCATGTGTGCAAGACGATAGCCAATGTTTGAGACTACGCAAGGTACCACTATTGTGCACTTCCAGACAGCAGAGTCATACAGCTAGTGAATTCCTCTCATACCTCATCTCAGCTACACATTCGTCCTAGTAGTAATAACACTGGGATTCAGAGCTGAAGAGCGAATTTTTATACGTCTGGAGGAGGACTATGAGAATGGAACTAGGTCAAATTCCTTGGCTCAAACCTGAATGCTTTATAAAGGATAACATCAAAGAAGAACGCAGTTGATGTGGTGCAAAGACATAACAAACGCACTCCTAAACCTAGACTACACGTGCTTGTATCATGTAAGCATGAGCTCACATACTATCTTTAATAAACATATTTTATTATCATAGTAGTGATGAAATGTTTAGTAGCTCTCAAAGACCAGCAGCAATACAGACAATGCAGTGGGATCTGAATAACTAACCTAAAAGCATGAGTCATTTTTAAAGCCATGTTCTTGTGACATCTGAGGAGACTAAGTGAGAGTTGATGAGAGTTCATCTGTTATATGTTTTTACATTATGATTCCTGGAGCATGAAGGGAAAAGTATTCATTGGAGAGTGTATGATAGTCATTCTAGCTGCACTCCATCACCAAATAAAAGCACTGAAGCGGAAACCTTACTGCATTAGCATGAGAGAGACCTTTATCCCTGGTTTATCCCTAATTCTCTCAAGGAAAAATTCTAGCTTTTGAAAACCAATTATCATTTATCATGTCTACCACTTTCAGCTCCTGATTAATTTACAAAGCTCCTTCAATGGCACTTTCATTTAATTTAGCGTGTTGTTGGCATTTTAATGTCTTGTACATCGATCTTTTTATTTATTAACAAATGCACTCATATAGCACTCAACCATAACATTAAAACCTCAAACATTAAAAGTCAATCCTTTGGGTGCTGCAGGATGAGGCCTCCATGGGTCGGCCTTGTTTGTCGAGCGTATTCCATGGAATGTACAGTGATTCTATTTACTAAGCATCTCAGAGTATGAAATCGCTGCTAAGTGGCCAAAAATTCTTAGAGTGACGCAATTTTGGTCCTACTTTTAGGAGTAGGAGTAAGAGGGATTCATTATAAAATAGGAAATCATTCCTATCTCCAACAAAATGTAGGAGAGCTCCAGAGGTGTCCTAACTGGTTAGTCATTTTGATTAGATTATGACAGTCCTAGACAGTTCTATTATATTATATCTGAAAGTAAGAGTAAGAAGCTTTATAAATGACATTTATGTTCTACTCTTACCTAGGAGTATTTTCAGTCCTAAATTAACTTTAAGCACGATTTCTAGAAGTGATTCTGGGAAGCTTTGTCAAAAATATTTTCAATCAAATTAAATTTATCTTCTGATCTGACTGAGGAATCAGGCTCATTCCATGCTCACTCGACACCCATTTTTTTTAATTAAAAACATAAACAGTGAAGGTTTTAAGTAATGGACGGTTGAGCAGATGAATGGGTTTAAGGTCATACTTGACCAAAATGTTTAATTAAACATTATTGAACCAAATATCCAAATTTAACAGTATGATAATATCTAAGAAATATTTGGCTAAAACTCGTTACAGTTACTGCAAAAATTTACTGGCAACCTGCGTGATCTAGAACCAACCACAGCAGTTTGATCTATAAACACAAAGCTTTTATCCTTGTCACCACAACTTGTTATATATTTTATAACACCCATTTGCATCCCTGAATAATTCCATTAAAATTTTGTATTGAATTAATGTGAACTACTTGGGGGTCCAATGGTTAAGCCTTTGAGCTACACTGCTTAAGATTGTGTGATAAAATCCCAGTATTACTCAGCTGTATCCTGTATCAGCCATGAGAGCAAATGCATCAGAATCCCCAGAGGGCCAATCAATTACTCTTAAATATAAAATTTTAATTATGCAGTGCATTCTACTTAGGCTTGCAATAGTGGAAGGAGTATACTAAATATTTACATATATTTCAGTATATATACTGTAAGTGTAAGAGTATGATGTGGCGACGCCTTGGGCTGTAAACACTGAAGATACAGGCAGCAGACTTGAGTGGAATTAAAGTGGCAGCTCATTGCAAGGCCTGTCAACAGTGTAAACATTATAAACAGTGATAAAATAAATAGGGATATAAAGTATTATATAGGAGGGGGAATATGAGAAAATAAGGAAGGGAAAAAAATAAAAAGTAATTGTGGTTCTTATGGATAAGACTGGTGGATTATAGTAAAGTTTAATTATTGTCCAGTTTGATTCTCCTAAAATTCTGGCTCAGTGCAAAACAGTGTCCATCACATTGACGAGCTATTGTACAGTGTGATCGCTGTCGGTTCAAGTGACCTACTGTACCACTGCTTTCTACAGAGGAGCTCAATGAGTACCAAAGGAGCTCTGCAAGTGCAGGATAAATAAAAAACTATGCATCCAAAGAGACTGAAAATAAAAAGTAATGAAAAAAAAGACATGCAAATAGCAAATCTGAAACAGATATAACATGATGTCTCCTGAAATAGGAGCTGCTGAAACTCTATTATGGTTAAACTGTTGAAGGCTAAACATGAACCTATTTAAAGCAGGGTTCTTGCTCGGTGTTTGTCAGGATGCACATGATCTGTGTGCAGGGGCCCATGAGCTCTCAAAAAATCCCCTTTGATCTTACATTTAATTCAGACCTTTGGAACAATATTAATAATAATAAATAATCCTAACATTTACAACTATATAAAAAAATCCAATGTTATGTAAGATAGCAACATAGCAGCACAGGTTACAAACGTAAAGACTAGCTTATTTTATTACATACATAACATTATACTCATGAAGTGATGACATAACTGCATGCTTTTTTTCTTTTGCATGTTTCTCCTTTTCTTTTTTTCTAAATTGAGCACCAAATGGCTTTGACCTTTTTTATTTTTTTTGATTCAGTGAGCATCAGGACATTACACAAGCTCAATTAAGAGTCAAGACTAAACAATTTCACCACAGGGGTGTGTAGACTGGTTATATGTTATATTATTATGATTCTGCACAAAACAGAAGAATGAAATATATCTGCAAAACTAGACAATAGAGTGTATATTCACAGAAGTATAAATGAAATGTGGTTTATTTGGTGGCATTTTTTGGTGTGATTTTACTATTAATTTTACTAATTGCATCGTTATACAAAGTTAGAGATCTTCGTATCGGATCTTTTAGATCATTAGCTCTTTTTTCCATTTCCCGCATGGAGTTGGGCTTCCAGTGGGGAAACCTGAGGTGAACTCATGAACAAGAAAAGAATCTGAACAAGGTTAAATCACCCACATGGTGACATGGAAAAAAAATGACATGCAAACACTCTGACTCTGAGATCCTGTCTGTGACAAATACAAACAAGGAAGAGAAAAGAAGAAATAATGTAATGTAACTAATCCAATATGAGCTAGTTTTCCGGCATTTAGCAAATTAATTAGCAGTTTATTGGGCTTTAAAAATAACTAATACACAAAGATTACACGACGTTTAAATTATTTATTTGTATTTAAATTATTCTTTCGTGTACGTCACCGTAGTCACTATGGCTTGTATCGTGCTCTGTGGTACGCTGTTTGACATCACAGGCTGTTTGGTCCTGTAGCTTGGAGACAGCACTATTAGAACAACATTAACGCCATAAATAGAAGCAGCAGATGTTCTAAATAATATACCCTGTGAGAGAGAGAGAGAGAGAGAGAGAGAGAGAGAGAGAGAGAGAGAGAGAGAGAGACAGAGAGAGAGTGTGAGTGTGAGAGAGAGCGAGAGAGAGAGTGAG
>JAQMYJ010000015.1:16735906-16757683 GCA_030014305.1 Clarias laeviceps | reverse complement strand
AATGTAGAAAATAAATCACTAAACAAAAACAAAGAAATTTGCAAGTGATCTAAAACTTTTGAACGGTAGTGTATATGCAGAATTATACTGCTATATGCAATACCGTGCAAACCTTAGGTACTACTGTAACTTTACGCTCAGATATCAAAATTCAAATCTGAAGCAAATGTAAGATACCAAACGTTTATTTCACAACATTTGGGATCAAATGGAATTTGCTGTAAATCTGATGCTACCCAAACTATTGTTTTAAGAGGTCGGTCTCCAGTTTCCTCAGAGACTTACCACAGAGTTATATCAGCCTCAAGCCGTCTCACACACATTTCACACCCCATCCTGCTCTTCTCACTTGCCCAAATCCCCCATGAAGCTTTCTAACAGCTGGAAGATTGATGCAGATGAAATGAAGTAGAAAGCAACGAAAGAAAGAATGGGGGAAAAAAACAAGTAGAAATATAAGAAGATGAGACAGAGAGAGAGAGAGAGAGAGAGAGAGAGAGGGAGAGAAGGCGAGAGCACAAAACATAACAGGCCATGGCTAGCCCTTTGTAGTAAGTTCAGTGTGATTCTTCCTGATTGACCTTCTGAAAGTGCAGCAAGTCAATAATACGTCACTTCACTAATCAAATATGTGGCTCCGTGTTGATTATCTGTCTAAACCGATTGAAAAGGCCTGCATCGTTCTCTGCTGACACTTTGTGCCCCTTGATTAAAAATTATAAGTTATAAAAATTACAGCTGCAGAGAAGAAACACTATCTGCATTAATCCCTGCTTGTCACTTATTAATCACACATCTTATCTTATACTACATTTAGCTGATTTTAAAAGTGAAAGTGTATAAAAGTCTTCAGAAAAAAACCTTACAGAAAACTATTTATATATCTTGATAATAGTTCATCACTTTTTAGTTAATCTGAGAACAAATATAAATTTGCATAGAATTATACATATATAGACTTTTATAATAATTAATAACCATTTCATTAAATATTACTTAACTATAATATACTGTATATATTAATCTGACTAAAGCAGCAGGAACATTAAGATATACAGTTCTGTATTACAAAAATAACACATCCTAACATGAAATTACACTGCCTGACCAAAAGGAAAGTTCAAGATTTGGTTTGTCCGTCTTTAGCTTTGATTGCAGTGGAAAACGTTGTGGCTATTTCATGTGTGGCTCCCACTGAAGCAACCCCAGATCATAACACTGCCTTCAGAGGCCTTGTACAGTGCATGATGGGTGAATCACTTCATGCACTTTGCTATTACCCTCAGCAATGGGGTTAATCTTAACTCACTGGACCACATGATCCTTTCCCAAACTAAAGCCGTGATTTCTACTGTCAATTTTATTTTTATGATGCAACTTCATCAAGCGTTTAAGTGATCTCCATTTATGACCACATTTCTGCACTGTCATGACAGGTTTTATTAATGTCTTAATGCAGGACGATAATTTGAGCCTTGTAAAAAGGGTCAGTGTATAATGAGCTATCATGAATAAAATTTAAAAAAAAACTACCAAATACAGAAGAAAATACACTTAATTCTGCACTCTACCCTTTTTTATATTTATGAAATATACTGTAGGCCTTCTCTTTTAATTTGCTTTAACAAAATTTGTAATTTGGAACTTTGATTTAGGGTCAAACATGGTTTACACTAAACAAAAACTTTGCACACACACACACACACACACACAAAGTCTTGTTACCACAGTAAAAAAAATCCAGCTCAGGAATTTTGCCAATCAGGGCATTGCCAGTTTTGTGTGCCCGCCCACATACAGAAGTGGAGCAGTGGAGTATGCAGAACAAAACAAAACAGTCAACAAATGATTTTTGAATCAAAGTGAAATCTAGGAACCTTTTACAGTGATGTATTTACTGATGAAAAATGAGTCACTCTGTTGCACATCTAAGCTAATAAACTCCTGTAAACGCAGATACAGATATATCACTCATTCTCACTTGGGCACACACACACACACGCATGCACACAATCATTCACACACTACAGGGGATTTGGAAACGCCAATTAGCCTAATCTGCATGTCTTTCCACTGTGGGAGGAAACCAGAGTACCCTGAGGAAACCCACCAAGCGCGGGGAGAACATGCAAACTCCATGCACACAGGTGAGACCCGGGGTGAGAATCAAACCCTCGACCCTGGAGGTGTACGGCTGAAATGCTAACCACTACACCACTGTGTCCTCCCAATACAGACTATCACTGTCCAGTAGTAAGAAAATACAGGATGATCCAAAAAGATCTACAGAAGAACCTTACAACTAGAAATGTTACTGTACAAATCATGCCACTGGTCTTCACTTGTACAGTATGTCTACCATTAAACTTCATCAATGTTTTCCCTTTCCCTGACATTTACACTGGAAAAGTCAACAGCTCACCACTGGTGAAACACACCCTAGCAAGCGTCTATATTCAGGCAGAGACAAGCCACGAGCTAGCCATAGCAACCACACCGTGAACTAATCATTAAAGAATGCGAAATGATAGTTAAACCCTTTTTGAGCCATGTACAGTACGTCTTAGCTCTGTCTAAAAGTTCAACGGTGGTCAAGTGAAAACCAACTTCTCATATAAAATTCTCCCAAATTCCCTTCCAAGTTTTTCTTCATTTAAACATGAATTTTCTAAAAATTATGTCTAAAAGTTTATATGGACGTAATATAATCCCCAGGCCATAGACTAAAAACTGTTCAACTTGGTTTTATCATTAATAACAGTTTGCTCCCAATAGCTCCAGATAAACCAGAAGAGAGTAATATACTGTATGCCTCAGAAGCCTGGCCCATGTCATACCTCTCGGCTCTTCTCCAGCTCGGCCTGCAGGACCTGCTTGGCCACTTCCAGGTCCTGAAGCTTCACTTGCAACTCCTCGTTCTCCTGCTCCAGACGACTCCTCTTCTTCTCCACTGTGTCCAGCTCATTGTGCAAGCGGATGGACACGTCCTTGGCCACCTGGAATATCCAAATCGTGAGAATGTGAGAAAAAGATTCATAATAATAATAATAATAATAATAAACAAAAAATTAAAAATAAAAAGAAATAATAATCTATCAACAGATTTCCAACAAATTTTCTTGCTCTAACACACACTTTAGCTTAGGAAGGGCTGATTAGATGAATTTGAAGTAGAGAAACACTAAGATGTCCAGGACAGGGGTTGGGAGGCTGTGATTCGAAGAAATGAAACCACGTTATAGAAAATATGTGGAAGTTGGTCAACTGACTAATGTGCAGCTACAGAGATGAAACACGAGCTGTAAAAAAAACACTTATCATTAGTTGCACATTGCAATGGTATATGACTTTTGAGTCACACATGACTGTGTGTGTGTGTGTGTGTGTGTGTGTGTATGGTAGCCCCATGTTAGCCCATATTAACACAAACAGTTTAATACCCAGTTAAGGCATCACATTTGTATCCTTTATATTTTGACATTTTATGGGTTTCTTTTTTTTGTGTGGGTGGTACAGTGGCGTATTGGTTAGTTCTGTCGCCTTGAACCTCCAGGGTCCGGGTTCGAATCCCGCCTTAGGTGCGTGTGCATGGAGTTTGCATGTCCTTCCTGTGCTTGGTGGGTTTCCTCTATGTACACCGGTTTCCACCCACGGTTCAAAGACATGCAGACATGTATCTTAAATGTAGCTCCTTATGATTGCATGCTTTTTCCTTGTATTTAGTGCTCAAATGTTATCCAGAAGAGAACAAGGGGTGACTTTGAATGATGACTAGGCACCATTTGCTCTGCCCATTTGCCCATTTTTGGATTAACTGGCGTTTAGGCAGGATCAGCTCCTGCCAAGATGGTGACAAGCAGAGCTTTCAGAACTACCTACAGGTGATGTCATGGAGGGCTTATCCTGTTATTTTTATACAGTCTGTGGTTGAGAAGAGCAAGACAAAGGAGATGTCCTCTAGACGAACAGTGGGTGTGGAACTAATGTCTCCCACATAAAACAGACATTACATTAAAAGCTTTCCATCAGAAGACCTGTTACCAGTGTTGTCTAAAGGAAGAACACCTGCCACCCACACACACATTAAAACAAGCTCTATTGTGTTACAATGCGTTCCTTTCATTTCTCTCTCATTCAGATTCAGTAATCACTTTATCCTCCTGAAATGCATGATAAGAGTATACGCATCATAAGGTATGATGTATTTGAGCACACGATACTGAGCACAAAGCCCCCACAATTAACTTCTTGACTTCTTACCTGCAGTAAATAAGCAAAGCTACATTATGTAATGAGTGTGATGAGGAAGGATGAGGAAGGATGCAGTCCACAGAAGGCAGCTCTCAGTGAAAAGATTAGAGCGAACTGGGCATTTGTGAGTCTGACTACATTAAAGGTTCTCCTTCCTTTCTTATCAGTGCCTGCTCTGAATCTGAATCAAGGCAAGAGAGCAGCTGTGTACCCACAATACCCCTCTGTGTACATACCATGCCTTTATATGAGAGCCTGTCCTTGCCTCTATCTCTCTGCCTCCTTTCACTTGGGCATCTATTCAGTTTTTCTTTTTCCTCACAACCATTCCCATTTTTTTTGCAGAATGAACCATCTCTGTTTATCTGCGTCGCTTCACCAGTTACTCTCTGTACTGTCGCGTCTATACAATTACACCCTTGGTTGCCATTCGGTTACACACAATGTCAGCTATGTTAGTGTTAATCAATGCTTTTATTCATTACACAAAAACATAATGTTATAAAAAAAATAATCTTTTCTTAAAGGAAAAATATGAAATGCAGTTTAATGCATCCTCACATTATCTTTATAACGGTGATTTATATTCCACGAGCTCCCCATCTCCGTGTCTCTCACCACCTGCATCCGTCTGCCGGCTTTAACACTTCTTAAAGGTGCTGCTTTGATATGGAAAAGTCGAGGACACAGGGGGTGGATTAAAGAGGTGGTTGAGATTGAGAAGAGCTGGTGCTGATTTCAGTAGTAAGTGTGAGAAGGAGGTGATCTCTCGTTGGTCTGGCTTCCTTCACCCTGCTACATTCGGAGACATAATCAACTGTCTGTGTAGACCATAAAAACAACAACAGGACTCCAAACGATGCAAGTAGGTATCAAAGAGATGCCTGAGTACGTGTGTGGTCCTGCTTGACCCAGCACCCTGCTAATAAAACTGCTGTTTTAAACAACTTGCACGCTGAGGGCAACCATGATGGTCTGTACGAAGTCAACTCTTGCTCATAAATATATTATACAGGTTGATTCACTCGAAAGGGACCACGAATAGTCTGCAATGAGTCTTGCTAGGAGAAAGCGATCTGAACAAAACACTGTACACTGTGCTTCGCAATATACTGCGCTTCGAACACGCCAGGCGCCAGACAGCCATCGCGCCGTTTCACTCAAGTCCCCATCAGGATGGTGGTATACATTAATGAGCAGCACATCTTCATAGTGAGAACCTACAGCGTCACCAATTCTTTAAAGCGATGGCAGAGTGAATTTAGGAAGAACTATGGTGTTCCTCACGTACCATCAAATGGAACGGATACTGGAAATGACAGGATCATCGATCCCTTCTCATGGTGGAGGCCATCTGAAAATGTCGCAGGACACAATCTGAGACGAGCAACTTCGTCTACATGCCGCATAGGAAATCGTCAGAGGAGACGGACGTCAGATCTGACATCACCAGACTTATAATAGAAAACTCAACTGGAACAAGCCTCACACTGTGGAAGAAAACGGAGATCACTTCCAGCATCGCATGTACTGCAACGATGACACATACGTCAACGTATGCAGTGTATTTTTTTTCATACAGTCATAGTGAAAGTTATTACCGAATATTCAGGGTCTCTGTTGGCTGAATCACTGTGTATTATGTTATGTTATATTATTCATTTATCTTTTATACCTTTTGTTCTGTACAGGGTCAAGGAGGCCCGGAGCCTATTCCAGCAGACACTAGACATGAGATAGGACACACCCTGGACAGGGTGCCAATCCATGTCAGGGCATACACACACACACACACACTATGGGCAATTTGGGAACACCAATTTACCAAATCTGCATGTCTTTGGACTAGAGAGGAAACAGAGGAAAACCCACCGAGCACAGGGAACACAGACCCGATGCGGTAACTGAACCCTGGAGGTGTGAGACCACAGTGCTAGCTAGTGTGCCACCATGCTATAATATATTACATTATATTGCACCACAACATTAGTCGTAGTTCCTTTCTGTCCTGTAAGTTATGAGGTGATTTGACCTGCATACACAAGAGTCTATACTTATCTTCTTCAAAGCATTCATGAACATTTCTGCAGTCTAGCAAGGCTTTAGACTTTATCCTGCTGAAAAAGGCCACTGCCATTAGGGAGCCACAAAATGGTGTACTTCTTCTGCAACAATATTCAGGTTGTTAAAATAACATCCAGGTGAATGCCAGGACCCAGGTTTTGCCAGTAGAACATTTTCAAGATCATCTCACGTCATCTTACATTCTTCAAATCATGCATCCTGGTGCCATATCTAGTGACGTACATACTGTATATCAGATCAGCCACATGATGTAGAAGAAAACAGAATTCATCAGGCTAGGCCACATTCTTACAGTGCTCCATGGTCCGGTTCTGATGATAACATGCCCAAAGACTGTGGCTTTGTCCCGGTCATCGTGCCATTACAATTCGGCCTTAGATTCTTCCGCTTGATAATTTTTCCTGCATCCTGCATCTTTGAGAACTTAGGACTGGGAAGCATATTGACTTTTTAACATATGTATATAGATATATTGTGAAACAAGCTATAAGATGAGACAATATAGTTTATGTCAGTATAGTTAGATGTTCCGTTTCGTCCGTTATGTCATGTCGGTATTTGCATCTCTCCTCTTCCACACTCCTCACAGCCCCGCCCCTCGTCTCCCTCTCTGTCTTCGCTCCACCCCATCCCATGCTCCCTCTGTCTCTGTGCTGTAAACCCGATGTTTACAATATCTCCTGCTTTGTTTAATATGCTGTCTGATGGTGTTACCTTTATGAGTCAAAAATATCACCTCGTAATGGAAACACAATGCATAAAATATTATTCAGGATGGCGTCATCAGCACTGTAACCTGCAGTATAAAGACAGTGTTATACCTCGCAAAGCCTGAAAAGCACATTTATTTCTGCTAAACCATGCTTTCTATTATAATATAATTTTTAATGTTTAAAGATAATGTTAAAATAGGCTATGTTCACATTACCAGGCAGAAATGACTTATATCCAAAGTGATAAAAATCTGATTGTCTGAACACACAAATCTGATGCAATTCATGCAACTTGAGTGAGAACTATCACATCGGAAGTTGTGTGACTTCTTGCGTCTGTGAATGCGTAGGGGGTTGACGTCATCAGTCAGCACCAGCAGTGCGGGAATTTCGCTAGCAACAGCTGCTAAAACAGCTAAAGTGAGGCATCTGGCTTTCTTCATTTATGCTGAATCTAAACAAATACAGCCGACTAACTGTGCTTGTCACTCTCTAGAGCAAAATCCCAAGTGTATTTTTGCTAAGATCTCATTATTTACAATGAATGATGGTACAAGCAGACGTATGATGTGTGTGTCCCATTTCAGAGGATGGATGCATCCACATTAGAGTCAGATAAAAGTCAGTTGAAGTCATTATGAATGTGATCCGTCATGACATGTGACTCCAATCTGACCAAAAAAAATCTAAACTCAACATAAATCAATAGGACTAAATTAATTAGGTAATCATGTAAGTGTAGAAATGACAATGAGAGTTGAGTTTAAATGCTGTGAGCAACATTTAACATTTAATTGATCTCAGGGGATAAGACAGACAATGATATGGACAATGCTGATAATAAAATTATTAACTCACTTCACATTTTACACAAACTATATGTAATGTTTTTCCATCAGGAGATCAGATTATAAAAGTGACTGTAGAATGATTCTTGGATGATGCTTCGATTTTCAATTTAGGTGGTTTAACTTTGACATTAATTCTGCATTGAATACAAACTTTTAATCTCTTGAATACTACCACTATAAAACCTCCTCAGCAGTGTGTAGGTGTAATAAATAAAAATGTTTATTAAAGATTTATTTACAACGTACACTACACCTATTTCTAATATAAGTTCGGTATTGTTTTCGACGGAACCTTTGGGACAGTAAAACCACTGACATGTTTTCCACATTACAACTCCAACACACTTGGCCACTTTTCAGACAGTCTGTACCTTTACTGATGTACCTTTACTTACTAACTGTAGCACTCTTGCTCTTAAGACATCAAGCAGGAGATTGCAGGATATGGTGTGTAGTTTCAGGTTCCCTGTGCTCATCGCTGAAGTGAGCCGTGTTAGATGTTTGGACTGACTGTGCAATGTGAACGCAGCACATGAGCCATTATGTATGCTGCTTTCGTTATCTCTGGAATGTTAAAGGGGAAGAGGAAGGGGGAGGGGTGGTACGCACTTTTCCTGATGTAGATCGATTCTTTTTTTCTTTTTTTTTCTTCTCGCCCTTGTTTTTTTTAATTACTACTTCGAAAAGGTTGCTATTGGCCATTACCTCAGGCAAGTCTTTAGAACAGCCTCGGATTTGACTTTAGTACTGACGTTATAAACAACAACATGTCATCTAATTATAATTATAATAAAGCTTCTAATCTGGTTTTATGAGCTTAATCGGGCACAAAATAAGCTGTAAATACAAGGGCTGTATCAACAGTAATGCAAAAGCGGGCATAACTATTATATTAACATGCTTATTGGTAGAGTAACTCTTCCTCTATATAAAGGTTAATAAATCAGAAGGTTGGCATCAAGTCCCAGCTCCATCAAGCTGCTCCAGTTGGGCCCTTGACCAAGGCCCTTCACCATATCATGCCTGACCCTGCACTCAGACCATAACTTCCTACTAGGATATGCAAAGAAAGAATTTGACTGTGCAGTAATGTATATGTGACAAATAAAGACGTAACTGAAAACCATGCACTGACAGACGGGGATTTTCAAAGAGGATTCAAGAGTTGGCTTCAGGAATGGCACAAACGTGTCACTTGTGGTGGAGACTACAGTGGGTAGTACCTTTGTATAGAGGAAGAATTACTCTACCAACATAACCGACCTACAGTATGTCAGTTAATAAAACATGACGCCCACTTTTGCCTTACTTTTGGTATTACTCTCTATACATACACCTCTCTCCTCTCATATTTACAAACAGCACAACAATATTAGCTCTAACAGCACAAAATAATAGGTAACCAAACATCCAAAGGTTTGTTACTTCTAATTTCCATTTTTTATAAATCTGTTATTATTCTTTTTTTTCCTATATACTAGAGTCATTGTTGTTTCGACTCATAATCTTAACTGATTTACAAAACTGATATTTTTATACATTGCGACTTGATGTGTTGGGCCCTTGAGCAAGGCCCTTAACCCTAACTGCTCCAGGGGCGCTGTATCATGGCTGACCCTGCGCTCTGACCCCAGTTACGCTGGGATATGCGAAGAAGGAATTTCACTGTGCTGTAATGTATATGTGACAAATAAAGGCTTAACTTAACTTAACTTCAAGATGACTTCAATCTCATTTTTAACAGCTTGTCTTAGCAACAGTAACCACGACTGGACAGATCAGTCAATTGTGAGGGCTGGATGAGACGTAGGAAACACTGATTAGATCGAGGCTTTCTCTAGTGTAGCACTCTGTGTCCTCTCCTACATGGGTCAGCCATTATCCTGACAATCTCTCCTTGCACTAGACTAGGATAAACCCTCAGATGTAGTGTTTTGCAGACAATAAGCCAACAGAGTTTCAGATAAATCTACAGCGCCTCTTCAACCGACATTCACTAAACCACAACATCCAAGTACAATACAAAGAGCACTTCTTTCTGTCCTTCTTTCTTTCTCCATATGCTCTCTCTCTCTCTCTCTCTCTCTCTCCATATTGTCTGTTGCTCTCTCTCTGCCTAAGCCTGAGTTGTTGTTTTTTTCTCATTGAACTGAAAAATGAGGTCAGTGCATAAGGGGGAGCAAAGAGTGCTGGGGAAGTCCAAGTATCCAGTCACTCCTCACGTCCTCCCTCATGACCTACATAACATGACATCTTGTGCTCTGTGAAGAGACAGGAAAAAGCCAAATGTGGGAACTGCTCAAGGCGCAATTTAAAACCAAACAAAAACATCAGTTACACAGATGTAACGAGACTGAAGAACGAATGGACCAAACAGCGACCGTTAGAGGGGTGATTTCTGCGGGATGTTACTCGAAGCGTCCAAATATTTGTTTTATAACAAATTAAGAGCAACCAGCATTATCAAATCAAGCCGTAAATACTAGGATTCCTTAAAGCCTTTCGGACACACTACAGCCAGCGATTTAGTGCTTTTCTCAGGCACCGTCAGTAACACGACACCATCTAAACTCAGCTGAAACAGCAAACACTGAGCAGGACAGTAACTTGAACTGGCAACTAGTAGCAAACAGACAATCGGCCAACTGTTAGGGGACTGTAGGGGGCTAGCACTTTCAGAATCCGACACACACACTGTGTTTACTTTTAAATCCTTCTAACACGCCCATTCTGTCCCATGTGCCAACCACTGGAAAGTGTTTCTCGATTGGCTGGGCATGATTTGAATCGAGAGCATGGAGATCTCTCAGGATGTACCTAAAAATCATTTGGATTTAAATGTCAGCCATGTTCAGCCTTGCTGAAGACGAGACACAGCGCCTTTTGTTGTTTGTGTTACTAAGAACACGTTGGCTATTTAAAACGAGGCTCGGCAGTAGCAGGACGTGGCTTAAGGGGATGACATCATTACTAAAGCTTCCGTTGCTGAGAGGCTTGAAAAGAGAAGCATTGTCCTGCTGGCTGCAAGACACTGAGGCCTAAATAACTTCACATGTAAGCCATTAAAGTAAGCTCTTAAAGGCCTTGTTAAGCAGCCACTTCTGATTAGATTCTAAGGGTAAACTTGTAGATCTGGCAAAAAATTTTGTAATTCTGAGGAATTAAAAAAAAAATAATAATAGATCTTTGGTGTTTCTGTCGGTGCAGTTAAACAAGTCCGTTTCTTACAAACCAGACAAGCCAGTATACTTGTGATTTCATCAGACAACACAGACACATGATGGTCAGGAGGCAGAAGGTTTCTACAATATGCAGGGAATAGAGCACACCAGGGAATGTCATTTATATATATATATAAAAAAAAAAACAATGGAGTGTTGTAACAGGGTGTGACCAGCCCAAAGTTGAGTATTTTCCAATACCAACATGTCCCAAAGTGTTTTCTTTCACTTACATAACAACAGTTTGCCAACGAATGCCATGCAGGATTGATTAATTTGTGGAAAGGCCTCAAGACATGTTAGTTAGTCTTACCGCTTATGTAATAGCAGCTATAAACAGCCATTCCCTCAGAACCCTTTTTTACATCTCTCTTAAATGAAAGAACAACAAAAACCTCTACAATAGCTGCTACTGTTATAATGATAATGCATTAGAATGAGAGCTTTTGATTTTGATTTGAACTCTCTGGTTTAAATTACAGTCAGTATGATCGTCAGAGTCAATCAGAATCGAGAATTTAAAACCACTGAAAAGTGATGATCATCCCAGACAATACTGTAGACGGTATAAAACATCACCAGTAGTTCTGCATTCCATTTTGTCTCATTTTTATAAATATTTGCACATTCCTGAGATCTGAAAGGGCAATAACATCAGCACCGTATATATGTGTGACCCATCACATCAAATCAGATATTTAGTTGAATGACTTGAGTTATGCATGGCTCTCCCTTATCCAGAGCAACTTACAAAAGTGCTTTGTAGTTTCCATCATTGGACAGATCCTTACACTGGGTTACTAGGATACTAACTAAGTACCATCAGTCAAACACTGTTGGAAGAGACTCAGACATCTAGAGGAAGTTCATTCCACCACCTAGGTGCCAGAACATAAAAGAGTCTAGCTGCACGTCCTCCTCGATCCCTGAGAGTTGGTGGGACCAGCCGAGCAGTGCTGGAGGATCGGAGGGAACGTGGTGCAGTGCGAGGTGTGATTAGAGCTGACAGGTGAGTGGGTGCTGGGCTGTATTTGGCTTTGTAGGCAAGGATCAGGGTTTTGAATTTGATGTGGGCAGCTACAGGAAGCCAGTGCGGAGAGGGGAAAAATGGTATCCCAAAAAATAACATCACCAGAAGTCAGGAACTGGAGTAATAACTAGGATAGTGTTTATTAAATGCTTTAAAACAATGTTTAAAATTAAAACTTTCTCAATTCTTTTGAAGGATCAGGAAGATAAGGTTTTTATCAACGTTATCAGCCAAGATTGAAAATTTATACATTTCACCACTAACCTGACTTGATATGATGGGTCCCATATATCCCTCGTAGCAAAGGCAATATTTTGGCAATAAAATATAAATTACAGCCTGATATGACACTGACTATCAAAGTTTACTTTCGTTTAAAGGCGTCCAAATCTGTATCATTTTATTTACGGTACTGTTTTATGACCCTAAACACTGTTGAATAGTTCGACGACTTCTCCGCATCTCCACATGCCTACTGCTCACACCACAGAAACCATGTACACAAACACACATGCATACTGAGGCAGCACTGGCACTCACTGTTTTATACCTTAACATCCTGCTCCAGAGTTCGGATGAGCTCGCCATCCACCTGCCCGGTTTGAGCTACGCGCAGGCTGCGTCTCTCGGCCTTGCGTAGTCGGTACTGCAGGATGCGACATGTCTTGTTGGCCTGCTCCAGTTGCTGCCTAAGTTCCTGGAGCTGGTACACATCCTCCTCCATGTACATGTCCCTCATCTCCAGCATCTCAGAGCGCAGCTCCTCAACCTCATCCTGATGCACACACACACACACAAAACAATAATCAAATTTCTGTCAAAACATTTAAACATCCCCTCTATAGTTGCACTAAAACTTCGCTCACTGAAGAAAAATAATATTGCATTAAAATATGGGTGGGATGTTTTTTTGTTTTTTTTTGCATCTCTTTTACATCCCAAACCTGTCAAAAAGATTTGTATTACACTGTTGATGAGCACGTCAATAATCTGACAACTGTTAATTAAGGAAAATTCATATTTCATAATGCATTGATGTATTGTTAGTTTTGGTCCCTGTTCCACGAACAGCCAAGTACTCTGTATTAGTCTCATCTTGGTTCGTTAAGAGCAAGGTATGTAATCCAATCAGATGAGCACTTGTGATTTTATTGTGGCCGTTTGATGCAATTTATTTTCCTTCCCAGCAGCTACAATCTAGTTCCATTTAACTCGGCTCCTGCTTTGCAAAACAAACAAAGCACTGTTTAGGAGAGCAATTCGGCAAAGGCGCAGCCAAGAAAGGTGGAAGAATAACAGTACAGTACTTGGTAAGTAAATGTAAATGTTATTGGATAACACACAAGTTTTATGTGAATTTTTTCGGCAGCACTGCGGCACGGTCCAAGTGCTTGTGATGCATGCGCTTATAAACTCCAGCTCAGCTAATATAATCACACTGGGCTGGTTAGAGACCATATTATTCTGTGTCATGAGAGTAAGAATGGGCTTTAAATTGAATTATACTTTGATAAAATATCATCTTTCTTTAAAGATCAACACCTGCATATCCTTTACAGGAACCCGGAATTGAGAACACGGGTTGAAGAAGGAGCGTCACATAGTTGCACAGAGGCATGCTGATTGCCTGCAACATGTTTTGCATTAAAGTGTGCACACATGCAACTAGCACTTGGCATTGTGGGTCGGCGCATGAACTGCTGTGACCATCTCCCACTCTGTCATCTACACATGCACTGTAACAAACCATCCTCTCAATACACTGTAACAAACCAATCCGCTCATGATGAACTTATTATTTTATTATTTTAAATGATCTTTGTGCTGTATCTTTTCCTGCCTGGTACATCATGGCCTTCACACAACCCCTACATAATAGTTAAAATTAAGTGGGTGTAGATTTGGGGATTTTGGTGGCCACTACACTGAGCCACAGCAACCAATTCAAGAACTGAAACCTCTTGATCCAAACATCCGCCTGAACTGAGACATTTGAAACACTGTAGATGAACTACTACAAGCCTATTATAGACAATTCTATAATAGTTAATAATTCTATAATCCATATTCTACAGTTCATGTATAACTTATGAATGAAATGTCGCTGAGAACTGGCTTGTGTATAGCCGATGTTTAATACTGTCAGAATTAAGCTACAATGTGGAATTCAGACGTGTCTTTTGGCTCGCTTGCTGTTTTGAAGATGATGCTAACTTCGGCTCACTGTGATAAAGCTGGATCGACGTTCGATATTCGCTTCATATTCACAGTTTCTTATGTCAGTATGAACCAATCGAATAGAAAAATGACCTGACAAGACTCATTCACATTTTCCAGAAGTAATGTGAAAACATTGTTGTAATATCACTGTTTTTTTTTGTTAAAGGAAACTAAGAAAAGTACGAAAACCTTTCTTTTATTAGAATATAGGCAGTCTTATTCTAGAAAAATGCAGCAATGTTAAGCCCGTCAGTTTAAGCGTCTTGAAAATAAGTTGCTAAATTAATAAAAAGCAGCAAACACATTTTGTTCTAGGTAACTTAGCTTGGTTTCTAATTTAAAACTGTCATTTCATTTGTGTAAGTTATTAGAAGACAAAAATGTCTACTGTCAAGAAAATCCCTGATGTTTGTTTAACACTGTCAGTTCATTTCGGTGCAACTGGACCTATATAAACTCTGTCCGGTGTTAATTTAACACTCTGGATGTTTTGGTGTGCACTGTCAGTAACTGTCATATAATATTATCCATTCATCCATCAACGTCTATGGACCGTATGAGGCCAATGGTAATCACTGTATTGTATTTATTACTATTTCACAAGTGTGGTAGGACCTCTGGTCAACATTTGCACACGCATTCACACACTATGCGCAATTTTAGTCTAATGTAGATGTCTTTGGACTGTGGGAGGAAACCCACAAAGCACAGGGAGAGCATGCAAACTCCGTACTCCAAACTCCTGGACGCTGCAGGTGCAAGGTGACAGTGCTAACCACTAAGCCACCATGTCGCTGATATAATACTGTAAGCGCAATAAAATAGGGCTTGTTCTCTCCAAATCAGCACCGCTCTGTAGCACAATCATGGAGCGATACATATTGGCCCTTATTACAGTCCCTCCCATTTTCTTGTGAAATTAACAGAACACCCAATCAACATATTTTCAACCACAGTCATGCAACAGACAAGGTGCTGCAGAAATAACAAAGAGCTTGGCCTCTTTAACACACTGAGGAAAATGACCAACCAAAAGTTTGGTGAAAGAAATAACCAAACATTTTAGCAAAAAAAATATCTCTACTATTTGTTTTTCTAGGGTTTTGCTTACAGAGGAGCACTAATTGGTTGGGAGCCTAATACAGTAGACAGCTAGCGATCTAATAATACAGAAGATATGATACAGTTACATCAGAAAGAAATGCCACTCTGGCTTAATACACGCGTAATTAAATGTTATTAAACATCATTAAAGGCTTAATAGGCCGCTAATAAGACTAAAGCATAGATCTTTAAAGGTAATCCCTTAGTGCTTCTCCAGTATAGTTAAGGGATTTAAAACAACAACAACAAAAAAACAGTTAGATCCCTTTACTCAGCTGTACATGTTGTGTGTGACTGAAAAAGGGACGCATTGCATTTTATAATTCACAACTGTACATCAGGTCCAAACTAATAAAGCTGCCCAGCCTATCTACACATCACACACAAGTTTTTCTTTTTTTACTTTTGGCAATAACTGTGTTGATGCAGTAAAATATGGGAATGCATGCATACATTATAATAAAGTAAATTCGGTGCATGACTATAAGCTGTAGTCAATATTTATTAGGGCACATAGGCAAATATACATGGCAATAAAATGCGTGGAACAAGAGATGCACGTTCAGTCTAACCCAAGTTTATGCTGTAAGACTTTACCTTTAAATAGTCGTTTTCAGACCTCAGTTCTTCGATCTCTCGGAGAAACTCCTCGTGCGCGCCGTCCGCGAGCTCCTCGTTCAGGTCGGAGAAGGCCAGAGAGGTGCTCGCGGGCATCCGGCTGTCGAGCGAGGTGAGTGAGCGCTCGTCCCCCGGGGAAGTGCTGTCCTGTCCGGCGTCTCCCCCCAGCGCGAGCCGCTCTCTGTCCCGCTCCCCGCGCGCGCTGCTCTCGGTGTCACTGCTCAGCGCGTCCGTGGAGAGTTTATTCTCCTCTGAGGCGCACTCGGAGAGCTCGGAGCTGCTGTCCGTGGGGGAGAGTTTGCCCGACTCCTTGCCTGAGTCTTTGCTCAGATCGTCGGACGCGATACTTGCATCTGATACTTTCCTCCGAGCGGCCTTGCTCGACTTCACGCCGCTCTTTGTAGCACCGAGCGCAGACAGCGCGGCTTTCCCCGACGATTTTCCCTTGTCGCCCTTTGTTTCTTTGCCGCTAACTGGGCTGCGTCTGGACAGTCGGCTCCCTAAATGGATCGCCCCCGGTTTGACGCTGAGGCTCGGTGTACCGATGCCTCCCCGGATTTTGGTGATGGACCATCCCGGCACGTCTTTGGGTCTCGCGGGCGATGGCGCGCGGTGCGGTTTCTTCTTCTCGTGGATCACCGCTTGCGCCTGCACGCCGTCTCCGGTTTCGTTCCCGCTCTCCGTTTCCATTTTGCTCCTGAGTCTCTTTTCCTTAACCGAGACGAAGTGAGTCGGAGACGCTGCGTCAACCTTTGTCTTGGTCATTCATTCCGTTTTCGAGCGCCGACTGAAAGAGAAATGAAACCCCGCGCAGAGAGACTCAGCCGCGCCCGCAACAAACAAAAAAACAAAAACAACAATAACCTGAATTATTGTTATTCGATCCGAATCAGACAGAAGAAGTTAAACAAAGCTCGACACTGTCTGTTTTTTTTTTCTGACCACGTTTCAGCTACTGCGCGCTTCTTCCTTTTTCTCCACACCGGTGTCTCTCTGTCTCTCTCTGTTCCTGAGTAAATGCAGGACTGTCTCTCCGCCCAGATAACGGCTCGGGTGACGATTAGGAGCCAAACATCTTTCCCTGCTCTCTACTGCCCCCACTGGCGTGTATAGGGACGTACATCACTCTGCAGCATCACCAGTTATTACCTTCACCCTACAGTAGGTAACATTAAGCTTTGCACCAACGCATAAATCTAACCTTTGGGAATGGGTGTTGTCTTGCACGAATTTTACACAGTGCCCTTCCATCAAAGTTCAATCCAGTAATACTTATCCAGTGTTTCTATAGCGCTCCAGCAGGTCTATTGTTATCTAGACTATTTGCATGAGTTCATACATACTGTAGCTGCTCTAAAGATTACCTACTGTATATAAATACAAAAAGGGTTTTGTTTGTACATTGCCCAGAACTCGCTCTTTCAGTGATATCTTTATGTTTTATACATTGGAGGGCCAGAAAACAGTCTCAGAAATTTTTCTGCCTGTATGTCCGTATGTCCGTCCAGCCAGAATTTGTCACAGCATCACCTAAAACTGGCTGGACACAATTTAATTTAATTCAATTAAATTTTATTTATATAGCGCTTTTAACAACAGAGTGGAGTGTGCATTTAGATGTACTGGAGTACGAGGTTATGGGATGAATTATGTGTATCCCAGATTAAAGAGATGTGTCTTGAGTCTACTTTTAAACTGGTAGACTGTGTCTGAGTCCCGAACACTGTCTGGAAGGCTATTCCAAAGCTTAGGAACTAAATATGAGAACCCTCTACCCCTTTTGTAGATTCTGATATTCTGGGGACTACCAGAAGTCCAGAGTTTTGCAATCTTAAAGTGCGTGGTGGATTGTAATTTGTCAGACGACCAGCTAGATACGCGGGACCTAAACCATTTAGAGCCTTGTATGTAAGTAATGCTAGTTTGTAATTAATTCTAACCTAGCCAGTGCAGGGTTTAAACTGTGCACAATTTAATGAAATGTTGGTAGTCCTTAGGGATTTGCCTGTAGTCAAACCTGCACCATAAATAGAATTAAAATGTTGAGTAAAATTAGAATTTATGAGCAGTTATGTGTCAGATTATAAACCGCAAGTTTTGACAGTGTACAGAACATGCATCAAACTGTGGGTGCATCTTAAATCAACCACTAGACAGAATTTAATGAAACTTTGGCAGTATTTGGATATCTGCCTAAAGTTCAACCTGCACCATAAGTGAAATCAAAATGGCGAGTAAACGACAGGTACTTACGCTAGTATCCTTTATAGATTGCTGCATTTGAGTGCAAGTCTATACTTTGTGCAAAAGCCTTAATATAAAATAGACTTTTTTTTTTTTGTATTTTGGTCTACATGCCATCCGGCACACTGGGCGATGGATACTCCCCACCAAGGAGGTATACAGAGCACACACCACCTCAGGTCTGTGTGTGTGTGGAGTTGTGTGGTTTCATGCATGTGCATGTCATGGTCTCTCCGGCTTCATCCCACAGTCCAAAGACATGCAGATTAGGGTAACTGGCAATGCCAAAGTGCCAACAGTGTGTGTGTGCGTGCCCTGCGATGGATTGGCACCCTGTCCAGGGTGTACCCCAACTTGTCCCCAAAGCCCTCCTGTGACCATGAACAGATTGAGTGGTATAGAAGATGAATGAATGTATGTTTTCAGGAAGGACAGTGAATCTGACCATCTTGCTTGTGTGTGTGTAATACACAGGACACATGCTGCTGTATAAAGCTCTCTTGACACTTACCACACCTCTGTACCTCCAAACATATTCCAGTGATTATAGTGTGCTATAGTGGATCAGGATCATGTATTCACATGTCTGTTGCAATAAGCAGGTGCAGAGCACACTGCCGAAGCCCTGTAATTGGGTTTTAATAACTGCTTAACACAGAGGGCCAGGCTTGTGCTGAAGTCCTGGCAGATTCTCCACTGAACATGCAATAAAAGCCCTACAGCACAAGTGAATTACTCCAGCAAGGCTTCATGAATCATTAAAAAGGTGCACCTCATCAGATTTAGTGCAAAACCCTCCAAAACAATAGTTGAGTAAATGAGACATGTAAATATGCTGACTTTATAATTAAACTATACAGATATTCAATAAAAGAAAACATAGGATGCTACACACAGTTTTATTTTGCCAAGTGCCTGTCTTTATCAGAATTTCACTAATTGCACTGAATTCTCGTGATTCTGACAGGTACGATTTCATTCCTGACATTATTTTTTTTTTATAATTAATGTTATAATATATTGTTTATATGCATGTGACATTTTACACACAAATTAAACTAACCTTTAATTAATCTCATTTAATCTCACTCTATTTCTCTCTGCCTCCCTTTTTTCTGTCTCTATTTCTTTCTTTCTCTCTTCCCGTGTCTCTCTTGCTGGTTGACTAATAATTCATGAAGTTAACGAAATCATCTTTATTCCTATTATTTCTGAGAGAGAGAGAGAGAGAGAGAGAGTAAAGTAGAAATACAAAAACGTAGTTCTAAGTCCCAAGTCACATGACCTTGTTAGTGATGCCATCTTTGGCACTAGAGCTGTTTGGCATGTGTGGGAGAGGTTGCTTCATGTTTTTGTTCAGTCGCCAAGTCATGGATGACTCTTAACAACCCCATAGCCTTCCAGGCCTCCTGGTCCAACTCTCATAGCCATAATCTTATAGTCATAATCAATAATAGCCTTAATATTAATAAAGCTATGACTTTAACTATGCAGACAATTGTCAGCACTGTGATGTCTCTAGTTTTTAATATGCTGTCTAAGTTTGCCACAGCTTTCCTGCCAAGGAGCAAGCGCCTTTTAATTTCAGGGCTACAGTCACCGTCTACAGTGATTTTGAAACCCAAGAAAATAAACTCTGTCACTGGTTCTATTTTTTTCTGTTCTATTTCGCACATAATGATGTGATCAGATGCTGTGATCTTAATTTTTTTAACGTCCAGCTTTCACACTCTCCTCTTCATTCTCCTCTTCACCTTCATCAGGAGACTCTTTTTACTTCCTCTTCACTATCTGCCATTAGAGTGGTATCATCTACATGTGGATCTTGATATTTCTCCTGGCTTTATTCCAGCTTGTAATTCCTTCAGGATGGCAATTCACATGATGTACACTTCATACAAGTTAAATAAGAAGGGTGACAATATACAGCCTTGTTGTACACCTGGAGCCTATCCCAGGAGACGTAGGGCACGAGACGGGATACATCCTGGACAGGGTGCCAATCCATAGCTTTCTAACTGGGATATGTAAAAAAAAATTATAATAATTTTACTGTGCTGTAAAGTACATGTAACAAGGCTTCTCATGAGACAGGCCAGGTGGTCTGGTACTCTGATCTCTTCAAGAATTTGCCACAGTTTGAAAAAAGTCTTATCTTGGGTTGTTGGAAAAGAGTGTTTGCTATGAGTTTCTCTTGAAAAAAACTTTTAAAACACTTTCTTAAGAGTGTACCCCAATACTAAAGTATATTTTCAGACACAGGATGTTAGCATGGAATTTTGGGAATTTATTATTTTGCCAATTTAATATTTTTCCAATTATTACTGTCTTTAACTGATCTTTAGATCTACATAATTCTTTTAGTACACAGGATAGTCATAAATAAAAAAACAGGCTTATTTCAGTTGTTCTGCATGCATGTTCTGCATGAGTGGGGAATCAGTCATATAACTTGTTACATACACTCTCTCACTCATTTAGCCCATCTTGTAATTTGCCTGAAAATAAAAAATGGATAATAAAACTAAAACACATACGCACACTACAAATCAATTATCATGTTTAAAACGAGACCCTGCATTCCTGCAATATAATACTCCAGGTTTAGGATTTTTTCATGGATGGATGTGAGCGCGCTGCATACTGGTGTGCAATAGCAACGGAATGAATTATTTGTACTAGATGCCACAAAACTGAAAGAACAATTTTTTTTAAATCTCAGGTTAATATGTCAGTTAATTTCACTTTATTTTGTTTAATTCATCAAAGAAATGTGTTGATGGAAAAAATCGTGAATGGATATGTACACATTGTCCAAGCCCTCAGAAGCAGCGTTATGATCTGGGGTTGCTTCGGTTGGTCAGGTCTAGGCTCAGCAAAGTTATGTGGCAATAAAATTAATTCTGCTGACTACATGAATGTACTGGATGACCAGGTTATCACATCAATGCAATGATAGCCTGGGCATATTCCAGGACTTAAATTGTAAAAGAGTGTTTCTGTGAGCATGAGGAATCATTTTCATACATTGATGTGAAATGGCCACTACACTGATAATTAAAATTAAAGACGTGCAAACAAAATATTAAAATGTGTGACTTCTGCGACTTGTCGAGGTAGTGTATATGTCCAAATATATAACCATCCATTATAAAAATCTTGGGCATTAACACAGAGTTGGTCCACTCAACTCTTCCTCGAAGGCTTTCAAATACATTTTGGAATGTAGCTGTGGGAATTTATTGTGAGAAAGCCTGGTTTGCCATTTATTCCAAATGTGCTCAGTAGGGTTGAGGTCAGATGTGTTCTTTCACCTTTGTAGCAACAGATTAGGGAAGAACCGCTTAGGGCGGGGAGGTCTGGTGAACAATTTTTGTTAAGCAGTATACAGTGGAACCTTGGATTACAAGTAACGTGGTTCTGCAAGATTTTTAATAAAT
>JAQMYJ010000015.1:16714869-16724901 GCA_030014305.1 Clarias laeviceps | reverse complement strand
CGTGTGCGTCTCGTGTGCGTCTCGTGTGCGTCTCGTGTGCGTCTCGTGTGCGTCTCGTGTGCGTCTCGTGTGCGTCTCGTGTGCGTCTGTTGCTAAATAGCTCAGCTGATTCTCTGCTGTGTGTGACGTGTATTGTTGTACTGCTTGCTCGGGCGTATCTGTGTGAGCATCCTTTCTACAATAGATTACTGATTTAACATGAAATGAAACGCTGCTGGAAAAATTTGTGTATAGGCACAAGAGCTCTTACTCTCTTGTTTTCAAAAGCTAAGAGTTAAATTTGACAATTATCTGTTAATATCCCACTGAACAAATTAGCACTAGAATTGCTAAAGCATAGACAACATACTTTTTTGATATAAACATATTCAATCTCTTAACATGGTGGGAATAGTATTTTATTGATTTGAAAGTTGACCGTGAATAATGCATCAGGATTCAGTATAGACATTTGAGTACTGTTGTTTACCTAATCATAGCCACATTCATTCATTAAATGGCTCCACCGTACAGCATATGAAACTGCAGTAGGTCCATCTGGACCCTGGCGTCGTGTGCAGGCTGACTTCTTGTAGAGTTCTTTCTCTTTGTGTGTGAGTGGGGAAGCCTGAGCTTTGCCCTTTAAACTTGTACATTCGTTGCACAGTGACAGTCAGCCGTGCATTATGAAATCTGCAATCAGATAGCTCTGTTAGGATCAGCAGTGTTATGTGGTTTAAAATGTGACCTAAATCATAAGCCTGATTTTAATAGGGAAAGTTTGCATATGCTGATAATTGTGTATACGCTTTATTGTTCTTTTTTTAACATGGAGTCTATCTTGCTGGCAAGAGCAGTACCATGATTTGTGCGTTCGTGCTTAGCCGAGGGATCGGTTTATATAGTAGCTCGTCTCCTGTGGTTTTCCTTACTGATCGACAGCGAAACCATTCTGAATGTTCGTGTATTCGTGTATCGTTACAATCAAGATAACATCAGAAGTCTTATCGTGACGCAGCTACGTTGATGTTGTGCAAGATTCCACTTAATGTTTTTTTATGAAATGGTTTAATTTGCCGCTACGTAAAGCCTCTATTAGCGTTTTTTCAGCGTTGATAGACTAGCTGATGTTAATCTACCATGTTGATCTGACACGCTTTAGCTTAGTCATTCAGCCTAGAATTATTAATAGGGTTCAGAGTTCAGGCGAGCATAGCCCAGTGCAGTTCACGTTATCATGCTGCTGAGAGCTTTATCATAACACGCATCTGTGGAGATGTTTACCATGATGAGCTGCACCACAGGACTGTGTCACTAGACCTCACGCACTGTTCAGAGAAATATTTAACACCGTTGAGTAACTAAGGCCAGGGAATAATCTGATTAACTATTAGAGCTGTGATGAGTTAATAATGTCTCACTATCCTGCCAGTTTTATGAAAAAAAAAAATGCACAACTCTGGTTTTTATGTAAAAATTATCACAATGTTTATTTTTACAGATAAATAAATCTTGCCTTGTTTTTAGTGTTAAATTATTTTAACTGCGTAAGGTCACAGGGGACCTGGAACAGAGGTGGTAAACAGTAAACCACCTAAATAAAAGTATAACTAAACCTAACTTTGCCACAGGTTTTATATCCGCTCTGCTGGCAATACTTCAATATATATTTTGATACACGTTGAGTTTCATCGAAACGTCTTCACGTGTCGTGATTTATCTTTGAACTGTCATCCACCTTTAATTAAAAGAACACACACATTTCCACACCCATATCATGATTATTTGTCTGCACTGCATGTGTGATTCGCTGCTATGTTGTAGTACGATTTTATCTGTACGTATCTGATCTTTGTGCATTTGTTCTTGCCCTTATACTCAAGATCCTGGTTTTCATCAGGCGTGTTTCTTGTATGAACACATGCATAGTTGCAACTGATGATATATTCACAAAAGACAAAAGAAACAGTAGACTGTTTGAGACTACAGGGATCATGGCCTGCATACTAGTGATTGTGTCCTTTGCTCATGTTAACTTATCTGTCCATCAGCCGCAGACACACAGGCTGGCGTCTACTAGGTGGTGATAGAGTCCAAAGATCGCTAGTATGCATGTTCCAAAATTCCAGATTAACACGTCCCATTTCCTACAACTGAAAAGCGATGATTGGAAGCACAAATCGTACAAAGGTCCAAAACTGATCTCGCGGCTGTATGTAGTCTAAAATCAAAATGAAGTAAAGGGGGGTGGGTATCATTTCTGTCATGCTTTTTATGTTTAATTCAGTGTGATTCTGATACACATATTTTTACGGTTTACAGGTAGAATTGGAGTGTGGTCCGTGTCGTCGGGAACCTTAGTCTAGACCATGTTCTAGTGGCTCACGCTGGCTGTCCAACAATACAATGAACAATGAGGACGAGTTCTATGATGCCGTCACAGGTGAGTACAGATCATTCAGAAACAAGGCAAACTCCTTCAAATCCAACACGATTGTTACACACCTGTTAGTAATCCATCGTCATTAGTTGTAGGTGAAGTATTAACATATTCACATAGTCCCAGTTTTTCAGAAACACCTAATGACAAAGCAATTATCGTTAACAGATTTTGTCGACATTAAGTTGTATATCTGTAGAAGTGTTTCCCACACACTGCTATAGGTACATCTATACTACCCAAGTACAGTATATTTTTTAAAATCTGTCTGTAAGAATGATGCCATCTGTCTGTAAGAATGATGCCATAACTAGTATCAGACAGTTCCATACCACGGTACTGCTCCTCTACCTGTTTATTCTGTTACCGTGAGAGTAACGTGGTACAGATCAGAGCCGGCAAAACAGCATTGGTCAATGAACAATTAAAAAATAAATAAAAAAAGGAAGTGCTTATATGAAATCCCCGTGAGGGAGGCTTCAGACATCAAACGTTGCATTTGGGTTTTCTGATGTCATGTAGAACTAAAGTTATTATTACTTTTAAAATGCATACCACAATATGTAGAAAAATTTAAACGTGAATATTATGTGCTCAGAGAAACAACCTAAAACAACCATAAAAACACGTGGTCTTATAAATCTGTGATATTTCTTATCATTATCTCTTTGCTCTTTCGTGTTTCTGTATAGTTGGCAAAATGAAATAACGTTCAGTTCTTCATATTGCCTTTGTTGTGCTGAAAAAAGGGTGTCACTCTATATTGCACCATCCTGACACCATATATTAATCAAACACAGTAATGTAAAAAAAACCTAAAAATTCTGCTTTATTTATTTTATTTATTTATTTTTTAAAGACTATGTGCTCTGAGGAAAAACTGTGCCATTGTTGTTCACCAAAGAATGTTTAGTTGTTTATTAGGGCCCAAAAACTATAGCACTCTTGTTTTCTTAAGAATTATTATTTTTTCCACCCTTTTGCACTTTTTGGGGGTCTTAACATGCTCAAAAACTCATGAAAATTGGCAGACAGGTTGGAATCTGCTGCCATTATGATGCCTGAGAGTCGCGTGGCCTGGGGCCCTCAGGGGCCCCCACACGAGATTTTGCTGCATAGCTCATACACGCTTTTATGTAGGCACACGAAACTCAGCGTGTATGAGCTATGCAGCAAAATCTCGTGTGGGGGGCCCTTTTGAGCATGTTAAGACACACCCAAAAAGTTGAGAGCTCATTGAGCCGAACAACTTTCGCACCGCATGTCGTGGGCTCAACTCAGCAGGAGGCTGGTTATTTTGGGTCGTTCCCAAAAACGCACCCAATGGATTTTGATATACTCCTCCTAGGGATCGTCACCAAACCGGTTCGTTGTGATCTAAAGACATTGAGGATGCAAACTTGCAGAGGGATTTTTGATATCTCAAACGGGTTCAGCTGTGAAAATGTCTTAAACTTGCACTGAAAAATTATTAACAACTTTCTGTACAGCGTTCTATTGAGTGACATTATATTCAGTCTTATTTTGCAGCATTTGTGGCCTACTCTACACACACAAATGTTAACACATTTCTCACGCACAAACACACTTATATCACACACACATTACAAATGTTAACACTCTTCCAAAGACGCACACAACACACTCATATAACTCATATATCACACACTTCACAAATGTTAACACACACACTCGCATGCAGAAAAACACACACACACACACACACACACAAACTGACATCAACCCTGTATAGTGTGTGACGTGTGCAAGTTGTGCGGTGACCCCGGGGTGGCGATGGCACAGTCATCTTTGGTTGCAACTATATTTTATTACTTGGTCTTACTCTTCATATTTGTGTAAATGGAGGGGAATTTTTGTAGGCTTGGATATCTGAAATTAATAAAAAATACCAAATAAATGAAAATATTGTATTAAGTCATATGTATTTGTTGTTTGCTGTATGTAGTAGAGCACTTTTGTGTTGGCAGGTAATGTTGCCCCGTTCCGCTGTGGGAAACACTATAGTTTATTTCAAGGCTGAAATTCGACTTTGTTCATAAAGTGCCTTTATTTTGTTTTGTTTTGGGTTTTTTTGTCCTAAAACAAAAATTCTAAACATTCTTCTTTTCTTGACTAAAAGCCTGGGCGCTGTATCAGTGCAATTACAGGAGCTGTGATTATGGGTTAAGCCATTACTAATGAGAAATAGTAGGACAAGGGCAAGTTAATATGAGAGAATTTCAAACACCCCAGATGTCAATCTTTTTATGAGGAAGAATAAGAAATAAGTAAAAATCCCCAAAAAAAACTTCTGCACAAAATGTAAAGGCTTTTAAATATTTATTGTTAGTATTAGCCAACATGGATACGAACCTAGGTGCATTCATAAGTAATTTAGGACGCGTGTTATCAATGTTTCTTGTAGCGCTTTTATCCCACCCGGTCTAGCGTGACCGAATGACGCACGGGTGGAGTTACTTGCCTGTGTGATCCATGTAAAATCCACCGTATTCTAGTTAGGGCAAATTTCAAAAGCCATTGTGTTTGTTCTAGCTGGAGTATAATGTAACAAAGCTTAATGCCCTACCTAGAGCCCTCACACAAGGTATCGAAAGACATTTGAGATTCAGCCACAGTGGCACACCTAAAGGTCGAAGTAATTTCACGCTTGTTTGAGTGTGTGTGCCTCCATTTACACAAACCCACCATGGCTTGTGCTTATTGCTTTACTTGAGAGAAAGAGAGAGAGAAATAGAATACAATTAACGTCAAATGAGAAATGCCAGGTTTCATTTGAGAACGGTTCATTTGAATTTTGAATCGAATTAAAATCCAGAGAAACTTCTATGAGCATGATTAGAGTGATGTGAAGTGACACCCAGCCGTGGCGAATCCTGCGTTTGGGTCAAGAGCTAGTTACGGACAGTAATTACTTGCTGATGTAGATTAAGTTTTTTTGTTGATTCTGGAGGTGATCCTGGAAATTGAAGGCCAAAAAAGAAAGCTGGACCTAACATACATCCAGGAGGCACTCACAATTATATTATCATTAATATATTATTATTACAATTATCATTATACATTACACAGCACTTACAACATTGCCCTCGATGACTTGCTTTATTACACTTAGCTCTGTTTAGCACTCGTTTTGAATGTTGCTCCTTCTGAATGAGCCCCATCAGGCTGTTTGTTTGCTTTTAGGAGAGTACAATAGCCAGGCACCTGGCTATCATCTTACCTTTCCTCTTTGCCCACGCGTTTAATAATGAAGCAGCGTTGACCAGACTGCCTGACAGCTCCTGTCACTGATGCATACACTAAGATATAAAAAAAAAGATGAATAAATCAATAAAAGAGAGAATCAGACCATCAAAGCCATATAAAGTTTCCATATTATTTGTTCAAGTCATGTTCTTGATAACAAAAGGTCAGCATGACCCAGTAAATAATAATCCTCCATATCAAGTCACCACTTTTGCTCCTTTCCACTGCGCCTTGGTGGTCATGGAAATGGTTTTAGGCTGGAGGTTTTTGAGGTTAGAGCTTGGTTGCTGAGCTACGTTAGTCGCTAGCAAATGCCAATTAGGGCATTCTTGCTTTGGTAATAGAGAGAGGGGGTTGAATTTAAGTCTTTCTAATTTTCTAAAGGAGTTTGTCATTATCAAGCGTTCTCCTCTGGGAGCCTCTGAAGGATGTGAGTGAGTTGTGGTGCTGCTCTGAGACGATCAGCTGTAATTAGTTCTGCTTTGGGAGCAGTCCAGGCTCTCCAAAACTTCTGTAGGAAGCAGCATTTTATGTGTCTGTGCAAGTTCTGTGCATATTTTTAGCTCCTTATGTTTGAACATGCTCTCTTATTGGCTGCCTTGTCTGTGTCTGTCTCTGTTGTTAGTGTGTATGTGTCAGTGAAATTAATCGAATGTGTGTGATTATGAGTAAATGCATGAATTGATATTGTATGAAAACTTATGCAGCTTTTTTCTGGTTTATTATTATGTGACAGGCTTGGATTCGGATGAGTCATGTGAGGGCACTTCAGAAGCCAGTTTTAAAGATGCAGTAGTGGATGCTGGTGCTGAGAAGAAAAATGGCACTGTACAAGAAAATGGAATCAAGAAACGCAGGTAGAGTCAAATTCCTTGACTGGATTTATCCCCAGGGGTGTTACTCTGTCTCTTCTGAAAATTTATTGAAAATATGCCAACAATGCTGCTTGATGGTGACCGTAATCATACAAAACAACATTTACATGTTACCCAAAGTGGCAGGTTTTGAGTGCTAAAGTGGGTGTGTCTTTGCTTCCTCAGGACAACCCTTCCTGCACACATGTTCTCTAGAAATAACTTCAGTGTGTGGAGCATCCTGAAGAAATGCATAGGACTGGTGAGGCCTGCACAGTACACAATAATGTGTGACTTAAATGAGTTCCTCTCTGTTTTTGTGGTTCTAAATTAGTCAGTTGTGTCACTATTGCAGGAGCTGTCTAAGATCACCATGCCCATTGTGTTCAACGAGCCACTAAGCTTTCTGCAGAGAATCAGCGAGTACATGGAGCACACGTACCTCATCCACAAAGCCTGTGCGGAGTCGGACTCCATCGAGAGAATGCAGGTGGACACACAACGTACACATGGACATTTTAGAAGAACATATGGATATGGAATTATTAAGCATATGAATAATTTTTAAATGTTTAAAAGCGTTGAATTAACGAAGTCTAATGAGTGTTATTAATGGTGTTTGTTGACTCTGAGAGAACTGTTCTGTGGGCATCAAGGCCACCACAATGCTAATGTATCAAATTATGAAGCCCCAAAAAGTTGAAATTAAAATCTAGAATGTGTGTGTGTGTGTGTGTGTGTGTGTGTGTGTGTGTGTGTGTGAAACGTCTGTAAAGGGAGGAGCACCTTTAAATATAAAAAATTGGTTTTCCACAAGACTACATTACAAAGATAAATAATAGACATTTAATTAATTAATTACATTATAAAACACCTATATGACTTTGAGGAACTTTGCCTTCAAATTTCATGCATTCTGAGTTTGTTAATCAGAGTTGGGCCATGACCTTTTTTATTCTGCTTTCTTTTTATCCATTATTCCTGCTTTCATTTCTTCAGGCTGTAGCTGCCTTTGCTGTGTCTGCTGTGGCCTCTCAGTGGGACAGAACTGGAAAGCCGTTTAATCCTCTCCTAGGGGAAACCTATGAACTCACACGGTAAACAATGACAATATCCACCAGGTTATTTCCAACACTGTAGAGATCAATGGGTGAGAGTTTACACATTACTTTGTACATTTATAAAACAGCAGTAAAGTGGAAAAAAATATATATAAACACATAGTCTTTCAAAAAGGATTTAGGCACTCGACTATGCTTTCCTAAGGGAAATAAATATCAATCAATTGCCCATTTAAATATAAATACAGTGCAGTGTTGGAATTAACTGTTGGACCTCCCTGTGCATGTTACAAAGTGCACCAATAATAACTTTTTCTTACTGTAAACATGAACTGCCAAGACCTCGGCCACTATCCAGAGCAAATAATCTTTCTGATTAGGTTTGAAGGCTTGTGCTGCTAGTTTGTTTCGTTTGCTGCTACAGTGATTTATTGTTTTGCAAATATTTCTTTATTGCTCGTGATCCATGTACATCATAAATTTGACGTGGTTGGTTTCAAAACAGTGTTCATACAGGTTATTTCATCAAGTCTGTTCACACTAATGACGTATTGGTTACTTGGTGGCCTGAGTAGTATAAAGTTCAACATCGTGAACTATGGTATAGATGAGAATCACCAGTCATCACCTCATACGATATTATAATGATACTTGGGTGCCGATTTGATTAATACTGCCATTCTGTAAGTATTATGAGTATATAAATATCCCAAATACTTTTTCTGTTAAAATTTTAAGATCTTGTACCTTGAATTTTTTTTAAAAAAGTCATAACTCAAAAGTTTTATACCTTAGCTTTATTAAACGGCTTCACAACATGAGTAATTAAATGTATCCCATTCTTTATAGCAGTAGTTTTCTGACTTAAAAACTAAGGGCAGCGTTTAAACAACACAAAATAACTTCAAACATAAATGTGTAACTTTTATATTTTTACTGAGCAGCAGATGATGTCATCCACCATCATTTCAATACAAATTTAGTAAATAATGTACTCTAACCACACAGGTTGCCAATATGGGAATAGTTTAGACAGCCAACTGTAGGATTTAAAAAGAACAGTGACTGCACAACTTTTGATAATGTAAAGCCATAAAAATGTGTTTTTGTTGCACCACTCAGAAGCTCGTGCACTCGGCACAGACTGTTTTATGTTTAAGGCCGATTGATCAAGGCTGATCAAGCTGAAAAACTGTCAATGGCGTATTGACTGGTGCATCTCCATTATAAATAAAATAGGTCATTTAAAAATCTGTTTTGGGGTCATAACTGAATCTTTTTTTTTTCCCTCCATCTCTAAGGCTGATCGGTCACTGGCAGATCGACCTGTGCATCTCTATTATAAATTAAATAAGTAATTTAAAAATCTGTACGGGCATAAGATTCGAAGCACCTGACCATCACACTCGTGCTTTTTGAACATGCAATTTCAGATTTATCCTCCTTTACTGTTATTATTTTGTGGGAAGGATTTCCAGTAGATCTATAGGCATTTGTTCATTTAGCCAAAAGAATGAGTGTTTGGTGAGGATGCTTGCAGTCCAGCAAGTGTTTGTCATCACGAAGATGTTCACTGGGGTTGGAGGGAAAATGTAATGCTACAACATTGTGTGGCAACAGATTGGAGACATTTCAGGAATGGGTATGATGACCAGGTTTCAATAGACTTTGCTCTACTCAGCGTAGCTCATATTGTTTCTTAACCTTAACAGAACCGGATATTACAAAGGTTGTGAGTTATGAAGAGAAATCTGAACTGCCACACTGAAGCACACGGCACAAGCAGAAATTCATCTGTTAGGCATCTAACGTAAAAGTAACGTGGCTTTCTTCTGTGCTCTTCTTTGGCTTTTTCAGACATGCACTTTTTTATCTTTATGGGTTCCTAGAGTTTTATTAGCATGATATCTGTGAAGATTACAGGATTTGGTTGTTACAGCAGCGTGTTGTTGGTGCAACATAACTTCCCTCTCTCTTCTTTATCAACTGTATGTTTCAGAGAGGATCAGGGCTTCAGGTTGATCTCCGAACAGGTGAGTCATCACCCACCAATCAGTGCATTCCATGCTGAGGGTCTGGCAGAGGACTTTGTGTTCCATGGCTCTATATACCCAAAGCTCAAGTTCTGGGGCAAGAGTGTAGAAGCAGAACCAAAAGGAACCATCACGTTAGAGCTTCTCAAGTGAGTCAAATCCTGTATGTATGGTTAGATTAGTGCGTGTCTAACCAAGGCCTTTGTGTATGCACATGTGTCAGTGAGTGTGTATTTGCTGTGTTGACTGGGTCTTTCCTGGATAAGGCAGAATATCAATTTGATTGTAGACCAAAAGTGTTGCTGGGTAACTGACTGGTCACATGCTCTCTCTCTCTCTCGCTCTCTCTCTCTCTCTCTCTCTGTGTGTGTGTGCGTGTGTGCGTGTGTGCGTGTGTG
>JAQMYJ010000015.1:16692097-16706193 GCA_030014305.1 Clarias laeviceps | reverse complement strand
AAAGTGCAGGTTAATTTGTTTTATTTTTACTTTATATTTTGTATTAATTATTTTTATGTATTTATTTTTTTGGGGCTTTGGAACGAATAATTTGAGTTTTCATTAGTTCTTATGGGACAATTTGCTTTGATTTACGAGTGTTTACGAGTTGTCTAATATTTGCCATATTAAGATAATACTGGCTTCACAATACAGCTGCCCTGTTCCTTTTTATAGCAATGTATTTGTGCCACTGTGGTTTTGGGTCAGAATGAACTTGCTCACAAAAGTTTTTTTACCTTTAAATTAGAAATGAGAGGAAATGCTTCCTCTGTCACTTCGCATTGTGTACATAAGAGAATGGGTCACTGAGATTTTTCTCTTATCTGTGCAGGTGTGTGTCTGTGTGTGTGTGTACACTTGGTTTTAACCAAAAGGGACATTGAGTTCTAGGATGACTAATTTGTAACTTTTAAGAAAGAATTAAACTTGAGCCTGTTTATTTAAGAGGAGGAGTCAAAAATTATCCACATTTAAAACTCCTGTTGGCCACACTCAAGACCCCCATGTCCCCAGTCACTGCTGTGTAGATGTAAACGTGTTGAATCAGTTAATTTGTAACTGCATTGCGAGCAAAAGTGGATACCCCACTTGTAATTTGCAAGAAAGATGATCAGCATATACTTTTATTTATTTATCTTTTTTCTTTTTTTTTTTTTTTAAATGGTCTGAGGGTTTTACTGGTGCCATTATTTAGCAAAGACTTTGTGTGCAGTTTGGATATCTGAAAACAAAATTTTCACCGATACTTTATGGAAGGTGGAATGATGCCGTTTTCTAGGATTCTCAAGGCCCAGTATGGGGCCAGCATTGGAACATTCTCAGGAAAAGGCTCAAAACTTAACAGTGCTCATTACAGCAAGCTTGTTAACAGATGAAACAAATATATTGGAAAGCAAGGAGATAGTCAAAATATGATGTATTTAATTTTTTCTTAAAGTTAGAGCCAGAGTGCAGATAATTTTAAATCACTCCTGAATTTATTTACTTTCCTTAGCGAATATGCTGTTTGTCTTGTCACACAAATGAGGATTAGATTTTTTGTCAGCTGGAATTATTCGTAATTCGTGTGTTACTTTTCATCGTAAAAATTCTTATCATATGAAGAAAACATAAAAAAAAATGCCAAAGTTATGTCTCAGCAAATGAGTTTGTTCATGAACATTTCTGCTTATTTAAAAAATAAATAAATCTGTGGTATAGTTTCACAAGATGCCACTAGAGGATCAAAACCAAAATTGCGGACCTGGTTTAAAAAATGTAAGTGCGTTTTCTTCATCATGACAATGCACCACGACGTTTAGCTCACGCACCTCGCACCCGGTAACTTCTTCCGCTTCCGTCACTTGAAGAAACCACAGGCGTTTGACATCAACAAGGTGATTACCAAGGTGGAACTTTTCCAAAGTGCGGCAAAAAGAAGGCTTTGTTAAAGACGGTTTCCACCAGCTCGTGCATCGTTTGAAGAATGGAAATGTTGGAAATGTGAAAAAAGGCCTAAGCTCACGACCAACATTAGTTTTTATTACATTATTTTTTCTTAGCCATATTAAGTATGACCACCCCTTGTATTTGTTACTTTCATGACTAGACTTTGAATTATACTGTGCAAAAATCACACACACTGCAGCATATTAATGTAAGGTGATGCTGCAGCATGTTCATGATTTTAAAAACTGTGATTGCCACTAGGATTCATTGCTAGTGTCTTTGTCTCATCAGATGATTTTTATTTTTTTTGTCTTGCAGTAAGAAGAAGCTATGTGTGATCTATGGCAAATGGACAGAATGCATATGGAGTGTAGACTCACAAGTGTATGATTCTCATCGCAAGAATGATAAAAAAGGAGTAGCAGACACAAAGAAACAGAAACCTGTAAGAAAGCAATTATTTTGCTTAATTTTTAAAATCACTGTTCTCTAATTAAACATACGGTACATCCAAGTACTTACTGTTGTTCAAAATTTGTGCCCTATTTTTAAATATCAGATTCATGAAAATTTGATGAACAAGGCCCACGCCTTCCCTTGTCATAATGAATCTTTGTGCCGACGAACACGTTAATCAAATGATCTGTTCATAATGACGCTCAACTTCACCTAGTTAAAATATGCTGCAACCTGCTTGTCCAGTTATTTAATCTCGGGCACATTCTACTTTAAAATAGAGTGCATTTGAAACATAAAAACATTGTCGTCATTTCAATTCAAGAGTCCAAAATCGTACATTACACTGTCTTTAAGGCAGCAAATATGACTGGGTTTCAACTTTGTTTGGTCAAATGGGACACTTAATTATGGTGGTCTGTGACTTGTGAAAGTAGCAGACAGTTCCTGGTTCGACCACACTAACAACATTTGAAGTAACAAGTGGTTTAATTTAAGCATTGTTTGGGCAAATGTGCACTTGCTTATGTGAAAAAAAGTAAGATTCATGAATACTGTGTGCGTACACGTACAGGAAGAGGCAGATGTTGCAGAAAACGATGAGGCAGATGACATGCCGGAGGTACAAGAGACTGTAGCTGTGATCCCTGGTAGCACTCTACTCTGGAGAGTGTCTCCTAGACCACCCCTTTCTGCAGAGGTATACACACACACACATACACATACACAAAAAAACCATCTGAATCTGTAACTCCTCCTAAATCATCACACTGATTGCCCGTGTCTGCTTGTGTCTCTCGACAGATGTATAACTTTACTAATTTTGCCATCACACTGAATGAATTGGAGTCTGGCATGGAGAATGTTTTATCCCCAACAGACTGCCGTCTCCGACCTGACATACGAGCCATGGAGAATGGAGACATGGGTAATGAAGTCGTCGTCTTTTTTTAATTTTATTTTTTTACCTTGAGTCTATAAACAGCATTTGTCTGGTGCTACTGTCCAACTCTGCATGTGTGTGTAGATGAAGCCAGCAGGCAGAAAGAGAGGCTGGAGGATAAACAAAGAGCAGCTCGTAAAGACAGGGAAAAGGAAGATGAGGAATGGTCTACTAGGTAAGCACTGAGCATACCTACACAAATGCATCTCAAAAACATTTTTGCCAAAAAAGTGAAACTCTCATATATTCTAGATTCATTTCATGTCAAATCTAACAATTACATGTAATATTTCTTTATTTAATTACATTTTTTTAAATGTTGATTACGGCTTGCAGCTCAGAAATCTAAAATCCAGTATCTCAAAATATTAGAATATTTTCAAAAAAGAACAAATATTTACAATACAGAAATGTTGAACTTCTGAAAAATATGTTCATTTATGCACTCAATACTTGTCCGGGACTCATCCTGAGGTAATCCTGAGGTGTTATTAAAGACCAGGTTGCTTTGATGGCAGCCTTCAGCTCATCAATTTTGTTGGGTTGGTGTTTCTCCTCTTCCTCTTGACAATAACCCATGGATTATTCAGATTCAGGCGAGTTGGTTGGCCAGTCATACAAAGTAATATCATTGTTAGCAAACCTGTTAGTAGTTTTGGCACTCACAGTTCCTGTAATGTGAAAGTGGTGCAATGCACAGTATGAGGTTGTGAATTGTCCTGCACAAGCAGAATGCATTTAACTTTCGTTAATGTCAAGGCAGTGGCCTTTTCCCTTTTGGTGGCTGAGTCAAAATGGCTGTAAGCGATAGCAAAAGTGCTGGGGCAGTTAGCACAGTCCTACAGTGGCGTACAGTCTGCTCGCCTTTAAAGTCCAAGGGGCACGTGGCATGGACCCTTTCACAGGCCCGCTTTCTCCTGATCCCAAACGCCAAGCTGAGCTCCATACCTCCCTTTTAAAGAGCGGAGCAGGCTCAAGTGCCTTAGGTGATAATCTCCCTCCAGCCATGCCAGATTTAGAGGTCCCACACCATACCTGCTGAAGGGGAGGCTGCATGCCAAGTGAGGTCCCTGGAGAGAGCAAGGAACTGAAAAAGATTTGGGCGCACACCTGCCACAAGAGAATCTGTGACAATACATAGTAGCCTACTATCAGTTAACAATGCTTCTGTCAGACACTGATATAACTGACATCACGATAGTGACGTGTCCGCAAGCTCTATAGATGAGACTTACTAAAAAGTAAATTTACTCTGCAAAAAAAACAACAAAAAAAACAGTAATTATGTAATAGTTCAGGACTGGAATTTCCTACAGTCTACCTGGGCCTCCAATAACAAACTGGACTCCATATTAGCTTAAAGACATCAACTGTTAGATTGAACTTCCAGCCTCCTAACACACAGTATGACTGTAGATCAATCCCTGCTATCATCCAAATGAGGATGGGTTCCCTGTTGAGTCCGGTTCCTCTCAGGGTTTCTCAATTTCTTTTGATTGTGTAAAACTGCTTTGCGAAAATGAAAATTGTTAAACGTGCTATACAAATAAAATGTAATGTAATTAAATGTAAAATCCACAAATGTATCATTTGTAAACTGGAGTCATTGAACCATAATAAAGGAGTGAGGATGAGACACAGAGACAAACCTGACTAACTCTAGAATAGAACCACGTATTATCCATCAGTCCAAAGAGTGGCACCTCTTATTATTTAAACTTTACACTCTTGGAGTTTATTTGGCTTGTTCCATTGTGGGACACTTTTTGGGTTTCACTGATTGATTGATTTTATAGCTTCTGAGAAAGCTAGCATAATTAACTGGTCAAATAAAGCCTAAGGATTCGTTTTCCTTTCCGCATAGGATTATGTGGCATCTAGGCATAAAAAGTGCCATCTCTGAAAGGAGAAATTAATCCGTTTTTTTAACACATTTGCCTGGATGGTTTAAAAACAAGCTGTGATGTCTGCTTCTGTGTCTTGCAGGTGGTTTAAGCTGGGAACAAACCCGCACACAGGATCACAGGACTGGCTCTACACTGGAGGCTACTTTAATAGGAAATACACAAACTGTCCTGATATCTACTAATAAGAGACCAGCACTCCATTCCTTTTTCCCATCGCTACAGCATCACATCATATCGCACACTCACACAAACACATACATTGTACATGTTGTTCATTTGGAACTGATGCAGAAGCATTAGCTGGTTTTCCGTCACCCAACCATGTATCATGCATCACACACTGCTTACTGTCTTTAGCAAAATGTCTGTAACTTGATCTGTATTGAAATCAGGGACTTGAGCGCTCATTTAAGTAATTTTTATATTACTGATGGGCGAAAGTGGAGGGCATAATCACGGCACCCAGACCTTTTTTATTTCTCAGTTTCTTGGGTTTTTGCTTTGAGAGCACTGATTTTTTTATTTTATTTTATTTTTTATAGAGTATAAGGAAAGTATAGAAGAAGAAGAAGAAGAAAAAAAGACAGAGTAATTATCTGCCTTAGATCTATTAATACTCCCATGACATCTCTGTGCCCTGCTTCTTTTCATTTTACCGTTCCATGGCTGAACCTACAGCTGAGTCTGCATAATCACCACATACTTTCACACGGATACAATTTTGTTATTGTCATGGGCCCTAACCCTAAAATGCAGGAAACAACACACAATATTTGACGTTTGAGAGCAATTATATGATGCATACCCATACTTGCAACTGGCCAATCAAAAGTGAATCTAATTACGATGTTATTAATGATGATAACAATAGTAGTAATAATAATAATAACAATAATAATAATAATAATAAAATGCTCTGTGTGTGCATGCATGTGCACGCATGTACGATGTTTTAGTTTAACTGATCAAACTTCACTTGGAGGTACAATGTAATATCCCTTATGGTTTTTAGTTTCTCGTGGGGGTGGGGATTTTTGAAGTTCAAACCTATAGCACATTATCACATAAAAGCTCACATTAAAAATAAGAAATGCAATTGTTCTGGTGTCAAGTGGCAATTAGTGTTGTTATGCTCTCACATGATTAGGATTGTTAAAAGGAAAAGAAAAACTGCACTCAGTGTCATGCCTTAATAGAATTGATGTTGTGTTTTGTTAGCTGTCTCAAGTTCATGGTGATTTGGTTTGACTCCATTTCACCACTATGCTATAATATGGCATATTCCTGGCAGTTGTCCTGTTCTACGTATATGTCAGTTTAGAGCTCATCTCATTTACATGATATATTCATTACCACTATTTCCACACTCGCACACCTTTAGTGAGAGCCGTCACAGTCTATGCAACTCATCAAATGTTTGAATTCCATGTACATTTTCTTGTAATTGTGTTTGGCTTGAAGCTAGAAAAACAATCTATTGTTTAGTCTTACTGGAGAAAAGTGTGAAAAGACAGTTTATGGAATAGTAAAGTTGCAGCAACATCATCATAATTTCCTTTTCAGTGCCCACAGTTATCACTCTTTCTAAAATCTTATTTTCCTTTTCCTTAATCACTGAAACTCTAGCTATGATATGGGCAGGAGATAATCGTCACCTTGACATATTTATGGCACAGTGATGCTAGAATATCATGCATTTATTTTAAATACCAAAATTTGTTTCCCTTCAGTGCCTGAGTTTGAATCAATGATACTTGACATTTTTATTGTTCAGTGTCATGAGAGTTTTAGAAAAGTTCTTTAAAATAATGCTCTTTTTTTGTCATCTGTTTGCTTAACCAAATGTCACCTCCTTTACCTCTGTGATTAACAGTTTAAAAGTCAGTGAGAATGTTGGCAGATTTTCACACGTCGTATGATGTACACTTGTACAGTACATTACACTACTTGATTGCCTCTATTAAATTAGTTGCTCCTTTATTTAAATGTACATCTGATTATATGAAAATAGCAATATAAACTAATATAGATTTTATTCGGCTTTGTGTGGATTCATTTTTGAAAGTTCAGTGTTTTGCTATTATACTTCACTGTACATCATATTTCTGTGTATAAAGGTGTCATTTATCACAAATGTTGCCCGTATGTAGTAATCACAAACAGCATAATATTTTGTGCAATTATTTATTTTTATATTATTGAAATACTTTCTGGGTGGAAAAAAATTTACTGAAACATTTTATTTTCCATTGGGGATAAATTTTGGATTTAATTCCCATGAAAAAGTATAAGTATGCCACTCTGGTGAACTGAATTCTATTGACGTAATTTAGTTAAAGTAATTTTTTTTTTTAATAAAATATATGTGATGGAAAACATGTCCCAGATTCATTGAGCCATCTTGCCACATGAATTATTATGCAGCTATTAACTTAAAAATTATTATAGCTATGGTTATATGGTTCCTTTATAGAAAGGTTATTTGATATCCATGAAATAAGAAACGGCCTGGTTATCCATGCAGTTATCCGGTCAATCAGTTCATGTGGCAGTTCAAGATATGAGTAAGAACTTTGTGTACAAGAGACACACCCAAGCACACGGATGCATAGGGTGCAGAGGGTCACAGGAACCTTGGAGCTTAAATACTAAAAATAATTAGACAAAATACCAAACACAAGTCAACAAAGACTGTGAAGCAGGACACTATGACAAACATAAATTTTAAACCAATGCACAAAAGTCTTGAACATAACTAGTCCACTGAGTGCAGGTGCAGCTCCTGACATGCCACTGGGTGGACCAGGGCAAACCCTCAACCCTCCCCAGCATGACATTTTTAAAACGGGTGCATTAATGAGCGCATGTCTCTATAGCCCAGCTGGTGGGGGAACCAGCATGATGCTCTTGAAAAAGGTGCAATTCAGGGCTCATGCTCTTGAAGCCTGGCAGAGTGAGCACAACTCTCTCAAAGACACACTATTCTCAAACCCAACTCTTGGGGAAATCAGTATATTCACAGCACCAGTGGGTGCTGCTCTGCTATGCTGGGGTGGTGCAGTGTCTGTCTGAGTTGGGCAAGAAGTGAAGCCAAGTTGTCAAGTAAAGCAGGGCAAAGCTCAGGAGAAGCAGGGCATATCTCCGAACATACAACAGAACATACATCATACAATGTATGGTATAATTCAGGCACAACATGGCAGGATGTTGGATTTATTGGACATAATTCTGGATTCAGGTAAAGCAAAACTGCACTCAGTCAAGGCAGAGCAGGCTTAGGTAAAACAGGTCTAACAAAAACATCTCTGAGTTAACAGGAACCATTTCTAGGCTTACAGGTCCAACGGAAAGCATTTCAGGACCAATGTTGGGCTACATGCCGAAGGGCTTATGGTATATTCTGAGTCGAGAGATTGGCTCATTCTCTCTACTATAAAGTCTATTTGCCTCACAAAGGTTGTAGTCGGTATAGGGCAGCATGGTGGCATAGTGGTTACCCCATGGCCTCACACCTCCAGGGTCAAGGGTTCGAGTCCTTTCTTCAAGTTTGTATGCATGGAGTTTGCATCTTGGTGCAACCTTCTCCAGGTCTTTTCACAGTCCAGATACATCCAGATTAAAAGAGGCTAATTAGATCCATATGCTACACCAAATGTATAGTATTGTATAGTCAGTTTATAAAAGTCACAAGCATGAAGTGCTAATAAGAAAACATGAACAAAATCAATACAAACTACGAATAAACGAACAAACGGATTGAAACAGTAAACCAAACATAACAGAGCAATTACAAAGATGCAAAAATCAAGACCTCAGACAATTGCAACAAATGTCCTGTGGATTGAAATATCTGCAACCTAAACAAATGTTTTCTCTTTCCATCCACTGGGAACATATATGTACACCATACATATATTCCTGGTATATTTACCCATATCATATCAATAATCCTTAATTAATTATTAGTGACAGGGTGCCTGGGGTGGTTGAGATTTGCCAAGAGCTCCTGAAGGTTCTCAATGTTGATCTTGTATCAATAATGTATACACACAATCTGGACATAAGTATTTAGCCAAACTTGCAATGATATTGTATCCAAATAGAGTATTCATTCCCCTTAAAATTCCAAATGGAAAAGTGGCACATATCTGTGAAGTAGAAGGAAAATAATATGTGGTTTTCAACATTTTTAACAGCCTCAAACAAGTTTTCTTCTAAGATTGCCCTGTATTTGGCTCCGTCCATTTTCCCATCAACTCTGACCAGCTTCTCTGTCCCGCAACATGATGCTCATGTTTCACTGTGGGGAGGGTGTGCTCAGGCGAAAAAGTTCAATTTTGGCCTAATCTGACCAGAGCACCTTCATCCACATGTGTCCCCCACATGACTTGTCGCAAACTGCAAATGGGACTTCTTATGGCTTCCTTCCAACAATGGCTTTCTTCTTGTCTCTCTTCGATAAAGGTCAAATTTGTGTAAGGCATGACTAATAGTTGTTCCGTGGACAGATTCTCCCACCTGAGCTGTGGATTTCTGCAGCTCCTCCAGAGTTGGTAGGTTGGTAGGTTTCCTCTGGGTACTCCGGTTTCCTCCACCAGTCCAAACACATGCAGGTTAGGTTAATTGGCGTTCCCAAAACTGTTGTGTGTGCCTCTTGCTTTATGCCCTAAATTTCCTGGGATAGGTTCCAGGTCCCCATGACCCTGCACACGATATACGGTATATAGTAGATGAACAAATGTTATTAATCATGAATGATTTGTTGAGCCTATACATAATAAAAAAGAGTAATTTATTTTGGTTCCTCTCAAGATTTCTTGTTTCCTTATGCCGCCTTCTTCCTCATCACCGTAAATTACTTATGAGGGACAAACCAATAAAGCTAAAATGTAAATGTTTTCAAAATTAAGATTAAGATTCAATTATTTTCCACATATACACCTTAAATCACTGTGAAATGATTTTTAGGAAGCAGGCTGGAGCAGACAGGGCTCAGCCATGGTAGCTAACAGTGCTGGGACTTGAATTGAAGTGCACTATTCTATGGGATTGCTTTGAGAGTACACGCCCCTTGTGACGCATATAAATAGACTGATGAATAAACCAATCAGATTAGACTTACAGACTGAGACCTGTCCTATCACGAGCGTCCCGGAAGACCTTTCCCGAGGTTAACGGTCTAGTATGCAGAGAATCTCAGCGCGCGCGCGCACACACACACACACACACACACACAGCTAATTTAAAGGTACGATACTTATTATTCAAACTGTGCATTTGTATTATATATTATATTGTTTTTTGGCCAGAATATATATGTGCTGTACCAGTAAACATGTAAGTAGCTATAAAGTGTCTTCTAATAGCTCTGTTATATTACCGTTAGATAATTCTACAGGGGACAGAAGGTTTAATATGACTTTATTAGGAATGCTGATGTGACAGCTCAGACTTATAGTTCTGTGACTTCTAATCTAATCAGCCTCATGACGTACAGAGAAATAAATAGAACAAATGTTAGTTTTATAAAGCTAGCGTGCTTACATACAATTCTTGCTGAGTAACTGTGCTGCTGCTAGCCTGCTAGCTAGTTTGCATTGCTGTGATGCTGTGTCATCAAGCAGCTTTTTTTATTCTTCATGTTCATACTTCTAGTTTTATATATATATATATATATATATATATATAGTGTGTGTGTACGTGTGTAATTTTAATGGGCTTATGATTTTATAATAATGACAGATGGTGTTATAGTTAAATTAATGGAATGTGGCATTTAAGCTGTAAGTATGCTTAAGTGGGAATTTTATTGCTTGAGTTATTTTTAATGAAAATAGTTTCATGGGCTTTTTTTCCCCTGGTCCGCAGTGTCCTGTGTTTATTCACATAGAAAATGTTCTGTCAACAGCAAAGCAAAATTTCTTTCTCTCCCTTTCTATGTGTTTTTTAATGAAAAGCTCTTCAGTTTTATCTCTGTTGTCTGACCCCACTCTTCCTGTTTTGCAGAATGTCCTCAGGTGCACTCTTTCCCAGTCTGGTTTCGGGCTCACGTAGCTCGTCCAGCAAATACCTGGTAGAGTTCAGAGCGGGTAAAATGACCCTGAAGGGCAGCACAGTGACTCCAGACAAGCGCAAAGGCACTGTCTACATCCAGCAGACAGACGACTCGCTTATCCATTTCTGCTGGAAGGACAGAACCACTGGAAATGTGGATGATGTCAGTACTTGTTTAGATCTCGCACACAATAATGGTGACCCATTTTTTTTTTTTTGTCTGTCTAAGCTTCAACAACACCTTCTATTAGTTTGTATTAAAACAGGTTAACATGGTGTGGGGGGAAAAGTTACAGTACCAGACACAAGCTTGGATTTATTTTTTTATACATTCTAAAACATATGGTATAAGGTAATTAGTTAATAATTCAATAATTACCTGTCAGTTGTTATTTTAAGAGCATCTGCTAAATGTCTAAATATAAATATAAAAAAGACACCAAGGTCAGCCTTTCTGGAATAGTTCTTGCAAGAACAGTATTGTCAAGTGCATTTGCAAAACCCATCAAGCACCATGATGAACCTGGCTCTCATGAAGACCATCCCAGGAAAGCAACACCAAAACTTACCTCTGATGCAGAGGAGTTCATAAGAGCACCACAATGTAGATTATCTGTTATAAACCATAAATAGACCATAAATGCTGTAGCAGTTGATCATCTCAACATCAACTGTTCAGATGAGATCATTGCATATTTGGGATGCCTTCTATATTGTTTCACAGTGTAGACAGAAATAAAAATCAGCAAGGACCACGGAATAATAAGGTGTGGCTGAACTTATGACTAGTACTGTATTGATGTCATGGCTGGTGTATCCGTTTTCACCCAGTAAATAGGTAGATTTCACATGCATGAAAAGATTAGAAAAAACAGTCTAAAAACAAATAATGACATTCACAGTTGTGAAGACCTTACTGTGGATTTAGTGCGATTTACTAATACTTCCTCCTGCTGCACCACATCAGGCTGACTATCAGATTAATAAGCATCTGTGATGAAGATATGTAATCTTTTTAGATTTTGCAACACTCGTGTGTGTATATATATATATAAACAAGACATTGGGCAACACACTGCAGTACAGCCACACCTATTGCTGTTTTCCTCTGGCTTGCTGTTAGCAGCCAACCTAGCTTTTTTTTTTTTTTTAGCTTTTATGAAACAGACAGGCTGGAAGATTTAGCTCCATATCAGTCACATTGCAATTCTGTCTGCATTAATGCACTTAACTAGCTTGAACATTTAGAACATTTAGAACATTTAGAACATTTTATTACATTTTATTACATTTTATTACATTATTAGGTAGCCGTTTTTTAGCTACAGCAGCTGGCTTTTTGAATAATCGAAACATAAGATTGGGCGTCACATTGCAGCTTTCTCTTGCCCACTGAGCTATGTAATGAATTTATGATTTGCGTATCTACCCTGAACTGTGATCCACAGGAACCACTCTTGGGGATCACTTGTACCACCTGCCACCCAGAACAAATTAACAGAATTGATTCCTGATTGATTACATACATGCACACATTCATAGCTTACATGTACCTCCATGGTTTTGTTGTTCTTGTGAGTGAATGAATATCTGCTGCTGCTTGTTGTAGTTTTGCACTTGTTTTATTGTATTTTCATGTTGTCCTTCTGCACCTTGGGTTTGTGCACATATTCTTGTACAGAGTTATAGATGTCTCTGTACCGTGATGAATTTACTTAGTAGTTCAGTGTAACTTCAGAGCACTCAGTTTAATAAAGTCTGTCTGTTCACCCATTAGTCGATACACATATGCACATAATTGGATCACTAAATTGCAAACTTCTGCATTGTGTTTTAATTTGCTGATCAGATTGTACCAGAATTACACTGTGTAGTTGACATGTGTCTCATGTGATTGCTGTTTTTGCAGGATTTAATCATCTTCCCTGATGACTGTGAGTTTAAGAGGGTGAGCCAGTGCACCACTGGACGAGTGTATGTTCTTAAGTTCAAGGCTGGATCCAAAAGGCTGTTCTTCTGGATACAGGTGAGTAAAGTGAATCATACAGTAAACACAGAGTGTAGTAGGTCTGATGTTGAGACAACATAGTACAACACTCGAGGACAAGACCTGGTATTATCATTAATATAACTATTTAGTTTTTTTTTAATATTCTACTAGTTTTCGCCACTTGATGTGGCATTAATAATAAATTCCACGCCCCCAGTAAGCAGAGTTTTATTTATTTATTTATTCCCCCCTCCAGTCGGCGATCAAGCAAGATATTGGCTTCTTGTTTTCAACTGCAGCCACTCAGCAATGCTAACTAATTGATTGTCACAGTGTAGGAAACACATTCAGTTTGTGCCTGGCTGTAAAACTTGTTGTTGCTTTGTTATAAATCTAAAGCAGAGATCAGAAAAAGCACATTTAAGAACAGCTGTAACAACATCACATCCATTAATTTTGCTTCTTAAAATGTAATTAAATACTCTCTAGTCTGGTGCGCACCAATATAAACATGCCTACAAATATATTTGGAGAGGAAACATCCATGTCCAAGTGCCTGTAAGAACTCCATATGGACTGTAAGAACTCCAAAATGACTAAACACTTACCCTGCCTACAAACCTCAGATCTTATTTGGATGTTTTGTTGACAGACTATTTTTGAGTGTTCCATGTTTTCAGTTGGAAGTAGCTACTTGGCTATATGCATGCATTCCTTTTATGATTTATTCAGTCATTTATCCTCAGTAAACACTTTATCCAGGTCAGGGGCCACAGGGGATCCCGAGGCTATGCCTAGAAGACACGGCATGAAGTAGGAGTTTTTGTCCTGGATAGGATGAGAGTTCATTGCAGGGCAGCATGCACAGACATATTCCCATCTATGAGGAATGTAGAAGACTACCTAGTAGCCTGTTTTTTGGACAATGGGAGGAAACCGGAGGACTCGGGATCAAATTGGGTACTACAACCCCTGGCAAAAAGTATGGAATCACCCCTCTCATTAGATGTTCATTCAAATGTTTAATTGTGTAGAAAAAAAAACAAGCACATACATGCCACTAAACTATTTTCACTCAACAATCCAAACTTCTGGCTGTATAAAACACTTTTTTTTAAAAACAAAGAAAGATAACTTTAGTCAATGACAACTGTTTTAAAGATCAAACAGAGGAAAAAAATATGGAATCACACAAATCTGAGGAAAATTATATGGAATCATCAAATAAAAACACTACTAGTACTTTGTTGCACCACCTCTGGCTTTTATAACAGCT
>JAQMYJ010000015.1:16660241-16670677 GCA_030014305.1 Clarias laeviceps | reverse complement strand
TCTCCACATCATTGCATTCAGTTTTTATTCACAATTTGTTTAGTGTCCCAACTTTTTTGGAATCCGGTTTGTAATTGCATGAGACCTTCTGACAGGAATGCGGATGATATTTAAAGATTTACATATGGTTACATACTGATTTTATTTTACTATTTTTTCTTTACTACTACTAATAAAACAATTTTTTATATAAATTTGGTCACTGTATTTTTATTTTAGGGAAAATTTTTATTTTTCAAATAAATATTTTTATGAGAAAATGCTTAAATAAAAGTTTGAACATCAAAGATATGGTTATTATATACTGGCAGGTTAAAAAATTATTAATCATCCAATCAGAAAATGAGCACCAGAGTAAAAAAGTAATGGTCAGCTAATCAAAAAATATTCAATAGATTACTTACTAAAAATAATTATGTGCAGCCCTTATTGACATACAGAAATACACACCAGACCAGACCCTCCCCCACACCTTAGAATTACCTCTAGGGCTTTTGTATTAGCTTCCTCTGCTGAGTTTTCAGCTTCCTGTATGCTCTCAATAATGGTGGTGTACGTGCGTGAGGCATTCAGCGCTTTCTGGATGAAGGTGTCCTGGTTAGTGTTGGAAATTACGCTGTTTAAAGAGGAACAAGGATTACTCACGCGTCAAAGAACAGTACTTGTGGTACGAATGAAAACTTTAGAAAAAAAAGATGAAAGATAGAACTTTCAGACACCTTGAGAGGTTCATAGAGAGCTGATTGAGAAGCTCGGCGTGTTTCTCAGCTTTCTCCACTAGCGAGCTTTTCGAGCTGGCCAAAGTGAAGTTCTGCACCTTGTTAGTGAGAGGCTGCTTTGCTCCATCCAGCTGAGCAGACAGACGCTCATAGTCCTGCAGAGGAAAATTTAAGGCCTCATCACTTGCCTGATCAGGTGTTTCTGATTTGTATTTGTGATGTTCTACGTTATGGTATGTGTGTAGAATCTGACCTCTTTGGCATCCTGCAGCATAGACAACAGGTCATTGACCTGGGCCACATCGTCTTCTGCCATCTGGATCATATCTTCCACCTCTTTCCTCTTGGAATTCACAGCATCAGCTTTTTGCTAGGGAGTCATCGAGACAAGTCAGCAAGTCTCACAAAGTATTTTTAAAACACAGCATAGGAATTTTTGATATCAGAAAAGCTGAACTGCAATTTTTCTCTTGGCCACCTGTTTCAGTGGTATACAGTACTTGAGTATTTGTACCTTATTACTGTACTTAAAAACTACTTTAAGAAATTTGTACTTTAACTGAGTATTTATTGCATTGTCATTGTACTTTATTTTCTACTCTTCTGCAACTATGGAGAAATTCTGTATTTTTTTCACGGTGGCTTAGTGGTTAGCACTGTCGCCTTGTACCTCCAGGGGCTGGGTTCGATTCCTGCCTTGGGGTCTGTTTACATGTTCTCTTCATGCTTGGTGGGTTTACTCTGCATACTCCAGTTTCCTCCCACAGTCCAAAAATATGCAGATTAAGCTAATTGGCATCCCCAAAATGCACGTAGTGTAGGAATGGTCCATGGTCACAAAATATAATATAATGGTCATCATTATGGGCCGTAGTTGGACTGTGGAGGTTCCTAGATGAATGGATGGGTGGATATTTCTATTGATAGCAGCTTTTTGCATGGTCAATGTAAATTAGGCATATATTTTTCTGGTGCAAGATCATGTATAATCACGTTTGAAACTGAAGTTGAGCAGAAGTGAGTAAAAGAGAGAGAGATGTACATACTTTCACAATGAATTTAAGGTTACAGTAAGCTAATACAAACAAAGGCACACAATGATGTCTTGTGTCTTGTGGTTGTTGCTGTTTGTTGATAACATCCTTCTTTTTCCATGTTTCACATATTTCCATCAAAATCAAACATTCGGAATTAAAGTAATAGTAATGCTGTAATGATGTTGACTGTTTTATAACCGTCTTAAAATAAAAAACCAAATCAGTAATAAATCAGATGCAGCTGATATGGGCTGATAAACCCTTCAGACAAGGAAGCATAAAAAATCACTCTATTCATTAATCTGTCACATTGTTATAATCATGTAGAATAGTCACTGTCTTTATGAAACTGGTATAAAATAAACTACAACCCACTGGTTCCTATTTAGGACTTTTCTTGTTTGTGTGTGTGTGTGTCTGCATATTTGTGTGTGTGTACCTTGTACTCCTGCAGCAGTTTCTGGTTGATGCTGTTGCCTTCAGTTGCACGTGCTATGTTCTTCACTGCATCATTAAGGGAGTCTCTCAGGTTCATGAGCTCACTATTAAACTGATCCAGTTTTTCCCTGATAGACTTCAGTGTATCCTGGTTTGCAGCATTTCGGTCAGCCATCTCTTCTTTCACACGCTCTAGCACTACAGAGAAAATCAGAGCATATAGAAATGAGGTGATTCAATGTATAAATAATAGTCAATAGTTACTTTTTCCGTTTTGAAAAGTGTCTTGCGGCTATCCTAAAGCTCAAATCATGTTCTTGCTCACATTTCTCAGCTTCGGTAAGCTCGCTCTCTGCTAGCTTCCTCTGGTACTGGGTGCTCTGGAAGCGCATGGTCCTCAACATATCTGCCACCTCAGCCAGCTTCTGGGACAACACGTTCTCATCGACGTCCTGTGAGCCATTCTGTGATGCTCTGTTCACCAGCTCCAACACGGCTGTGCGCACACACACACACACACACACACACACACACACACACACACACACACACACACACACACAGAAACATGTCACCTCACCGAAATGCTCTCATGAACTAATATCATGTAGTGAGTTGTACGAAAGGACGATCATTATTTCCCAACCTTCTATGTCTCGAATGGCACCTTTGATTAGGTCGAGCAGGCTCTGAGCTCTCTCGTACGTGGCCTTGGTGTTGTTCTTGAGCATATCCCCTTTTCTTACTGATTTTAAGACCTGCAAAAATATTTTAGTGAAGTAGGACCTGGAGATTTTTTCTAGGTGAAAAATAAGATTTATACAAACACCAGTGATAACGTAATAAAAATCTTAAGTGTAACTTAAAGTATTCTGACAAGTGCACTTGTTTAGTAAAGCATCTAAATGGTGCATAAGACTATTTTTATAATTATCCTGTATATACCTTCTCCTCCAGCTCTGAAATGTCAAAGTCAGTGGTGTGTAGATCACTCTCAAGCAAAGCTGCCTTCATCCTGCTGCCATCCAGGGTACTGTTGTAGGTTTCAATCAAATTCTGGGGAAAAAACAAGATTTGCATGGGCTAGTATATACATATATATCTTAACTGAGAGCAAACGTTTAAGAGACAGTGAGATAGAGAGAGAAAGAGAGAGACATAGAGAGAGAGAGACTTACAGCCACGTCCATCACGGACGCATTAAGGTTGCGGAGTTGTGACCAGGCGAGAGCGCTGGCATTGATGTTCTTCAGCTGGTGATCCACGGAGTGGAAATAGTGGTTCACCAGGTCAAGATCGTGCAGGAGCACCTTTACACAGCTATCACATGCTAAACAAATATAGTACACACACACACACACAAATGTACTGAAATATATTCTTCAAAAATTCCCATAGAAAAGAAGATGTGTGCAGCGTGAGGTTCTTAAATGCATGTGTGCGTGTGTGTTTACTGACGTTCACAGTGGACATCTGCTCCATTAGTGACCAGTACACTGTGCCTGTCGGTGCAGCGATCACACTGTCTCCCTGTCATTGTGTCCGGACAGCGGCACTCCCCCGTGCGTGGATCGCAGCGACCTCCTCTGCACTCACACTCTAAAGGTCAAGAGAGACACAGGTTATCACAAAGGCTGGAAATCTGATCAAACTAAAATCTATAGAAAACAGAGCTACATTAATAAATGTGTACTTGTAAAACCATGTATTATGTGTAAAAAAAAGGCCTCACTTTTGCAGCCATTAGGGCTGTAGTCCCAGTACCCAGGGGCACACTGGCGACAGTTGGGTCCGTTCACGCCTGGCCGGCAGGCACATGACCCACTGACTGGGTCACATGGTTTAACCAGAGCTGCCGCTGCCTCACAGTCGCAGGCATGACAACCAGAGCACGACTCATAGCCAAATGTGCCATTCTGAACACAAATTATATACTGCCATTAGCAAAACTATAGCCGGAGCACAGATCTTAACTGAAATAAAATAAATACAGTGGAACCTCGGATTACGAGTAACGCGGTTTGCGAGTGTTCCGCAAGACGAGCAAAGACTTAATAAAAATGTTGACTTTTAATAAAAATGTTGACAAAACGAGCAAGTCTTGGTTTACGAGTACCGAGTATCATGTATCATGCATGCGCTTCTTGTTTTGAACTATAACGCTGTGACCACGTGTGTGCGCGTAAAAAAAACATTTTATTTTGTGTCTGTATGCGTGTGTTACAGCGCGCGTGTAAAGCAAAAGCAAGTCTCATTAGAGACGTTAAAAATCCATTTTGTCTCTCTGCTCAAGGCTCAGCCTGCTCTTTGTGTCTGTGTGCGCGTGTCATCGGAGACCGTGCCTCACACAAACACAGACCCTCCTCCTACTTTCGCCTTCACAGACACACACATACACACACACACTCTTTCTCTCTGCTCTACACAGAAACACTGCTCTGTCGCGATTCTTTTCAAAGGTAAAGTGTAGGTTAATTTTTTTATTTTTACTTTACAGCAGTGATTCCGTTAGTGTGTCGCTCAATCGAGTGTCAGAGAGATTTCTTGTTTATTTTTTTCCGATAAAACAGTGTTTCCGTTGTGTTCGCCCGTGTGTGTGAAAAAGGGTGGAGGAAGGGTAACTGTGTAAGACGAGAAGGGGGAGAGGGTAGCTTACTTTAGATTCACACACACATACACACAACGCCTGCACGCACAAATGGAAACACTTATCTGTCGGGATTTATTTTAACTTTTTTTTAAAGGTAAAGTGCAGGTTAATTTGTTTTATTTTTACTTTATATTTTGTGTTTGAGTTTCCATTATTTCTTAAGGGAAAATTCGATTTGGTTTACAAGTGTTTTGGAATACAAGCCCGCTTCCAGAACGAATTATGCTCGTAATCCAAGGTTCCACTGTATAAAAAACAGAAATGGAAAAAGATTCAGTGCCTTACCTCACAGCGATCACAGTGGATGCCAGTTACATCTGGTTTACAGTGACACTGACCCGTGTGAGGGTCACATGAGGCCGTTCCACAGGGAGAACACTTGCACTCTAGAATACACATCAAATATTTTATCAACAGGTTTTACACTAGACATTAGTGTTGTCAATAGATTAAAAAAATGTAATTTAAATAATCCCAGTCATAGTCTATGCTAAATCACGATTAATCCCTATTTTAAAATACTCAGATTTACTTGTATTATAATCATGCAGTGTTGGAATAGAAATGCATGAGAAACTGGTTAGAGGAAACAGATTATGCAGTTATGATATCATCTCAAACATTAACATTTGAGAAATGTTAAAGTAAAATTTCTCAGATGGGACCGGCACTGCATGCCGTGGCTGGGTAGTAGGAGGTGTGGCAACCCATCGACGGCGCAGCTCGAACCCAGAGCCTCAGATCCAAAAATAAACAATATAGAGCCTTAACCACCTGAGCCACTTACGTTTAAGGTTGTATTCTTGTAAAAATAGTTCTCCTTGAAGGTAGCTCAAGCACACAACTTCGGTTTTATCCAAACGTCCATTTAGAAGCTTTTTATAATGAAACTTCAGCACACATGGTGGTGTTTCTTTAGTCACCTTATTATTCTGCTAAATTGTCACACAGACAAGTAACCGCACTTATGGGAAGCCATTATGGTCAAACTTGGTCATGTGATTAATTTGCATTAAGAAAAAACTGTTACGTGTAAAAATTTCTAGATTAATCATCTGTTCTTACTGTATAAGATGACATAAGAAAATTTTTCATTCATTCATTCATTCATTCATAACTTCTATACTGCTTATAGCGTAAAGGGTCGCAGGGGCCTGAAGCCTAGTGCAGGAATCTTTGGGTTCACCCTAGACAGGGTGCCAATCCTGGAATATGGTGTATAAATTATGGGTCTAGAGAGTATGAATATTGTATTTTGCAGTGCTTCTCACTAAACACCGGTTGTGTGCTGCACAAAGTGATTGACAAAGAAATTAAAGTAGTGTAGTGTAGTGAAGAAAACTGCAAACACCACCACAAAGGAGAAGAGAACTTACTGGTGCAGTTCTTGGCAGTGATGGCATCCCCGTAGAAACCCGGAGCGCAGATCTCACAGTGGGGTCCTGCTGTGTTGTACATGCAGCCCTGGCACTCGCCGGTCACTGGGTGGCAATCGTTGAACAGCATGTTCGGGTCCAAGTTGTCGTTGCATTGGCATGGCTGGCAAGTGCTGCCAATCACCATGGGGTTGCCATAGTAACCAGGGGCACATCTAGAGCAACATATACATTTATTAATATCAGTTGCCTGATTAGTTATAGAAAATGTAAGCTACAGCTGGAAAACATGTTAATATAGATACAATAAAAAATCCTGAATGGGCGATATTTGAAAGACAACTGTGACTGTGTGTAGTTCTGAATGACACGTAATGCTTTAAATTGTGTTTGATATATACATCTCAGAATGATTCCCACCTCTCGCACTTGGGCCCGGCGTAGCCTGGCATGCACAGACACTGCATGTGATTGGGCTTCTCTACACAACCAGTGGCAAAACTAAAAAGACAAAACACAGGAACAAAAACAAAGTTCTGAAAAGTCTGTACATATATAACACAAGAACAGACCAGTAAGCATGAGATTATATTAAGAAATGAAGCAATACGACTAAAGAGAAGTAAGAAGACAGTGAGGGCACTGACTTGTTAGATGACACCTGCAGTGGGCACGGGCAGGTGCTGCAGGATACAGCATGGCCGTCCACTGTGCTGTCGCTATGGAAACCATGAAGGCACTTCTCGCAGTGGTCCCCGGCCGTGTTGTGACGACAGCTCTGCAAGGGAGAGGATCAAAACGAAGATTAAACGTATCTGCTTTTGTCTTTTTTGATTGCTTCAATAAAGAGAAAGTAAGTGGAACCAGGCCTCGTTATAACATATGTATTAACTTATTGTGCTGATGCAATAAAGTGTCGTTTTTCACTAAATGGAAACTGATTGGATTTGTGTAAGTGAAATTAACTTACCGTACATACACCAGATCCATCCAGGCACTGATCAGAGTGGCCATTACAGTTGCAGGGAACACACTTGCCGAGGAACAGCCCCTTAGTGTCTCTGTAGTAGCCTGGAGCACATCGCTGATGTCAAGAGTCAAGGAGAGAGAAAAAGAAGTGATAAGAAACTTAACTACAGGCGTGCGTGCATACAGGACAGCACCAAGTCACATATCTGGGTGTTTAGCCCTTGTTGAGTACAGCAACAATGTAAAAAAATATTGTCAGTGTGACTTACAAGACTTTATGAATTAAGATGCTATAAGAAATGATGTATAATATACATATAGTGGAAGCTTGTGAGTGTACGCTCTAACAGACATCTACCTGACACGAATCGCCCTGGTAGCTCGCCGGACACATACACAGCTCCACATTGTTGGCATGGCGCCCAGCGAGTCCGTGCTCGGCGCCCTCTAGCGTGGCGGCACGCAGAGAGACGGACTGAGCTGACTGCGAGTGGAGCGCTCGGATCTGCAGAGACTCCAAAGCCACCAGCACCATCATCAGCTCCTCCCGAGAGACTGAGTTCCCTGTCTGAGCGTGACGGAAACTTCCCTACAGAAAGAGAATCAATGTTAAGTTGTTTGGTTACATTTTTTGATTTATACTGATTTGTTTGTTACTTCTGTATGGTGTGCACTGTTACTGGTGATCAGGAAGTGATATTTCTACATAGGAGGCTCTATTACTAGCTCTCTAAATGCCTATGTTTTTTTTTCTTAAAACAAATAATCGAAAATAGGCAGCAACCTTGGCGTGTGGTCGGGAGAAGCGGAGTAAGATAATGCTTGTGTGTGCAGAGACCACCTTAAACATAGAGGCATCTTATGTGTCTGTTCTTATGTAGTTACAGGGTTTTTTTTCTCTTTGTATAAGTCTGTACCCTTGTGTTCCTGTATTCCTGTTTTGCAAAACATAACAAAAGTAACTGTAGTTGATGTGTTCATAAATATTTACATCTGTGTGTGTGTGTGTGTGTGTGTGTGTGAGAGATTGAATGATGAATGATGAAAAGAGAAACAACACAATAATGAAATCAAAAGAGGGTCTAACACAAACATTACTGAGTGACCTGTGTGTGTGTGTGTGTGTGTGTGTTTTTTTTGTTTCAAAGATTTTTGTTGTCGTTGATGCTCGTGGTTTGAAAGCTCTTCCTCATACCTCCACTAGATGGACAACTCCTTCATGAGGATCCTCAGGAGAAGAATACTCTCTCTCCATGTAGACTAGGGTCATCTGGTTTCCCTGCACACACAAAGTTGACAATACGGCACTATGTTTATTGTCAATCAGACGTCTCTCTGCATTCAGATCTCTGGACGGTTTAAATGTCTTTGCTTAAAGCAGCTTGGGTTAACGGTAGGAACCTTGAGAATAACGTCGGGTCGGGAGGCTTCAGAAGGCAAAATCAGAGCGTCTCCTCTCAGTGTCTGTGTGTGTAACTGATAGCGCATGTAACCACCATACGAGGACACCTAAAACCAGAGAATGCAGATAAGAGAAGATTAAAACCAAACAAATCTGTAGAAAATTTTATTTTGTATTTTACCAGGATGAATTCAACATTTTTTTTATATATAAATATACATATTAAAAACTGCAAATGAAAGAGTCTGAGTGGAGTGTGATCATAATTATCTTTCATCACTTATTCATGACATTATTTAAGACACCTTCCTGTCTGAGACACACAGCAAAACATACACATTTTTTGTAGATAAGATCACACCTAAAGCTGTTCCCTTTAGCTTTTTTTTCTTTCCAGCAGCCTAAACAAACCAGACGATGATTTCTCGAGTGATAAATCCCACAGTAAGTGATCTACAAAGCACGGTTCTCTGCTTCGCTGTTGTATCATATAAAACACGGGAGCACTCTCTGCTCCTTATGAGATTTGAATGCCAACCTTGTCACCCAGATAAGGGCTTGGTGCATGCCAGTAGAAGTCCTGATAGACATCAGGGACATCACTGAGATCAGCCTCGACCAGATCCTGATCCAGGAACACAGACACAGGCACGTCCTGTCTGTCTCCTCTCAGCAACACCCAGCCATGCATGACCATAATCTACAGGGGAAAGCATTATTCTACAAACATGTAAAGTATAATACATTCTATAAATATTTATTTATTTGTGTAATATACTCAGTTTCGCTAATTAAATGGTCAGAATTATTTATTAATTGTCTTTATTTTATGCATGATGATTTTTTTTAACTCAAACCCTATTAAATAGGTTGATAAATCAAAGATAAGCATGATTAGATGTTTGTGTGTATAATATATGTTCGTGTGTTGTATGTTGTCTGTACCTCCTCTCTACGCTTGTCAGAGCTGCGGCAGCGGTCAGTGGCGCCGAAGCAGAAGCACTTTGTGCAGCCTTTAGGGTTAGTGGGGTCGAGATGGAATGTGCCTAATGCACACTGATCACACTGCGAGCCCACGACGTTTTCCTAACACAAAGGATGAAACATGAAAAAAAAAGACAGAACAATTTTATATATATACAGTGAGGTCAATAAGTATTTGATCACCCTGTGATTTTGCAAGTTCTCTTATTTAGAAATCATGGAGGGGTCGACAATTTTTTTTACTCAAGTGATCAAATACTTATTACGCCCCTCGTAGAATCATTACTATTGTTGTAATTACAATATAAATTACAATATGGTAAGCCATCTTTGTGTGGGATGGTAAAAACAGGGCAACACTATCCTTATAAAATGATTATTGTGTCTTATTGCCGGAAGCATGAATGTCCATTAGACTGAGGATCTACATGTAGAGGTGTCATAGCAGACAGACAGAGAGAGATGTACCTTGCATAGACATTGTCCTGTGGTGGCGTCACACACATACTTCTCAGTTCCAGCCTCATTGCAGTCACATGGCCTGCAATTCGGATACCCAAAGAAACCAGGAGCACACCGGTCACACTGCCGGCCGACGATGTTTGACTTGCACCTGCAGAATTATCACCGTATTTGTAATCATGCGCTTGCCAAACTAAAGCGCAGGCATCAGCTCTTTCTGTGATTTCAGGTTTTACTGCGCAGCCTAAACAATTCACATGATTACATTTTTGCAGGAGCGAGAATATCACTGTGGAATGTGGTGTGTTCGGGTCGAACATACACATACACTACCATTCAAAAGTTTGGGGTCACTTTCTAACTCCATGATCGTTCCTGATTTTTATTTCTTTCTACATT
>JAQMYJ010000015.1:16614185-16639774 GCA_030014305.1 Clarias laeviceps | reverse complement strand
ACAGGATGCGCCTGAGCTCAATTTTGCAAATGCTGTGAATACTTATGTACATGTGCTTTCTCAATTTTTTTTTTTTTAATAAATTTGCAAAAATCTGAAGTAAACTTTTTTCATGTTGTCATTATGGGGTGTTGTGTGTTGAATTCTGAGGGAAAAAATTTATTTAATCCATTTTAGAATAAGGCTGTGACATAACAAAATGTGGAAAAAGTGATGCGCTGTGAATATCTTCCGGGTGCACTATACTATATATATATATATATATATACTGTATAAAAACACACAAATTACACTTGTATACTTACCCTCTTATTAGGAACCTTTTCAAAAGAAAACAAATTTCTTCAGCTGCAATATATTAAACCTATGACTTGCCATGAACTATACTGTAAACCGTGATCCACTCCACTCCACTCCTGTCTTTTAAAAAAAACACAAATGAGTGAGGTCTCTGTGGCACAACAGAACTCTGTGATTACTGATCCTATGCACTGACTTGCTCTATATGGAAAGAACAACCTTTTCAAGTGATTCTTTTAAACATGTTGCAAAGAAATCAACGATATAAATGATAAGGGTCCATCAGCACATAATTATTACCAAAATATTATCAGCTTCTCACTCACTCAATCATTGTCTGTACTGCTTTATCCTGTATACAGGGTCATGGGGGGCCTGGAGCCTAAACCAGTACACGAGATGAGGTACACCCTGCACAGGGTGCCAATCCATCGCAGGGCACATACACACACTCACACTACGGGCAATTTGGGACTGCCAATTAGCCTACTCTGCATGTCTGTGAACTAGAAGAGGGAACTAGAAGTACCTGGAGGAAACCCACCAAGCACGGGGAGAACATGCAAACTTCATGCACACAGAACCGAGGTGGGAATTGAACCCGGACTCTGGAGGTGCTATTATCAGCTTGTACAGTATATACTGTAGTACTAAACACACAGTACTCCCTCACATATGTACAGGTTGTAATCACTTGCATTTATTTAATCAACATCAAACCTGTTTCTTTGACTTTGGAGGCTGTCTGTCAACACAATTTCAATACAAGAAGGTCCTATTTCCAAAGATATGCAAGATATTCCAAAGATATGTAAATCTTTAAGCAAATAATATGGTTATGATTGAAATGTGATTAAAATGATTCTCATTGAACCCAGTAAAGCAACATTAGAGATGGGATTTCCATCTAACTAGGTATGTTGAATTTGCAAATAAGAAAATCCACTGCACAAATAGGTCTAGAATTGGCTTGCAACTATTTTTTAAACATTGGGAAACAATTAACATACAGACATGCGCTTGTGTGATAAATACAAAAAAATTACTGCCAAGAGACCCTCTTGACACACACACGCACACACTTCAACATACATCTGTTTCATATCATTATAATCTATGGAGGGCCTTTGGCTTTTCTGTGTACAGCTCTGAGAAGGTGAGAAATTTCTATTCTGATGGCTCTGACACTTTTCCACATGATCTCAGTTAAATCTAAAGCAGGAAGATTCACAGGGACAAGAGGCAGACACACAGTAATCCCTGTTTCCCAATCGCAGCACTGCTGTAGCCTCTAAAGGAGTCGGAAAAAAAGTCTATGAATTCCTGAAATATTAAACAAACCACCTGCCAGTTTACAGACAGTGTCTGCTTCGTATTTTTTGCAAATGTCATTACGACAGCATTTTCAAAAGTTTACTGAGGTTTCTGCGATTTCTGTAAATTATTTTTTCCCTGATTACTCAGATTGGAAAACAATGGTTTAGGACATTTTTTTACTATTTCTCTGAAGATGATTGCAATTAAAGAAGTGAAAAGCTTGTTCAAAATTATAAATCTCAAACATTTAATAAACATTGGAGGATCTGGATAATGGGACACCTCTGGATTATTGTGTAAACATAAATTATGAAATTATGAAATGCTCAAAACATTCTCTGGGCAGGTCACTGATGGACCAGCCTAATAAAGAGGATGTGAATGTTAACAAACCTGGCTTATACTAATAAGTCCCAACTCTGGGTACTGGTTTACACAACCACAAAGACTTGCGATGGGGGTCAATGAACTCTGATATCTCCCAGTAAATACAGAAGGAGTCCGTCTGGTTATAACACCGATTCAAAGCACAAGAACAAGTCCACCTATGAATGGCCCAAAATAGAAAGTTCATGCTTGAAAGCCCTCCAGTGAGGCTGAATGAAAGCAATTCATCAACGAAGAATGGGTTAACATTCCTCCACAGTAATGTAAAAGACTGATGTCAAGTTATCAGAAGCATTTGTTTGCAGTTGTTGCTGCTAAATGACCGGCATCATGACCAATTATTAAACGCAGGGGGCAATTACTTTTTCACCTTTGTCAGGGAGTGGTTGGTGTTGCATAACCTTGTTTCTTCAATTAGTAAAATGGCTATTTAAAAACTGAGGGTTTGTGCTTCCTCATGTTCCCCTTCTCGCACATTATAGTTTGTATGAGAATCTGAATCCATAGTGTGACAAATTAGCAAAAATAGAGAAATTCATGACACTTCTTCACAGCACTGTGCCTCCACCCACTATACAGGCGTACATAGTTTTGGGTTCATTTATTTTTTTATTGGCTCTTCTAAGAGGTCACAAAACCTCTGGGGGTGTGCTGTGGTGCCTGGCACCAGGACGTTGGCAGTGGACCCTTTGGGTGCTCTGGGCTGCGGGGTCGGGCTTCCATGATCAGACTTGTTTGTCTAGCGTATTCCATGAATGCTCAATCAGATTGGAATATGAGGACTTTGGAGGTTAGGTTGGTAGCATTGGGCTTCTTGATGTTCTGCTGTGCCCAATGATGTTCGGGTGCCATTTCATCATGCCCAGCATTGAGCATTGAGCTTTTTTCAGTTATTTGTGCTGCATTGGCTTTTCTGTGGGATTTTATAGGACAGACTGGCCTTAAATCCTCTCGGGCATGGGTTAGCCTTGGGTGCCCATGATCCTCTCTCCAGGGTACTGGTATATAGGTTGCAATCAGTGTTGTTCAGTTCCTCTGAGGGTGGTTAATCAGTGTATGTATACAAGCACGAGAGAGAATTATAGTTAATAAAGTATATAGCCTTCCTGATTCCTACGCAGATGTAGCAGGGATACTCAAGTAGCTAGCCACTTCTGTGCGGTCTTGAAACCGCACACCACATATGTCACAAGCTGCCTGCAGAGGCTTAACTATAACATTCCCTGCCCTGTCATAACTACCTCCACTGAAATACACACAGCCCTATAGATACAGACATCACATGACTGAAATGCAGTCTCTCTAAATGCCTAAAAAGCCTAAAAACATAACCTTGAGGGGAATGCAGTGTAATTATTTAAGTCTTCTATATACAGGTTAGTGTATGATGTCATACGCTCTGTATGCACGAACAAGCCTGGATTACCCGACTCTCAATATTATGATTAGAGTGGAGATGAAGCTGATACACATGCACACTTTTTTCATTTGTTAGAATACTATTCTCTGCAACATAAATGAATTGATTTAGAAACCTGTTTCGACAAACCTGAGCGTGGCACATTGACAGACTGAAGTAATAAATCACAACGCACTGATAAAAAGGTGAGTGTTCTATGTGTTCCAAGTTACACGTGTTTCTGGCTCCAGGAGAAGATTATTGTTAACTACCACACATCTGATATCTTACAGGACAACCTTGAGCTACTAATCCTGAATTAATAAGAGAGATTTTTTTTTTTTATATATGGGTTGTAAGTATACAGTGCTGTGAAAAAGTTTTTGCCCCCATTCAGATATATATAACTTTTGCATATTTACCAGACTCAAATGATTCAGATAATCAAACATATTTTAATATTTAATTACATACAAGATATCCGGAGTAAAAATAAAATGCAGTTTTAATGCAGCTGAATTCTGAACAATTCTGCATAGAAGAGCGGGCCAAAATTTCTCCACAGCGACATGAAAGACTCATTGCCAGTTATTGCAAACGCTTGATTGCAGATATTGCTGGGTGGCACAACCTGGTCATGGGTGGCACAACCTGGTATTAAGTTTAGGGGGCAATTACTTCTTCACATAGGGCCATATAGGTTTGGACAGCTGTTTTCTTTCATGAATAAAATCGGCATTTAAAAACTGCTTATGTATTTAGTCAGGTTATCTTTGTGTGATATTAAAATTTCTTTGATGATCTGACAAATATGCATAAAAAATGAAAAAGCAAAAAGGGGCAAATACATTTAGACAACACTTAAAATTTAGCAAGATCATATGAAAGACCTAGAAAGGTCATTTGTAGTGCTTACTTGAAGGGGTCATTGGGGTCAACAGCGTTGCAGGCTTCAGCATGGCCATTGCACACACATCTTCCTCCAATGCTGATGTCTTTGATGCTGTAGTAATACTGCAAAAAATATCGAAGAAACGTCAATGCAGAAAATAGAATTCCATAATAAAACCATGATAAAATTGTGTTTGGATTATACAGACCTCTTTCTATTTAAATATTTTTTTCTGTAGTTATAATGGCATTAGTTTTGGCAGATGTTCACCCTAATTCTTACCCGGCGGGTGACGGTGGGGTCTCTCAGTGCTTTGCCCATCAGGTGACCCAGCAGTGTGTTGGTGCGCAGGAAACGCAGGCGGATGTTGGTAGCTTTGGTGAATTCCCTCAGCACCGGCGAGTAGGAAAAATTCATGGCTCCAGGTCGCCCGTTAACCAGAGAAACCACGATCTGTGTGTGAACGGTAGAGAATGCACACAGTATGTGAAAACTGATGGACTTGACTAGAGATTTGTCCACAAGCCACAATTCATCAAAACTTTCTACAACTTTTTATTAAAAATTAAATTTTTTTGCTCTTCTAAGAGATTTTTTATCCATATGTTACTGTACAGATGTTCAGATTTAGATTTAGATCCTTAATAAACAGGGCAGATGTGACAGTCGTAAGAAAAATCTTTGTAAGATCACAAGAGAAAGGAAACTTAAGAAAAATCACCAAACAACAAATAGTTTGTTTATTATACATTATAGTATAATAGTGTAGAGTAATTATCTCATTTTTGAGTCTGGTACGGTTTTGGTTAGAAATAACAATTTAAGACAAAATAGATTATTTGCTAACTGGCATTCCCAAATTGTGTGTGAATGACTTTGTGTTTGTCCTGCGATGTCTTGGTACCCTGTCCAGGGTGTACCCCGCCTTGTGCCCTTCTGTGATAGGCTCCAGGCCCCGTCGTGACTCTGTATACAGGATAAAGCGGTACATATGATGGGTGAGAGTGTGTGATCAGGATCATTACCTCTCCATTCTCCAGGGGCACAATACGAGAGTATTCGGTTGTGCAGATGACATCATTGTCATGGTTGATGCGCTCGATGGTTCTCTGGCCAAATCGCTCGATGCAGTCTCTTTTGGATGCTGTGAATCAAAGTACAGAAAGCACACATAGTGTGAAAAATGTTAATTTGTCTACTAAGTGAATTTTTAAAGTTAGAGAGTGAACAAATATTCTCAAAATCTTTCACTGTACTTGACCACAAATCTTCCGGGTACAAGGTAACTAAGCGTCACTCACATTCTTATAACACTAGATGGCATGAACATGGCATGTGAGCGACTCTTAGTTACCTTGGGTTAGGGTTAGATGACATTGTGTAGTTACCTTGTACCCGACAAGAATGTAAACAACTTTCTTGCAATGTTCTAAACCATCCGATGTATAATGTCTTGCTTCATTATATTAGAACGCTCATCACTTCTGCTCCCACACGATCGCGTTTATACAGAAACATTATGGACACATTGTGTTTTAGGTGAAAATGCCTGCTCTGTTTTCTCCTCTCTTTGACCTCTCTGTTATTCAGATGCGTTCTGCACAGAGGTGTTTGTGGAATACAAAGCCAACAACACAATATTATGTTTCAGTGTAGTGAAACATACGTCAGTGTTTCTTGCTCCAGCAAGAGCAAAAATGCCTTTAATAGTTGGTGGATGTTTTTTTTTTCTATTCTTCTCTTCGCTACAGCCAGCTATGCTGGTGAAAGCCTTCACTGCAAATCCAAAACAACAGGAAGACCAAGTGTGCAAGTGTGACTAGGTGGGACCTGTTTTTATTACACGTCATCTGATGACCTCACCATCATTTCATTTCGGATCATTTATTTGCTAATTCCAAGAAATTTCCTTCACCTTTATACCCAGGATGTACTGATAGTAATTCAAAAGTGAGCTTTTATTAACCGTCATGTTGCACATGTTGATTCTCAACATGGTCTCATTCACAAGCGATGCATTTGCGGCTTTGTTGAACTAAACGCTTGAACATCCTTTGAAAATCCCCTCTGTAGGAGATGTCTTCAGTGCTGGTTTCCCCCTTTTAAACTTCATCAATCCGTGAGCGTTCCTTATGTCAACAGTGACGTCTCCATAAACATAGTGTAGGACAGTGGGAGATCATCAACTGTGGCAGTGACTATGTTGAGGACCTTTGTATAGATGAAGAGTTCTTTTACAAACATGTGGAAGTTGAATGAATTAAGTCATTTAATAAAAACGTATGCCTATTTTCACATTACTCACAGTAACGTAAAGCATAACTATTCACCCCCTGGGTCACTACCTATTTAGACAATTGAAAGTCTTCTGGACATGTCTCTGTCAGCTTTGCATATCTGACCATTCTTTCTGTCAGAATTGTTCAAGCTCTGTGTGATTGGATGACGATTCCTGGTGAACAGCAATCAGGCTTTGACATCTTAGGTCATTCTTCAATCACTTAATTTTTCATCAAGTGCCAACTTTCCTGATCATTCCAGACTGGACCATTTCACCCTTGTTCTGACTGTAAAGATATACAATGCTCCAGCCTATACTACAAACCATGAAAGAACTGTACTTTGGAACAGGGATGCATTATACATGAGATGCATGTTAACAGTGTACTCACAGGCAAAGAACTGCCATGGTTGGTACGTCTCTCCAAAATCCACAGAGCGCTCAAGGACCCACAGGTCAGGTCTTGGAGAGTTGGCGAATTTGATGAGCACATAAGCTACATGGAAGAGCTGTTGGAGACAAGAAAAACAGATATGTATAATCTAACATGCAGCAATACAATGGTGGTGCATTGATAGTAATGGCTGTAAAGTGTGCCAATCCAATGCACTTAGTGGAAAACTGACCTCATGTAATCTGTTTTTTTTTTTTTTTTAGAGAGAGATTTACATAAAACAATATTTTTCCTCCATAGAATCTCGAGTGTACATTAAGGGTTAGAAAGGCTTGTGGGAAAGATTAGATTTCGGTCAGAATGTTAGCATAATATGTGACATTATGCCTTGATCCCACTGAGACCGTTTAATCGCATTCATATTTTCAGACAGACCAGACAGTGAGCTCACACAGGCAGAGTATCTGACACATGTCTCTGTTAGGATTACTAAATCAAAGGGAAAAGGGGAAAAAAACATAGAGCAGACAGAATTACTAAACCGCAAACTAGAAATGTAATAAAAACAGAAGGATGGCAATGAAACTGTGAGTTAAGGTTTTGGCGTTGTAAAGTAAAATTAATATCTGAAGAATCGCTTTGATGCTCGTTGGACATCCCAGACTTCTTGTTGCATTATTGAGATTCTTGTCACAACAGCATTGTGGCAGCTCCAGGAGACATCCAGCTATTTCCTTTCTGTTAGTAGTGATGACCTCTTTGTAAACCCCTTGACCCTTTCCCACACAAGAACTTTTCTTTTTAAGAACTATTTCCACAGTTCCTTCATAATTTTGCCTGTAAGCCTTGAAAAGGTGTCAAGTCCAGTGAGGAATTAAAAAAGCAAACAGCCTGCATTGTTATTGCTTTCTTATAATCTGAAGTAAAAAGTTGAACTGGGTGTACCTTATATTTTGGGACATAATATAGACATGCCCACTATATGGCCAAAAGTTTGTGGCCACCTGGCCATCACACCCATATGTGGCTTTCAAACAAACTGTTTCCACAAAGCACACCGTTGTATAGGATGTACAGTATTTATATGCTGAAACAATACAATTTTCCTTCACTGAAACAAAGAGGGCCGAACCTAGTCCAGCATGACAATGCCCCTGTGCACAAAGCTGAGCTTTATTAAATGATGGTTTATCAAGACTCAACCACTGGAACCCCTCGAACTTGGACACCTGGAACAATGACTGCACACCAAACCTCCTCACTAAGGAAGCGTTCACATTACAGTCACAATGTTAATTTAATCTTTTGGTCTGAATGGATTTGCATGTAATGACAGATCAATTACTTATAGCTGACTCCAATGTGTACGCGTCTGTCCTTTGAAATGGCACACATGCGCACATCACTACAATATTGCTCGCACTGTCTGGGTTAAAACACGTCATATTTGATCGACCACTCTGGAGGATGCAAACAGTTAGTTGGCTTTATTTGTTGAGGTCAAAAATAAGGAAAGGAACAAAAAAGTCATGAATTCCGATCTGCCCGTTCTCTTTCATGATGCGTGCCCATTCATCTGATCTAGGATCAAATATGACTCAGATCCAATGTAAAAAACATCATTTTTGTGCTCAGACAGTCATAAAAAAACAGATCAATGTCACATTAAGGTAAAAAAATTAAAAAGAAATAAACCTCAGGCTGGTAATGTGAACATATTGTAATGATCCTGTCACTGAATGAGCACTAATCCCCAAAGCTACATGCTGAAATTTACTGGAAAGACTTCTGGAAAGAGTGGATGTGATATTAAATCAAATCTGGAATGAGATTTGTGTTAATCCACAATTAATCTACCTAATCGCTAGGTTAAGATCTTAGAGTTAAGATCGCAAATAATGTTAAGAGCAATTCATTTGGACGGTAAGATCAAAGCTTTACCAAAATCTTTACATGGACACACAGTAATGAATGAATCAACAGTCAATGAATGAATAGCAGTTCCACCTCTAACTAAGTCACTTGAGCCTGATGAATTCTGTCAGTCTCGGCCAAGTCAAATACTACAGACTTAAGATGATGAAGGATTTGCTAAAAACAGGTGTGATCAGGTGTGTGCCTAGATGTTTTACCTCAGACCTCAGCATTCTATTACTCACCATGGACTATTAAATGCCTAGAGTGAGAGGTAGATCAAGAAATGTGACCCGTCATTCAACATTAAGCAAACAGAACGCTTTATTTGCTGTTCATGCCTCTATCATATGGGCTGCACGCTACAGAGTATATGTGAGTGGTTGCGACTGTAAAACAAAACACTATATACATCAAAGCATCTAAAGAATAATATTTCATAGAAGACTGAACTTTTTTTAAGCGCATTTCAGTGACCTCAGGCCAATTCGACAAAAGTCTCCCCACCCCTGAGCTTAATGATTACACATTCCTCTGTTGGCTTTCTGCATTCCTCGGGTTACCATGGTAATAGATATCAGCGAGTAAAACCCTCGGGCGCCGAACTGAGAACATAGAGAGTAGTACAAACCAGTCAGCGCGTATGCTAACGGGACGTGGTGCAGGCGAGCGAGACATAGAACAGCTCTAATCTGAAAAGAATGACATACAGATGTGATAAGCTAAAAGAAGACTGATAACTTCATTAGACTACTTCAAATAGCAGCTGGTCTAGACCTGATTGGTTAACTGGCTTCTCTTAGTTCAGATGACACTACAAGGAACTAAGATTATCTACCACAGACACACACAAGCAAGGCTGAGACCCGCAGATGTTTCAGGAGGGTAAAACACCCCCATCATTACTTATAACCCTGCTGTGAATCCCTTCCTGTCTCTGTATGTCCTTCTGTCCTACTGTATAGTGGACACACACACACACAGCATTATATCATGGTAGCAAGTGAAAGGAATGTTGGGAGGACAGTGTTCATCCGATGCTCTAATGCTGCAACGGAATGCAAGGACACGGAGGGATTTCCGCCGAAACAGGAGAAGATGCCGCAGCTGTCAACGTCCCAACACAATATAAGCATATTGTGGCATATTTATCCATCTATTTGTGTGGATTCTGCATCTTGGTATCAGAGACAAACATGACAAAGTGTCACCTTCCCGAACGGATCTTGTCTTAAAACCAGAAATTCCTGCAGGCATGAAGAAACTTTGACATTTCTTTAATCCCTTTTGTTCTTTGTGTGATGTTTCAGACACTTGGCAGGATAAAGCCCCCACACGTTTACCTAATGTTCCTCCTTTGTCTTGGCTTCATATCTGTCCATATCGCTTCTTTCCAGCATGACAAGTAGTTATAAATGAGTCCTTCCAGTCTGCTGCTTGAAGGTGATACCACACACAGACAGCTCGAGAGGCAGCAAGACTTAGACATTTCAACATTAATCCAACACTTTTGTCAGTCCTTCAGATCGGTGTGTTTCAGTGCTGTCTCTAATTGTAATCAGGAATCAGAATGTCTCTGGAAATGCAGAATGTAGTATGAACTAGGATCACCAGTAGTGGGGAAGAACCCCAAACATGTGGCGTCTTGAATTCACCACCCACATATCTACAGAATAAAACAAAAAAAGTGGCACAGAGAGAAACTGTCTTGTGTTGACATGAAAACAACCAGATCCGTTTTAAGCCAGTTTTTTTCCTCAAGGTTTCTTTCTTATGTTGTTTCTTCCCTCATCTTTTTCTCGTCTTCCATCCAGCCTTCCAAAAATCCAGATCTCGATCCACTCTTTCACTGTCCACTACACACCGTTCTCACGGATCATCTATTGCCTTTGCTTCCAGTTGCGATGCTTGTATGGGCACAGGGTTATGGGCCTTGCCCAAGGGCCCAACAGTAGCAACCCGGAGATGGCGGAGACTGACCCTGTGACCCTGTGATCAGAAACCCAGACCGTGGTATTGAGGGGAATTGTGTCACCATCCGGCACATCGGGCAACAGATACTATGGATGATTTTTTAATGGGTCGAGTTGCCAGCTCGACACCTGATTGTCATTCACACACTATAGCCAATTATACCAATCTGCATGTCTTTGGACTGTTGGAGGAAACCAGAGTACCCGAGGAAAACCCACCATGCATGAAGAGAACGATCAAACTCCATGCACACAAACCTGAGGCTGGAATCGAACCCCAACACTGGAGGTGCAAGACAACAGAGCTAACCACTAAGGAAATGTGCTGCCCAAACAGACCCTACACTAAACTAAAGATCTACTTAAGCACTTCAACTATCATTTTTACACAAACTGAAGCTGAGCATGAAACATAACACTCTAGGCTCTGCCTCACTGCCACTATGCTTGAACTTGATCAAAATCACACAACCATTGGTGCTGTCCACATGAAGCAAAAGAGTAAATGGATAAATTCTCAGGACCACGGATGCTTGTGTGAACTAGCCCTTATAAACATATTCAACAGGTAACCATTAAGCAACAAACACAAACAAAACAATCAAGACCCCGCATTTTGGATCCTTTAAGACATGATGTTTGAGCTTTTAAATGATAGCAGGTCTTACAGCATGTCTGCATTCCTGCTGACCCAAACTAGGGAGAAATGTTTCATGTGGTTGAACGGTTACCTCAGGTTTTGTGCTTTTAAGGTGTTTGGAAAAACACAGACCGTCAGTCCTCAGGTATGGGGACTGTCAAGTGGTGACATGTAAGATCATGCTCTGTTTCCTGAAAGAGCTGAAAGCTGTTCTTATGAGGGGCTGGCAGCTCAGGTATGTGCATATGTGTGTGTGTGTGTGTATGTTGGCCTGAGGGGTGGTGGGGTGGGTCATCTGTTCACACCTGCTTTGCTTTGCTCCCCTTCTTTAAAAGCTGTGCTATCAAAGGGCTTCAGGAATCCCGGGCCCCTGGAGATTAGAGGAGCCAAAGTTCTACATATCTAGCATGTACACTCAGATGAAAAGTCCATAAATTTTTTTTGGAGTTTTTGATAGAGTTTTTAATAGTTATTTTCATAAAGGGGTTTTAGTAGCAATCATCCCTAATAGGCAAGGACCCTATTCATGAATTCTGATAATCTGTTCACAAAAATTAGGACTAACTGCACTGTAAGAATTTATCATTTATTTACAGTCTGTAATTTATCCTGCATAATTTATACACTTCTATTTTACTCACTCACTCATCGTCTATACCGCTTTATCCTGTATTCACGGTGGCAGGGGGCCTCTAGCCTATCCCAGGAGACTTAGGGCATGGGGCGGGGTACACCCTGGACAGGGTGCCAATCAAATCGCAGGGTACACACACATACACACACTAGGGGCAATTTGGGAATTAGCCAATTAGCTTAATCTGCAGGTCTTTGGACTGTGGGAGAAAACCAGAGTACCCGAGGAAACTCACCAAGCACGGAGAGAACATGCAACCGCCATGCGCACAGAGACGGGAATCGAACCCAGACCCTGGAGGTGCAAGGCGACAGTGCTAACCACTACACTATTTTTTACAATTCTTATTCTTATTACTTTATTGGAATATTCTATTTTTTATTTAATTCTCCTCTCCAGTGCAATTAATTTATTGCAGAGAACGGGCAGTTGTATAAGCACTTCACTGCATATCATATATCCTGTATGAGCGACAAATAATATTTGAATTGCAATTGAGTTCTGCATTAAACCTGTGAGACCCAAAAACCTTTTGGTACTCTAGATGTAAACTAGTTCTCTATGACTTCTACTTATATCTATTTGCAAACTGTACCAAGAACAGAGAACTTGTTTGGAAATGTTGAAGTCAGGAACCAGGACTCCTGCTTTCTGATGACTTTATTTAGAGCACAGTGTGCGTATGGAGGCATGAAGTGAAGCATTTTGAGAATTCCAGACCAGATTAGAACCACGTGTAAAAAAAATTCCCATCACCTAGTCTGGCGGATCTCTTAACCTCCAATGTGTTTCTGACGTAACCTTTTCCTTTTTTCATCTGTCACTCTCTTAATCTGGCTAGTCGTACTGCGTTTGTCTCTCCTGACTCTGCTGTGTCTCTGGGTGTCTCTGTGTGCTGTTTTCTGGATGCTTTCCAGACTCTGTTATTAAGATATCTCTGCCTTGGGTGTCTTAAGTCTCTCCCATCTGCCTTTTAACCAACACACACTTTGCTGATCTTTTGTGTCTCTAATTGAAGGTGCACTTCGTGGCCTTGAGACTCCTTACATTCTTTGAACCCTGGCTGGAAATGAAAAAAAAAAAAAAACAGCAAGCAAACATTTACCACTGGAAAAGTCGGGAAGGTCACTACAACTCAATCGACAGTTGGAGCTAAATAGATAAAGGAGATGGAGGAGTGGATGAGAGACTTCGAGATAACGTTTCAGACCAAAAGGGAAGTGAAGCAGACAGGAGAGAGATCACATCTCACGAGACGAGAAACAGTGAGAAGGAGAGAGGAAGGATTAATAAAAAGGAAAATCAGGAACCATGAAATGTAAACCATTGTCACTATTGTCCTGATGTTAAACACACCCACACACATACAGTACATACACATCCTCCTTTTCGATGCAGGCAAGCACACTTCACTGTAACGTAACACTTTAACTGCCAAACTGAGACTCTGCGCACCAGATGCTTAGTCCAGCACTAAACAAGACCAACAGCTGGAAGATCTCCATAAAACACACTACATATCTTCAATGTCTCGCATTATCTTACAATGTTTCGGTGCCCATGCAAACATAGCGAGAGCTACAAAATACAGAGCCAAGTTCAACAAACACTCACAATGTGTCTTCTGTCCAGTTTTGTTATTTGATTATCTATAAGGTTCAGTGAGCAAATGCTGGGTAATGGCCAGAGAAGAGAAAAATGTGATGTGTTTTTATGCTTCTCAGACATAATAAAGAGAAATAATGAACAGAAATATTAAATACTTTAGGAAATATTTTAATGGTGGGTCAATTCATGTTAATAATATCTGAAAGCTCAGATGTGTGCACATATAAATAGGCTTTTTGCAACCCGTTGTACTTAAAGTAGTTAAAGAACTAAAATGTTTATGCTTTGCCATGACCACCTTAGTCTCTGGATGTGATCCCTACTGACACCCTTCGGTCTGAATTGAAGAGGGAAATTCAAATACACACATATTAATGAAGCCCCCACTGTTCTGCATGCAGAAGTGGAGCAAGATCTCTCTCTCTACACCTGTCTCCAAAGTGGATAGAAATGACACGACTTAGTGCTGTTATTCTCTCAAAGCCAGGCCTCATAAAGTATTAAACACAAAGGTGCCAACAATTTTAAAACCAGTGTTTCGTACTAAAAGTGCACCATGTAAAAAAAATAATGAGTTTAATACATTACTAAGGATGCACTGATCGATCGGCCAGTGATGAATGGGCAATTTCAGAGCGATCGGGCACATGCTCTTGAGAGGCGTAATAGAAAAGTGTTCAAGAAAAAACTTACATAACATACACTGATCAGAAACTATTAAAAGTAAAACCACCTAGGTGTACCACCGGGTCGATTCTGGGCACTCTGGGCATGGCTCCACGAGATCTCTAAGGATGTGCTATGGTGTCTGGCACCAGGACATGAGCGGTAGATCCTTTGGGTGCTGTGGGTTGCGTGGTGGGGGCTCCATGGATCAGGCGTGTGTGTCCGGCACATCCCATGGATTGGGATCTGTGGATTTGGGCGGCTGGGTCAACAACCTTGAGCTATTTTCCTGCTACACCCCATGCATGGCGGGCTGTGGTGCACTGGGTGAAACTTTTCTGTCATGGCCAACTCGTGGGGTAGGTCAGTGGTTAAGGCATTGGACTATGGTTCGAAAAATCCCATGACCACTAAGTTGTCCCTGTTGTGTCCTTGAGCAAGGCCCTTAACCCTCAACTGCTCAGATGTATAATAAGATAAAAACGTAAGTCGCTCTGGATAAGGCCGTCTGCCAAATCCCTAAAATGTAAATGTGATCAGACCAGATAAGGTTGCCTTTGGTCCCTGTGGGTGTAGATGGGCCTGTGATCCTGGTACCATTTTAGTGGAATATTACTGATAATCAGTGTTTAATTTTTTTTTTTGTTACAGTAGTGTTATGGCTGATTCTCATCTTTACATGTAAAGCACCGACTACTGGCTCTAAAGAAACTCCTTCCACGTGTAGCGCCACATTACACATTAACTACCAGCAAGTCATTTTACAAAAAGAATTCTGTACAGTTCCCCTTATGAAAGAGTCTTTAGTAATGATTGAAATAAGCATGTCTCCACTGAGTCTCAGCCTCGTTAAAATGTACTACAAGACAAGACAGTGAACGTCCTCGCTAAATAAGGTAAAATGAGAAGCAATAAAATGCGCTACATGTAGCGCGAAGGTCAGTGAAACTTCAAGGGTAACTGACATTAAATCAGGCATTTGTTTCCAAGCTGCTGGTGGCCATATGATTCTTAGATTCTTAGAATCTACTCTCATGTGCTCAAATCGGAAAGGTTTCCATAGGAGATGGGGGTATAAATCACCGAAACAGGCTGCTCCAGGGTAAAGGGAGGATGTAAAGGTATTTACCCTGTCTTTCACCTTCCCCTCCCCTCTCATGTCCTTCCCAATGGGCCACTGAGAGGAGAAAGAGCCAGAAGAAAGACTCAGACTAGAATTCATGTTGACTGGGCAAAAACAAACATTTACCTTCTCATTAACATGGCATGCATTCTCTCTAGCTCTTTTTCACCTCTTTTGCAAGTTCTCTCTTGCGTTATACAACTGAGGATTCTATTGTTACAGTCAGATATGCAGTGAGGACATGTGAGGGACAGACACCAGGGCAGAAGGTAAACCTTAGAGAAAAACGTTAGAGAAAAATCTGATCAAATAAACAAGTTACGTTAAATTAGAAATAAAAATACAATGACGACAAAGTCAGTTATAGTATTTTCAGACCTGAACTGTCATAAGAACTGAGTTCTTCAAGAGACCTTTGCTAAGTTTGTCGCAGTCTGGACATTATTCATCATTATTCCTTTTTCTCAGCTGTCACAATCTATATTAATGCTATATTAAAAGTCCCTATTTGTTCTAGCTCCAAATCAGAGATCCTATTCATAGCGGCATTTGTGGGAATTGTGGATGACACATCAATTTCCGAAATCCCACTTGCCGGTTTGCTGGGAGTTTAAAAAGAGGCTGTTGTCTCCACACAGAAGACATGAGCGTTCTAATATTAGCCTGACTTTATTCATGGTTACTGTGGTACAGTGATGCATCCATAATGAATAATCCTCATGTTACCAGAACTTTATGAAAATCTGCTTGAGTTTGGGCCAAACTATAGACCTTCTTTTACAGATTTCTAAAACCCACAGTTACCCAAACAACCTCACTTTCTTTATCAGGTTGTCCCTAATGATTTACCCAGAGGTAAAGGGGTAAGGAAAAGCTCCCTAAGATGACATGAAGAAGGAACCTCATTTGGTTTATACCAGATAATGCCTTCTTTAATTGTGCTATAAGGTCGAAAGTGTCAATATGCTGATGACCAAACAAATGTAAAGAATCAATAATATGTTCATATGTTTATTTTGGTCTGGATTTGCCACTCAGGCAGTAGAACACAGCTGGACAATGTTAAATAAAGGCAGTGTACATACACTTAACATTCATTTTAATAATGCACATATTTACTTCGTGCAGTTATCCATTTTGTCAATTATGTGGCAGCAACGAGCGACCAAGAGCTTCAAATAATGTTTACATCAAAAATCAGAATAGGGAAAAATGTGTTCTCTATGACATGCCTGTTGGTGCCAGATGTTCTGGATTTAAGTATTTCATATATTTTTGATCGCCTGGGATTTTTACACACAACATTCCTAAAGTTTATACAGAATGATGTGGGAGAAAAAAAAACAACATTTGCGTGAGTAGCAGTTCTGCCTTGGTTTAGGGAGGTTGAAGGGAAATGACCTACCAGGAAGAGACACAGAGACCTATGTATTATGGTGATAGATGGTCAGGCCGGTGATTAGTATACTGGTGATGCTGAATGCTGAGCGGTTGGAACAGACAAGAGGGGAAATGAGGTTGCTGCTGAGGGTGTTACACATAAACAAACAATTTTTAAATTGTATCTTTAGGCACTTTGCAGCCTGTCACAGTAAAACATTTGTTCCTAATGGTCAAAATTTAATAGGAAATAAGAAATGTTGCGTGGCTCAAGACATTTTTACATATTTACAGCTGTGGTCAGCGTCTCAGCACGTACAAAACCTTGAACCTTAGGGTGGATGGGCTACAACAGCAGAGCACAGATCAGTTTCTAGTCCTTTTCCTATTGGATATTTGGTTATAAGATTGGATAACTGCATAAATATGTACACCTGTAAATACGAAAGGTGTGTCCTATTTAAGTGGATGGTAAGTGTATCTACAAGAACTATATATCTCATTGTTCTCCTCAGTGGATAAGCGTCCCATGAAACTGTAAAGACAGTGAAGACAGAATTGAAGTTGCTTTGACTGAAATAGATATAAGATAACAACTTTGCCTGTTCAGCAGATAACAATTTCTTTACTTCGTTTTGCCTGTCACGGGCGCTTTTGTAGACTTGCTTATAGACAGCAGTTGCAATCTAGCTAGATAAGATATGTGTTCTTCAAACCAAACTTTTACATCCTCTTAGAGAGCTAAATGTCTTGCAGCTTAGAACAGCTAATCATTCTATAGCAAACCAATATTCTATAGCACAGAGTTTTTAGACCATGAAGTCTGGGGTCTGTATTCATTAAGTGGTTTCTTTACAGTTGTAGAAATTACTGCTCACTTTTATCAAAGTTGTTGTGTTTATGATTAATATTTTAGTAATTATTGTATTTGCTGATTAGGGTTAAACCAAAACATGTAGGCCTACAAATAAGGACAAACCTGATTTAACGTGTTCTGTCACTGAAAAGTCCAAGAATAAGAAGTGGTACTAATAAACAACCACAATAAAACTGTACAAATTTAAATAATGAGACTAATACCGAATGATTGGATTAGGTTCCCAGGTTTTCCAGGGGGTCAGTGACAATTGTGTTACACTTAACAGGGGTATCGTACCACATGACCCCAGTGCTGCCTGGAAGTTGAACTTTTGTTCAGGTTGGTTTTATGAGCCAAGTTAGTTTTCCAGACTGTGCAATTTAAAACCAGTGTTTAAAGATTCTTAGACAGAGTAGAATATCAAAAGTACACTAATTTATAGTTTTGTGGGTAAAAAAAGTTGTGCACACTCGATATTACCCAGAAAAAGTTCACGCTGATTCACTGGTACGCTTTATAATGTTTTATACACCAAATGAGGCATGACTAGTACATTTCTGTGGCTTTGCTTTAATGATTATGATCGAGTTCAAGGCACTTCTGTGAAAAAAGGTACAAAATATAAGCTGGAAGGAATGAGTGTTTTTGCTACTGCAGTATGATTAACAAAACTTGTAACATCAGCAACAGTGACTGTATATGCAAAATAATATAACAGAAGGGCAGGTATAAAATATGTGAGAGCTTATTTATTCCAGGATCCAATTCTTAATATTCATCATTAATATCATGAAATGAAAAAAAAAGTCTCATATTCCTTTGATGACATCAAACAAGGGGAGTTCAAATCAAACCTTTAATTGAAGAAAAGCAGAACACTGTTATGTGAGTAAAAACTAACTTTATTTCTCTATATAATCCCCTGCTACACTAATGCACTTACCTCAGTGTTTCACTAGTGCTTGGATGCCATCAAAGTAGAAATTTTTTATCAGTACACCGGACCCATGATCAGACTGCATGCTTCACGTCTCAAACTCTGGCCTCCCAGGAACTCCTTTAATGGCCCAAACATGTGAAAATCGCTTGAACTGAAGTAAGGACTGTATGAGGGACATGGCAGTTACCCTGAGTAGAGTCCCTGTAATGTGCAAGTGGTGTTTGTAAATGATTGTGTGTACAGTTCATACAGACAGGTCCGTCTCTTCCGCAAGTTGGTGACAAGGTATCTGTCGATTTTCAAGGATCAGGCGTTCCACTCGATGAATGTTCACAGGAAGAACTGCAGCCGCTAGGATCATCATTCAGACATACAGACTCCTTGAAAACATTTGCACCATTCTAATATTTTATAAGAGTCTCATCACCGTACTGTGCATGAAGTCTTCTGTAAATGTCAATCAGTCTTACACCTTCATTAACAAGAAATACCTTTCTAAGTCCCGGTTTGACTTGAACGCTCCTAGTTTTCAGTCTGCACACAAATTACTCGTTAATATTTAGAAAATCTCCAAAACCAACTATACTTTTACAAAGCAGGAATAAACTTATACGTATATAAGTGAATAAACATTTATGCCAAAATTGGGATAGGTATTTCATTTATATCAATTTATCAAGGCAAGGGCCAGTCACATGAATCGTAATAGAGGGAAATGCAATTAAATAATAAAAAAAAGTAATAATTTCAGTGTATAACAACTATATAATATACAAGTCCAGATATCATGTCTCTGTCTTGTCGCAACCTCTAAAAGCAAGTGTGTAATATATCTAACATACAGGCCCAGATTAGGACTGCTGATACTGAGGTAGTGTATAAAGGTAGATGTATACGTTCCCTGTGTGTTGTAGGTCACACAAGAGGAATAGTTTCCCATTCGTTTGCTTGCGATATGAAATCTCCAGGCTGGGTTTCTGGGTAGAATGTGTGAGCCTGTCGCCATGCAAAGAATGCTATCACATACATGGAGCACAGATAAGGCGGGTCACACTGCAAAGCCTGTGTACATAGTCATTAAAAAGTCTGCAGCCTGCTTTGTTTTAACACACACTCACAGACACACACACTCACACACGGTGAGATGGGAAGGGTGAGGGCTCAGATGGGTTTGGTAGTGACTTTGTTCTAGCTTTTATGTGATGGAGGACTTTATAGGCGCTGAGAAGCAGGTCTCGACAAGCACCGGGAGTCTTGCACCTTTACTGAACCCCTTCCCCAGCGCGCGCGCACACACACACACACACACACACACACACACACATTTCTATTCTGAGCTGTTCTGTCATGTAGAAAATCGACTGCTTTTTGCCCACTCATTCCTGATTGGATTTACTACCCACTCACACACACACACTTGCTTTTGTCATGCATCACTGCTAAATGACTTTAAATTATTAACTGCATCCCCAAAACATTTTGTATGACAAAAAGCAGCTTCTACGGAGATGAAAACGAATTATCCACAGCGATACATCTTACTCTTTTACACAGATGTTTTCAAATCTTTGACTGTTTCCTCTCCACTGCTGTCTCTCGTCAGACTCCCTTTGTATAACCGATGAAATCAGCTGACTTTTTCTCTTTGAACTTCCCACTTGCTCGCTTGCTGCGGCTGCTCCTCTGCAGAGGTCAGCTAAACATTTTTCATCTTTGCTTCTTCGTTCTGGTCAGTGGGAGAAAAGCGCCTGATGTCCTGCTCTGATCTCCGCAAAGGGAGTGGAGGAAACTCTGACCTGCCTGGAAACGTTTCCTCTCCATAAGAGAAAAATCTTTTAAAGATGAGAGGTGAACGCTAAAGCGGGAGAAAACGAGGAGAAGCAGGTCTGCTGACGAACAGGAGCTAGTGGTTGTGTGTGTGTGTGTGTGTGTGTGTGTGCGTGCGTGTGTGTGTGTTTGTATTACTAACACATAAAGACTGATATTGAAAGGTACAAAAAGAATAAGACACAGGAACACTGGAGTGCGTGACCAAGAAAAGAAAGGTCGAAGATTTTCAGTGATGTAGGCTGAAGGAATGCAGTGAGCTGGTGATCAACAGAACAATGACCACATACAGTTAACCACAATGCCCTCCAGAATTATTGGCACCTTTCATAAAAATGGGCAAAAACCTTTGTATGAAATACAGTTAAACCTTGGATTGCGAGCATAATTTGTTTCCTGAAAGAGTCACTGATCACTGACTATCTGATCATGTTGATTCATACACATTTTTCACATTTCATAGAAATTTCCATGATTTTCTTTTGATTGTTTAATAGTGGTCTAGTGGTTAGCACTGTTGCCTTGCACCTCCAGGGTCCGGGTTCGATTCCCGTCTCTGTGTGCATGGGGTTTGCATTGTCTCTCCGTGTTTGGTGGGTTTCCTCCGGGTACTCCGGTTTCATCCCACAGTCCAAAGACATGTAGGTTAGGCTAATTGGCGTTCCCAAATTGCCCGTAGTCTATGAGTGTGTGTATGTGTGTGTGCCCTGCGATTTGATTGGCACCCTGTCCAGTGCCCTAAGTCTCCTGGGATAGACTCCAGGCGCCCCCGCGACCCTGAATACAGGATAATGCAGTATAGACGATGATTGAGTGAGTGTTTAATGCTGCTTTGTGACAATTGTTAAAAGCGCTATACAAATAAAATTTAATTGAAACTTAACATACTTATGACTCATGAGTATTTTTTTTTATGTTTTTGACAAGTGTGAATCCATTCACTGCAGCTGTGTTAACTTCAAACCCAAACCATATTATTATTATTATTATTATTAATAAAGATATTATTAATAATGTAAAAGCTGCTTTCATCATTAATTGTGAAAATGCTCTATAACAACTAACATAAATAAGAAATTATGAACAAGATTACTACTGTAATAGTGGTGCTTACAGTGGTTCTTCATTTTAAATTAGTGGAAAAAATAATCTAAAATATTTCATATTCTAAATATTATGTTTTAACAGCATAGCACTTGCTAAAGATTACATTTTATATTCTAATTATGAAACAAGTGCAAGTGCAAGTAACTCATTCTGAGCAGTTTCTCATTCACAGGTTGTGAAACACTGTATTTCCTCATGAAGTGCCAGGAAGAGATTTAAATATAGCATAGCTTGCCAACTATCACACTGGTGTAGAATTTTTAAACATAAACTCAACTACACAATAAAATTAAAACATTCGAACTACAGTCATAGGTCTAGGGCAAATGAGTAGAGGTTTGTTTTATAAGCAGTTATGCTTGTATGTGATCGGATCTGTTTAATTTGAGAGAAACACACCAAATTCAGAGTTGCGGTTTACTGAGCTTAATCTCAAACCAGGAACTGATTAAAACTACTGTTTTCCCCCCAAAGATGGAAATTGAACAGGGGCCAGTTTGGCCCAGCTGCTTGACCTATTGGATGTTTAGAGATGAGTACATTTCTTGCACCAGTGGACCTGTAAATAGCTGATTTCCAAAAGCTGATGGTGCGTGCAGAGGTCTTAAAGTCCATAAACAATAAAGCTGTTCCCAGAACCCGCTCTTGGGCTAGTTACTGATTTACATACACAGACAGTCTTATTGCGAAACCCTTCAAACGTCAAAAAAATGCACAAATGGATAACAGTACAAAACAAGTATTCAATACTGTGCACTGACATCATACAAAAAAACAAGCAAGAGCTTACAAATGTCTTAAACCCCTTAGGCTTTATGTGACAATATCTGCCTATTCTTGTTAATCCATCTCTTTTAAAATGGAAATGTACAGCAGATTGGGGATCTAAGATGGGAGGTGACAAACAGTACATGTGACAGACAGTCCAAGTGCAGCCATAGTGAAGACTGGGTCTTAGAGCTGGAATTAAGATCAAGGCAAGTCTAAAACCAGAACTAACCAAGATCAAGTCCAGACAGAGTCTTAAGGACTTTGAGGCCATGTCAAGTTTGAGTTCATTTGAAAATGAGTCCAAATCGACACCAGAAATCTCCAAGCCGTTATTACAACTAGTTGGCTTCATTCATGCGTTATGCCAATCATTATGCTACGTTTGCAGGAAATAGGAATCACTTCTTATCAAGCAAGAAAAGACAACACATCAGGACCACTGACAAAAACCAAGTTTGTGGCAATAAATCTGAGAAAAATCCAAATCAGTACAAATAATGTCTACTCAAGCTAAGCATAATGATTCCAAAAGCAGAAAGGAACCAACAAGTAGCTCCCGAATGTGTAATGAATAAAAATACTTTCCTTTGTTGTTTTATAGGTGTGGGGAAACCAGAGATCTGGAGGAAACCCATATAGAAGGAGAACAAATAAATGCAGCTCAGGACCAAACTGTAGACCCCGGAGCTGTGAGGCAGAAACTCTACCTGCAGGATAATCAGAACTAAATTCTACATCACAAATGTAGGAACAAACAGTTTCTTAAACATTTGCTCATTCACCTGTCATGATATTGGTTTCATATTTTCTACATACAGTATATAGTCTCCCATACACCTGTATATCAGTCACCTGTCACAGTAAAACAGCTCATATCTTCTGCTTCTGTCTATAACAGAAAAAGTGCTGGGGATTGAGGGCCAAAGGCTTAAACACCACGTACGGTAAACATCAGTGGTGATTGATGCCTGCGGTGGTCTCCAGTAAACTCTGTGACTTTCAGTCTCTCACCAAGACAAGCTGCTACATTCCAGTGACATGACTGATGGGATTCGAAAAAAGGAAATTCCTTTCTGATTATGTATCTGACTAAATCTAACTTAAACTGACACACACTTGCCACCTGAGCTCTTCCAACATCACCATCTCTCTCTCCTTCTCTCTCACACATCACTGCAGGTTTATGCAGACAATTTAAGCAAGAGAGTGGAAGATCTGCGTGAAACAAATGACAAGACAGTGAGATAATATACAATGATAAAAAGATTAATGTGAACACTGTGACTCATAAATACAGAGAAGGTGAGAGCAAGAGCAGAATAATGGAAACTTTTCTCAATTTGAAAACTTGATGGTGACAAAACACACACATGAGACAGCATGGTCACTATGGACATCTGCTATGTACAGTAACCCCTACCCCACACTAACCCCTACCCCACACAGGTGTTTGTTCACTCCTAGACTTAATAGCATAGAGGTCAACTATAATATCTGTAACTATAATATCAGTTTTTTGATATTTTGGTCTGTCCACGGGCCATCCGGCATTTTGGACAACAGGTACTCCCCACTCTGGACACATATCTGTCTTTCGTCTGGCAGTTACTTAAGGGGGCGTGTTGCCAGCTTGACACCCGATTGTCATTCACACACACTATAGGCAATTTGGGAACACCAATTAGCCCTATCCTGCATGTCTTTGGACTGTGGGAGGAAACCGGAGTATCCAGAGGAAACCCACCAAGCACAGGGGGGACATGCAAACTCTATGCCCGAGGATTCAAACCCTTAACTACTAAACCAGCATGATATCAGTTATAGTTGTTTACATGGAAAACGTCCTAGAAATATTTTCTAAATGAGTTCCTAAATAGTGTGGGAACCCTGAACATAAAACTGAATATCAGAGTTCTCCCAGGAGATTCTATATTAATTCTCTCTAAAGCTAAACTGGAAAAAGAGCAAGCACTCCAAGACTTTGGTCAGATGCTCCCGTTCCATGGACTTGGCAAGAGAAAGCCAGATCCCAATCAGCACTGGAAGGCTTCTATTGAATTGGAGAGAGGAAGCAAGGGTCAAAACAAACAGCCTGATCTGACGCTTTCCCATCAGTTACACAGAGAGAGAGTGAGCGAGAGAAAGTGAGCACTATTAATGGCAGTGTGGCTCACTCAATGGCAGGAAACTGTAGAGTCCTTACAGTTCTCATGGTTGGCACCATGCCGCTCTCTGCACATGACACACAATGGAGCACTATTTTGCCTTTGACACTCACACTTGATACCGACACAGGAAAAGGGCACAAATTTCCCTTTAAATAAACAATGTAAAAGTCGAAGTCTAAGGCGCAGAAATCAAAGACTGGATTATAACGCATGCAATTGCATCTCACTGAAAATGCGTTTTTAAATTACCGTTGATGCATTTACAGTAAGTGCACGTTATACCCCAGTCTTAGATACAGTATTTTATTTGAATGGGAATCAAAGTTGAACAACAACAAAAAAAATCAGTAAATAATGGTACCATTATATTCATTCATTCATTCATTTTTTACACCGCTTGTTTTGTGTACAAGATCACAAGGGCCTGGAGTTTATCCCATGAGGCAGGTCCACCCTGGACATGATGCTAATCCATCCCAGGGCATGCACACACACATACACACACTAAGGGTATTTTGGGAAACACCAAATAACCTAATCTGCATATCTTTGGACTGTGTGAAAAAAACTGAGCACCAGGAGGAAACTCCACGGACACAGACCAGAGGTGGGAATCGAACCCTAGACCCTAGAGGTGCGAGTGCTAATCACTATGCCACCATGCTGCCTACAATACATTAACCTTATGAAATAAAATTACATACAGTACATTTCCAGGCGTAATTTATTTTAATAACATTTACTCTACCTTTATATCAACATTTTAGAGCTACATGAGGCCATATTCGCTTTTATTAGTGTATGGCTAAATGTATTACAATATAAAAATATAACAATATAAATTACCAAGCCCATGTAGCAAATATGCTGTACACTATACGCACGCAATTGCATTTTATTGAAGATTTTTTTTTTTTTCGAAAAACAAGAGATTGTCAAGATGAACTAACCTCGGTGACCAGAAGACTTAGCTTTAGCGGTTAGCCCAATGTAGCGTGGATGGTAAACC
>JAQMYJ010000015.1:16567454-16594935 GCA_030014305.1 Clarias laeviceps | reverse complement strand
CTGGGTCTTAGTGCTCGTCTCTTACTGGTATAATCAACATCCGTGCACATGTGTACTGTTTACTATAACACTGTGACAATAATGATTTTTTATTTTGAATTCGGAAGCGCGTGTGCACAGCGCCTGTACTGTTTCTTATATATCAATACAGAGGTTAAAAATCCATTTTCTTCCTCAGCTCATGCTATATGTGTGTGTGTGTGTGTGTGTGTGTGTGTGTGTGTGTGTGTTTGTGTGTGTGAAGCACCCCCCCTGCTTCACAAACACACACACACGCACAGACATTAAGGCAAGAGAGTGTGTGTGAACCGGCACAGTGTAAAATTACGCGCACATACACTCTGCTCTACACAGAAACTCTGCTCTGTCGTGATTCTTTTCAGAGGTAAAGTGCGGTTCATTTGTTTGTTTGTTTTACTTTACAGCAGTGATTCTGTTAGTTTGTGCTCACACGAGTGTCAGTAGCGATGTTCCTTGCTAATTTTTTTCGACAAAAGTGTAGCGGGAGAGAGAGGTTGATTTATGACAGCTGTTTATGGAAGTGTAGTCCAGTGCGGGAGATGCATTGTGAGTAATGCAGTCCGGTGTGTGTGAACGCGAATGCGAGATGTAAGCTAGGATATAGAGCCTGATTTTTTTTCTTCAGTAGTTTTTTTAGTTGGATTTAAGTGCAGGATCCACCCGAAAGTTTGTACTATAGCCCGACAATGCAGAAAATAAAAGAACGGGCATCGACCAGTTTGTTTATTTCATCATTACACAAGCATGAATTAACGGGCTGTTACGCTGTCGCGAGCAACATTAAAAATAAAGTGGAGAAGCTTTAATAATTTGGTAAAGAACAACAGTCTTTCCGTTAATGTGTGTGTGTGTTTAATTCAAACGAGAGGAGAAAGTTTTACTGTGTAAGATGAGAAGGGGGGGACAGGAAAGCAAGAGTCTCCACTTACTCTAGCCTCACACACACACATACACATACACAGCGCCTACACGCATGAACGGAAACACTTATCTGTCGGGATTTATTTTTACTTTTTTGAAAGGTAAAGTGCAGGTTAATTCTTTTTTTTTTTTTACTTTATATTTTGTATTAATTATTTTTATGTATTTATTTTTGGAGCTGTGGAACAAATAATATAAGTTTCCATTATTTCTTATGGTAAAATTTAATTTGGTTAACAAGTGTTTTGGAATACGAGCCGCTTCTGGAACGAATTATACTCGTAATCCAAGGTTCCACTGTATCTGAGGCAGCCATGCTCCAAATCTAGTTAAAAGCCATAACTTTAAGGCCATATGAGCGTTATAGTCAGTCTGTCTACATCAATTCAAATTGCATACTAGTATACTAAATAGTATGTAAATATAGTGTGATTTTATTTTAGTGCATTGTTTTGAATAATAATAATATGATTTTTTTAAAAACCAATATGCAGTTTAAAGGATCGATACTTCCTGATTTTTCTTTTACACATAGATGGTACTATAAAAATATTAGCAATACTGATAATTTATGAAAATGAATATAACCCTTTCACACACTGGAGTCAACTAATTAGTATATTAACAACCCATGGAGTGTTATACTTTATTATACTGTACATACATACATACATACTTTATTATACCATCCATGTGTGCATGTGCGTGTGCATGCACGTGCACGTATATGTATGTGTTCATGTGCACATTTGAGTGAGGGAGCTTGTGTTTAGAAGTATAACAAAATCTAAAATTTAAAATCATGAATTGAAATGTGGATTTTTATAAAATTAAAAAACAAAATACAAATCGAATCAGCATCTGCTGTAGATATCGTGATAATATGGTATCGCCCGGTCCCTAGTGAGTCCCATCTGTATTACACGCTATACAAAAGCAACCATCTTCTACAAATCGTAGCGTTTTCCTGTTCCCTGTCCCAGGAACTCAGCTGTTTTAGATTTTGTTACACTTTTAAACAAACTAAGAAAATAATTAGCTCCTATCAGGATGCGTGAACAGTTTAAAGTATGTGTGAACAGTTTAAAGTACTCCTCCTGTGGTATTAGAGAGGAACAGCAACCTTTTACTACATCAAAAGCAATTATCAATAATGATTTTTTTTTTATTTAATGTAATAAAAATAAATATATAAATGTTTGTGTTAGTGTGGTGTAGTGATATATGAATCGCCACACAAAAGAATCACAATACATCACTGAATTGATTTTGCTCCCATCTCTAGTGTGTAACATTAGGAAAAAAAATTCTGCTAATCAGAATAAATGTCATTAGGTACAAAACTGATTTTTTCAGTCCTTTATGGGCTTGTTCTAGTGTGTTACCTCTGTTGCGATGTGGCCTTCCTTTGACAAACCTGCTACAGACTGTAAGAGACATTATATTACTGGTGCAGAGCTAATATTGTGTACCAGCTGGCAGCAGAGAATAACTTTCATACAGTTTTGTAGACTAGCCCGTAAAACATTACTGAAATTTATGTAAGATGAAAAGCAGAACAGATGGAGAATAGACGGAGTTAAGTCGTTCTGTGATCCAGCTGTTCTGCCTCACTGATTCGACTGTTTAGACTTTGCATGTCACTGTAAGCTCTCTCATCGACCTCAGAACCCTGCTATTAGTGCACTCTTGCAACTGCTCATCAACAGCTAGCTCTCTTCCTCACTTTGGGAAGAGTTGAGAAACCTGGAGCATTTTTGTCCCATGACTTACTATTCTCATGTATACATAACCTACTTTCAGTTTTGCAAACACAATCTTCTGATTTACAAATTTAACTATTGTTATAATGCAGAACTTTGCTGCCCCCATCTGGAAGAATTAGGCATGTACAGTTTAAAGTGAATAATAGTGTCAAATCTTTAACTTTTCAAAAAAAGAATAAAAAGAATTTATGTCTGATTATGTCATTTTCAGAAAGATGCTTTTTTGTATTTACTTATTAGGCCTGTGAGATATTTTCGTTGAATCCAAATACATTACATAAATTTTTTGTTGCCGAATCTGGTTTGGTCAAAACATGAATGCAGTATATGGGAGCCATGTACATAAACCGCAATACACATATTGTACATATTGTATTAATATTTGGTGGCATTGGTGGCTCAGTAGTAGGTTTCCCGCTTATGATGGAGGGCCTGGGATTGATTCCCAGCTAATGCCCAAACCCCAGCCACTGGATGCAGTGTGGGTCCCAAGTCCAGATAAAATGCGAGGGTTTCATCAGAAAGGGCATCCGGTGTAAAACCTGTGTGCAGATCAAATGATCTGCTTTGGCGACCCCTCAACGGGAGCTGCCGAAAGACTAACATCAACATATATTGTTAATATATGTGCTTGTCTAGTGACAAATAATTATTTGCAATTAAGATAAACATAAAATGATTTTAGATGAAGCCCATTTGTTCGTGGTTTTCTTTAATGGTAAATAATTGCGAGTAGCTGTGTTTTATCAAATGGTACGAATGTTTTAATATGTGACCTGTTTGACCTCTGATCTATGCTTTGTCATCTTTCAAGTCAATCTGCTGAGCCAGTTGGCACTCAGTAAAAAGTATTTCACAGATTAATGATTCAAGCTTGGCTCATTAATAATTTTATAATTTTATACTTCCCAGGGAGCACAAATGTTAATGTTTCCGTCTGGCTCTCCCTTTTGCTGGAGTTCTGGAGTCTGTAATCATTTTATTATATCGTTTTCGTATTATAGTATTGGCAATGATGAAAAGAGTCTAATTTAATTTCCAACCTTGCCATTATCTACTTAACCAACGTTGTGCCACCATTGTACCAACCTATCTTTGGCCCCACCAATGAGCCAACATTGGCCAGTGTTTGCACTGCCATTGGCCAAACGTTGGCCCTTCAGCAGTGTGCTATCTGGGAAGCAAAGAATTTGCTCCTACCAGGATTATGCGGTGCCCATCAATGTGTGAATAGTTTAGAGCACTCCACCTGTGATATTAAAGAGGAACAGCAATCGTTCATGTTTGCACTCTGCACTAAGTATGCATTCACCATATACATAACGTGACTGTTACCATATTCTCTTCTCATTATACATCTTCTCTCCTCTTCTCTCCTCTTCTCTTCTCCCTGTCGAGCTATACATGTCTCTCCTGAGCTGCCAGTGATCCAGCCCCCCTCTGCCATCCAGACCTGTCTGACTCATCTCGATGCCCCGCTTCTGGTTGGAGATTTCGTTGCATGGATGCCCCGTGTGATCTGCTTAGTATATGTGTAGTGACTGGGGACGGTTCCACGTTAGCATGAAGACGGTCCTGGACTCGTCTGATGCAGACAGCTGTTCTCTGTGGATCTGTGACTGCAGTCGCTCCATAGTTCAGGACTGGAATTTCCTACAGTCTACTTGTGCCGCCAATAATGAACTGGACTTAATATTAACTTAAACAAATCTTCTGTTTAATCTTCTTTCAAATCAATTTGACTTTCAAATGACTGCAGATCAATCCCAGCTATCTGATATCACCCAAATGAGGATGTGTTTCCTGTTGATTCTGCTTCCTCTCAAGGTTTCTTCCTGTTACCATCTCACGGGAGATTTTTCTTGCCACGCTCGGCTTGTTCATCAGGGATAATCTGATCATGTGATCAATGACCATTGTTAAAACGCTATATAAATTAAATAAAATTTAAATTAAAGATTTGAATTTCCTAAAAAATCTCTCCTTATATTCCATTTACCAACTGTGAATATTCAGCGTTTATAAAACAATTATCTCAATGAAATAATAAACTTGTTTTTTTACTTAGTGATATTTTCTGCTCACTTACTTTGATTTTTATAGGTCAACTCATTCCTGCTACAGTTTATGCCTGACCCTTTTCAATGTGCTTGTGTCTCATGTGGTTTTAATATTCTCACCATAGCAAAGCCATGCAGAAGGACAAGTGCTCAAAGCTTAAAAAAGAAATGCATGTGGCATGAATTATGACAACTAATATTCAAACAGAACATAATGAAGCACTTCATATAATATGACTATGTATTAAATATTATTGGATGAATTTAGGGGTCATCAAGTTTTTTTCAGTATACTGTGGTCACATGGGTTATTTTTTATCAACCAATTACAGCCCTTGAATTGCTGCATCATCCGTAGCAAAGGGGTCGAAAACACCTCCTCACTAATATAAAGGTTTTTGTACTTTTCTTACTCAGAGTTGCTCTGAGAAGTTTCCTAAATCACTTTTAGTCTAGGACTCCCAGCTAGGACTTTTTAAGCTAAGATAGAAGATCTCTGAGAGAATTCTAAGAAGCTTTGTTAATACAGGACTTTTCATTAAATAACTGAAAGCAGATAATGTAAGAACATATCGCAAAATACTTCCACTATGTCATGGACAAATTCAGAGTAGAGCAAATACATTTTAGATTATAGAATGTACATTTTCAATCAATTCATCAATATATTTTCATTCATTCATTCATCTTCTATACTGCTTATCCTGTACAGGAACACAGGGGGGACTGGAGCCTATCCCAGGAGACTTAGGGCACGAGGCGGGGTACACCCTGGACACGGTGCCAATCCATCGCAGGGCACACACACTCAATCATACACTATAGGCAAATTGGGAACACTAACTAGCCTAATATGCATGTCTATAGACTGTGGGAGGAAACCAGAGTACCCGGAGGAAACCCAGCAAGCACGGAGGTCACATGTTAACTCCATGCACACAGACCCCGATGCCGGAATCAAATCCGGACCCTGGACGTGCACGGCAACAGCCGTCATAGTTCAGATACTCATCCTTTAAATATAAAAACTGTAATACTGATGTATACTAAAATATTCAACATATAATAAAAAGCCTGAAATTGAATAGAATGAAAGTAGAAAAACATTTTGGTCAGATTTGGATAGATAAAGTGAGCTCCAAATGCTTGAAAAGTTTAAACTTAGTGATAGGGTACAAGTACAAGCAGCGTAGACAACTGTTTCTTTGTCTGAGATGAGATCATATGATTGACCCCCCCTACTGTAAGTACTGGGCTCTTTCTTCATGTACTAGTCCTCCACAAGGCACAATGTCTCAGCTCAGAGGCATTTCTTTTTCACAGTGAGCGCTTTCAAAAATCTTTCTGCCAACAATCCCAGAAAGCACTGCTCTATAGCTATGTTCATTAGGAACGTGCATGGATCATATATGATGACTGATTATACTGTACATAACCCAAAGGTTTCTCTCTCACTCTTCAACAGAAGGCAGAAGCAGAATTGTACAGGGTACAATATCAGTAGATTAATAGATTGTGATAATCAATACAATACAGTACTGACAGTTCATTATCGAAAGGGCACAGTATCAATGGAAACAATATTAGCACTTAAACAAGCTCTGTATTGAAGTTGTCCTCAAACAGCTTCAGTGTTAAGAGCGAGCAGCTTGAGCAGTTTATTACCACTTATTGCGAGCACTGTTGAAAGAGTCCTCTATCCTTGGACAGCATTGCATTACAAAAAATCTTTGTAGTTGTATTGGAGTAGAGGTTTAGGCTTCTGAGAGATCTAAAACATTTTACATTAGCACTTACCCTTATCCAGGGCGACTTACATTTTTATCTCCTTATACATCTGAGCGGTTGAAGGGCTTTGCTCAAGGGCCCAACAGGAACAACTTGGTGGTCATGGAATTTGAACCTGGGACCCTCTGAACTGTAGTCCAATGCCTTAACCATTGAGCTACCCCTGACCCCTACGCCACTTTCTTCCATGACTGATATGTTGGCCATGTAGCAGGTGGCTGGCTTATGACAAGGATGATAAGAAAGAGAAAACTGATGGGTGGAGACTAGCAGGTGACTTGGGAAGATTTATGGATCTGGGGATATTTATCGGTGTGGGAATGTTTATGGGCATAGAAGCATTTAGCAGTGAGAGGGTATTTACGGACATGGGGCATTTGTTTGTGGGGTATGTATGGGTGTGGGGGAATTTTCCTGTGGAGTGTGGGGGGACTTAATCATAATAATTGCTACACAAGCAAATTAAAAGCAAGAATAAAAGAGCAAGAATAAAAGAGTAACGTGCCCCCATTAATATGCTTTACTGAACAGAAAAGTCTTTTTTGAAACAGTCCACAGTCTGCGGTGCCCTCAAGTTCTCAGGCAGGGCATTCCAGAGCCGTGGATCGGTTGCTGACGAGGCACGATCCCCCACTGTGTGGAGCTTTTGTCCTAGTGGGCAGAGACGGAAGGTATTTGTGGAGTGAAGGTCTCTTCTTATAGATTGTAAAGTGAGGAGTTCTTTAAGATGGTATGGGGCGTTTCCATGGATGCACTGGTAAGTTTATATATTTAATATGGAGGTGGATGGGGAGACAGTGGAGTGTCTGGAGGATTGGAGTGATGTGCTCATATTTCTGGAAAAAGAAATGCTCGTATATCTTGAAACAGATTATTAAGTTGGAGAGTTGGAGTAAGTAATGGTGTGGCCAAAAAAGTACAAAAAATTGGGGAGGAACGGAGCTGATGGAAGGGCTTCAGTTTTGGTGCTGTTCAACTGAAGGAAGTTCAAGTTCTTGGGGTGTTATTTATGTGTCTGGAGAAAGTGAGGCATTCATAAGAACATCCATGGTTGTAGTGCATTTTGTATGTGGTATTTACCGGCTTGGGGAAATAAAGATCAGGAGAAAAATTTATTAATTATTATTCTATTCGCCAAAAGTTGAAGCTGAAAGATGTTGGTAAATGTTGGGAAAGTATCTCATTTTTAAATCTGATCATGATCAGTTTGAGGGAGTGGACTACACTGACTTGCACACTATATGGCCAAAAGTTTGTGGAGACCATGACAATACCCTGGTGCACAAAGCGAGGTCGATGAAGATGTTTTGTCAATGTTGGGTGTAGAAGAACTCTGTCCTGCACACAGCCGTGATCTTAACCAGCCCTGCCTGTCCTGAGTTTTATCAATGTGTACAATATACTATTAATAGGTACATTAATGGACTACGTTGCACACAAACAGGGCTGCAAGCAATCTTGACTACCTGTTTTTTCTTTGATGCAACGGGATGTAAGAAAAACAGATTAAGCAATGACAAATTTCCCAAACACCAGGACTGTTACAGAAAGATGCCCCACTATAGGCCCATGCTGTTCTCCCATAGAGGCGATAGAACTTATAATAATATGCAACAATAAAACAAACAAAAAAAAATAATAGAAATTGAGGGCATGATGTCATATGATTAACTCACAATCTTGTTAGGAGCAAAATTTTGACATGATGATAAAACAATTCAGCCCTTTCAGACATCAAACAATAATGGAATACAAATAAATGCTTATACACTGTCTGGCCAAAAATAGTCATCGTTTTAGAAGGGTCGAATAATGTTGGGCTGCATCAAGCAAAGAAAACAACTAATGAGAGGTCAAATTACTGGAATTAGGTTAAGAACCCTTTATTAAACACACTATCAAAACCTGGAAGGATAATGCTGACCTGTCACCTTTGTGGAAAAAAATGTGGTCACAAAATAAGGGAAAGAAGGGAAGCACATGAAGCGATGTACCCAGCATGCATAGTGTCCACTGTACAAGCCTCTGGAGGTATTATGATCTGGGGTTTGCTTCAGTTGGTCAGGTCAAGACTCAGCAATGTAATTTGGCAATAAAATGAAGTCAGCTGATGACCTGAATGTAATGAATGACCAGATTATCACATCAGTGGATTATTTCCTCCCACAGGCATTTTCCAAGGCGTCAATATAAGAAATCATTCTCACACATTGTGTACTGTAATCTAAGCTAAATGTGAATTCTAAGAATGTGTGAAACACATTATCTATCTTAGTGTGAAATAGTTTTTTGCTCACAAATCATTAACAAATACATTCAAACTTTCCTTGCAGATGCGTAGCTTGTTTATTTTGGAAATGAGAATAGTAGTTTTAGAAGCCATACAAACCAAGTTTAGATTAATACTATATGCAGATCCTCAGAAAATCATAGACTGCACACAAGAAACATGCAAGCACACAGATCTAGACATGCAGTAAGACGGTTATATCATAGAATTATTACAGGGAACCAGGTGTTTCAGTGTTAGGTGTTTTTAGCATCAGATAAGGACAATCAATTCTTTTTGTATCGCATTTGTTTAAAATCCAAAATATACCAGGGTTATATACCTAAAATGTAAAATAAAGGGTTATTGTTTAAAATACATGTAATGTCTTGAGGCTCCCCTCACATCTTCTTATTTTGCTTCCAAAGAGCCAGACTTTCCTGTATGTTTTAATGTCATGAGGAACAGTTCTCCGGGTTTCCTAAAATAACTTTTTGGCTCTCTTCTTTTTAAGCCACATATTGATCTATGAATTTATTAAAAAAAAAAAAAAGATCTAACTATACTGGCGATGCTGAATGCTGAGTGATTGGAACAGACGAGAGGGGAAATGAGGTTGCTGCTGATTGAACAATTTTTAAATTGTTTCTTTGGACACTTTGTAGCCTGTCGCAGTAAACCATTTGTTCTGATTTCTTTAAGTTAATTTACAGTACATACTTTAAAATGAAGAAATGAGGGGTGGCTCAAGACTTCTGCACAGTACTGGATATCATATTCAAAACAGATAAAGAAATAATTGGGGGGGGGGGGAATCCGATTATCAGTACAGACATGTAATACTGTTTTATTTGTAAGAAACTGATGATGGCAAATACAGTTTAAAATGAAGAAATTCCACACACCCAAGTACACAAGATTTTGCACCATAGGACAGTTTAAAATAAGAGATTTTTTTTTAAAAAGCGGGGGCAAGTACACAAGCTGCATCAAGCTCACAGTGTAGAAATCATCTCTGTAGATGACCTTGAAGTCCAAGGAATGAAAAGATCAAGATTAGGAGAAGAGCACCAATGCAATTTGATTACTTCCCATTTTTAAACCCGGATACATTACACAGCATTTTACCATCATACAGCACAAACAAACTAGGAAAAACGTTATCTACGTCTTGTTTGCAAATTTGATTGCTACCTTAATTATGGCAGTCTGTACTTTGGAGTTTGGAGTGTCATCAGGAATATTAAGAAACATGGCCCAAACTCTTAAACACTGCACATTAGAATAATCTCAATGTGATGTCAAGGTTACTTCACTTTTGACCAACACAAAACAAACAAAAACCTTTCAGCGAATGTAACCGTTTATTCGCTGATGTTGAAGGATCAGTCAAGGCATTTTCCCAGTAACAGTTGGGCAGTGTTGTATGATCACAAATATTGGTGGTGTTTGACAGTGAGTACAACAGTGCCAAGAACTAAATGAGTAAACATCTGTGTTTTAAAATAAAAAAATAAAAAAGCCAAAAACCAAATACATTCTAATAGCCAGGTAATAAAACCAGGAGTGTTGTATTACTGCTACATGAGAATATACAGTTAACACAGTGATCATGATACCTATACCCTATTCCAAAAACTGACTATAAATAATTAATGGATGTGCTATGATTTCTTAAAATTCAACTTTTTTTTGCATCTGGAATGTAACCAACAATGTGGGTAAAAAAAAAAAAAAAGCTATTTAAAATCTATTACAGCATCTTCATAGATATGCCAATCTACATGAACATTAACTGATTTAAACATATGCTTTACAGCCAAAAGTATGTGGAAACCAGCCAATCACACCCAAACTGATGCCATAACATTGGAAGCACAGAACTGACCTGACCTCAATCAATCCCCGCTCCACATTTGGGATGAATTGGAATGCCGGCTGTGTGCCAGCGTTTCTCACACACAATCTGCGCCTGATCTCATTAATGCTCTTTAGGCTGAATGGGCAAAACCCCCAAAGCCTCTCTCTACAATTTAGAGGAAAATCTTTTCAGAAAATTCGAGGCTACAATAACAGCAGTAGGGGGGGGTTCCACCATTACTGTGATGGACAAACCTTTGACTGTGTAGTTGTTCTATTGGACATTGGTTAAAACCTAGTAACTTGCTTTTATGCAAAATGAGTTTTAAATCATTTAGGGATAGAGAGAGGACTTATAGTCTGTACCTTAAACAGTTTCAGTTATCTTGAATGGGCGAATTTTCAATTTTCAAACACCAATGAAATAATAAACAGAAACGTTCAAATTTTAATTTAATTTAAACACTTGCCAATACAGAATGTGAATTCTACCAAGGCAGAGATTAAAATGTGTGAAATGGTAAAATGATACATTAAATATTAAGTAAAAAAAAAATTATGCACTCAAAATGCAGAAATGGGGAATATTTGTCTTGTTTGTTCTTAATTTGGCCTTTGAATCCACCACAGTAGTGGACAATGAATGTTTTTCCCCCAACAAACAAATTAAATGGTTGTGTCACATAAGATGCTTTTGTAACTACGTTGTTAATATCAACATTAGAAAAACATCCTAAATGACCACAGGGAAACACATACTGATTACAATCATGGCGGTTTTTGACCAATTTTGGAACGTTCATAAACAAAATCAGCCCTCTTTGCTGCAAAACTGACTTCCTAGACTGTGAGAAAGGTTTTCTGACACACACAAAGACAAACACAGACATCAGACTGGTCTCCCTCCACTCAGTCTATAAGGCACAGTCACAGGATCAAAGCTGGAGAAAAGGTGACTGCTACAAGCCTTTCACAAAAATAATGACACAGGGATAAAATGCAATGTAAACTGATGAAAATGTGGATTTTAAAAATAAAAAGTTCACTAATTCTCATCTGAACCAAATGCAAAAACTAAGATTTTGTAAAGGAAGTACATCTTTAAATATGGAAAATGTGATTATAGTATTATTATTATGAAGCACATGCCACCCAACTTGCAGGGGACAGAGGAAAACCTCCTCCCTATTCACACTGTGGCAAAAGAAAAAACTGTGAAAGGTTGAATATCAAACAATGAATAAATTTGTAAGTTCCCCTGACGTCGCAGGAACTTTACATGATACTGAATGTTAGAGACGAAATGCTCCAACTCTCCTGAGCCCAGCAAGATCAGCTGAAGAGCCATGTTGTGCTCTTCTCTAAGAAGGCATCAGAGGAGGTTCTTCTAATGTAGCTACTTTAACTCTGTATTCAACCCAAATTACTTTGCATACAGCGTTCATTGAGTCCAAAATGCGTAACATGGTCCGAGACAGCAGGAGGGAGTGAATGTGTAGAGATGAGGGAGGAGACAAGGACATGACTGGATCTAGATATAGGCATTAGAACTCCTCCTGGTCCTCTGCTTCAGCATCTGGTATGACAAAGCCCTCCTGCAGGAGTGACAGAAGAAAAGAGAAAGGGGGGGGGGGGGGGGAAAACATCAGTCATGGATCAGAAGATAATTTTATATTTCAAAAAATAAAAATAAAACTTAAGGTCAGGTCAGCCAGTTGCAGCTCAGATAAATTTTAATTACATCAATACTTAAAGCTAATTACAAATTAAGATGGTATTCATTTTTGCTGACAACCATGAAAGGTTCACTCATCTAAATTCCATGCCTCTCCCAAGCCTTTTATCCCTAATTTGGTCATTTGCCAATTGATTCGTCCGTGTGACATGACAGGTAGCAGTCAGGGAGTGTCAAACACACTTCCTCTGAGACCCATACAGCCAACCTTGCCATCTTATCAAACAGCTGCATCATCAAATGCTGCACACAGGGCTGAGGAAACCACTATCTGCTCTTTTACACATACTACATGACAGAGTACGCCGTCCCTCCCACGAAGACAACATGGCCAAGTTTGATATTGCCACAGATCACTGCAGCGGTGTCTGAAAAAAGTTGAGATCTCCTGACTGCAGGGTGAACATCTTCATGATGCACAAATTTAATTGACAGAAAATTTGTATCAGATAGTTCCAATGTAAACCATTTTAAGGCTTTATGTTAGTCCCAAAAATAAGTTTGCTGGAGAAGGAATGCAATGCATACATAAATCAGTGTTAAACAATAAGAATAAACCTCAATTGTTGTGAAGCATTAAAATGCCTTTTATGCTTTTTTGACCATTTTGCAAAAAAAAGAAGAAAAAAAAAACAATGTTGCTTTAAAATCATTACTCCATTTGCATTTACAATGTAGCTCCTAAAATACACCCAGAGTCACAGCTGTGACTGTATTAGTCTCATCACATACTGCTCTGTACTCACATCTGTGGCATAGAGAATATCCACAATCCTCTGCAGGGTGGGGTCTCCCTCACTCTCCTTCTCCTGACAAATCAGCTCAATATTCCTCAATTTGCCAAAGTAAAAGTCTCGCTCCTTCTCCATGTCCTGGATCGTGGACTTCAGAATATTCACCTGAGAAAAAAGAGACATGGAACTTTAACACAATGTTAATTCGAATGTTAATTAAAAGCTTTGTTCTTTAGAAAGTAATGCATACATGTAATGAGTAAGAACGCATATGAATAAAAAAACTCATGCTTTTAACTGTCATTTTTCTTGCTCTGATGTCACTATTCTTATATGATTTATCATATTCGTTTTTTGGGTTCTGTGCATTATTATAACTATTGTTAATTAGATATTCAGTTGGTTTGTTTAAACAGTTTGTCATTTTCTGTTGAGAACATCGAACAGCGAGTTCTCTCTACTGCTGCCGGTCTCTTGCAAGTGTTTAGGCTTCCTCCCAAAAGGCATTGACAAGACATTCGTCGCCAGGTGTTTTGCAGTCGACCTCTGGCGCCTTTAACTCTTGGGGGAGGAAACCCAGTTCTTTCATTGAACTATATATTTTCATTGAAAAATCCAATATTAAGGACCAGTCACAGACAGTGCTGAAGAAAAACTTATCATCCTGATAATACTAGCCGACATTTTTCATGTGCACATAAGTTGGAGAAAACATTCTTGGAGAATGTTTGCGATCCACTGTAACTTTAGAGAATTGGCACAAGGAATAATAATACTGCCGAACGCCTCTTTCAAGTCAATGAATTTGATGGAGTGCCGTTGTCGATATTTAACATACTGCTCAATGATTATATGTGGTGTAAAAATCTTGTCGAAGCATGCAGAAGTTGCTGTAGCAAAACCAGCTACACCATCTACATACAAGCTAGATCTTACCAGGCACTAAAACAAGTGTGATAGCTTGCCATTTTGTGCAATTGGAGATGTTGTGTTTTTTAGGAAACACCCTAAAACAGTACCCTTTCAGTAAGTTCTGGGAACTTCTTTGGTTGCCAACAATAAATTATTGTCAGCCCTTCATTATTGTTATAGGGTACAAGTACTTTGGGTAAAATGATTTCTATATAAAATGTATTGTTGGTTTTATTCTAGCACAGGTACTCAAAACCACCTCTTGTACAAGTTCTGCGCGTTCATCGTCTCCACCAGTGCCTGGCCTCCGTGCAGAAGTGGGAGTCATCTTCGGTGCTACCTTGGCAACGGCCGCCCTTTGTGGTGCTGAAATAAACAAACCAACAATTATATAAATTGCCAATATTTGCCTCTTTATTTGACTGTGGTACAGCATAGAGTACATTGTGGGAACAAGACATTTAAAAAAAATTTATTAGGTTATGTGGGTGGATTCTTATGTAGAAAAAATACTGAAATTAGTGGATTTATATTTTATAAAGTTATAGTAGCTGGATGTGCTATATTTTGTACAAGTGCAACCATTTTTTTTTGCAAAAATATGAATAAAGATAAAAAGCTTAAAACAGTACATCCGCTATTATATTTGTGTCAAACAGTCAGGAGAAAATATCACAATGTGGTAAGAGTCTTTCATTGAGCTCTGCAAAACTTCATGAAGATACTTAAAAATTTATAGACTAAACATTTACCAATTGATTGTTCCAAGCACTGACGGTATAAAAATGTAAAGAACTCGACGGGTTACAAGTCAAAGCATGTTAAAGTTCAACCAAAGCAACCAACCTGCATTCATGATCTTCTTGGGCTTGTTCAGAACTGGCATGGGTGGGTTGGGCACGGCCATTGTGTCCTGCCCTTGGCGTGCCTCCACTGGGTCATACTCTTTCCCGTCATAATTGGCATCAAAAAACTTCTTAAACCACTGCACAAACTCAAAGTTGTCCTGGAACTTGCCTTTTATCAACTTGTCAACAGGGATGATCTAAGACAAAGAGGTGATAAAAAAAAGTGAATCAACCATGAGAGAAACTACAAACGTACAGACCAAACTAGTTCAATGAAAGAGTATAGGCCGATTTGGTGGTGGTGGGGTGGTCAGATAGTGACAAAATACACTTTTATTTCTGTCACAGGTAAGCTCGTCCACACTTCTCTGATCTTGCAATAAAACGATGCACACAAACTTCCTCCACAAAGAGAAACCTAGCAGCTAAAGTTAATTCTGAAACCTGACTGCCCTGCATCTCTAACTGCCACACACATACATATACACTGCATTTTATATATAATCAGAATAGTAAAGCTATAGGAGGCATTTACACCGATCAGCCATAACATTAAAACACAAAATATTAAACACATTATTGTGTCGCTTCCTGAGGCAGCTGGGGCCCCGATGGCGGATCGTTAGGTTGCTATGGGTTGTCAGGTTGGGTCCTCTATGGGTTGGGTCCTCTATGGGTTGGGTTTATCCGGGGCATTCTGTGCTGCTACACTAAATTGGGATCTGGGGAATTTGGAGACCAGGTCAACACTTTGAACTCTGTCTGCTAGGCTTCATGTGTGGTAGGCTGTAGTTCGCTGGTGTTCTAAATTCAATTCAATTTTATGCGGCTAGCATTGATTTTGGCATATAATATTAGTTACTCAAAATTTTTTAAATACATTTGCCTTGTTAAACGAGCAAGTCTTGATTTACGAGTACCAAGTATCATCGAGTAACATGTGGTATGCATGCTCTAGCCGAGCGTCACGTGATATCTGAGGCAATGTTTCTTCTCTCTCTCGCACATCTAACATCCATGTGCGCATGTACTGTTAACTATAACACTGTGAACGCGTGAAGCATCTTTTTGTGTGTTTTATAGAGAGTTTCCTTGTTAATGAATCCAGTTCCTCTCTATCAAAAAGTACCGTTTCTGTTAGCATGTGCGGGCACGAGTGTCATTAGAGTGTGTGTGTACCTCCTCCCTCCTTCACCCACACACTAGCGGAATCGCTCCGTCGCGATTATTTTCAAAGGTAAAGTGCAGGTTAATTTGTTTTATTTTTAGTTTATAGCAGTGATTGTTAGTGTGCGTGTGTGCACTCGAATGTCAGAGATGTTCCTTGTTAAAGTAGTTTTCTGATAAAACACAGTATTCTGATGTCCCACACAGTAGCCCTCCCTCCTCTCAAATAAGAGGGGAGGGAGTCATTCCTCCTCTCGTCTTACGTTAGCTTCACACACAAACAGCATACACTTTTACTTTTTACCTTTTTCAAAGATAAAGTGCAGGTTAATTTCTTTTATTTTTAGTTTATATTTTGTATTTATTTTTTTGGGTTGTGGAACGAATAATCTGAGTTTTCATTATTTCTTAATGATACAAATTATTCTTCCGGAACGAATTATGCTCGCAATCCAAGGTTCCACTGTACCTCGTTCTCTCACCAGATTACTGGTATATAACAATGTTATTCATTTCATCTGATGGTGTAAATGTTATGGCTGAACAATGTTTAGTAAACAGGTACATGTACTGTACAAACTGGAGATTACTACCAATTAGATTAATAAAATAAACGGCATCACCTGGCACTACAAACAACTGCTGAGAGAAAAAGATCTAGTGACAAATAATAATATATGCAACACGGTATGTTTACAATTGTGTGTGTGCACGCACATAACCTATTAAAATTATTTAAGAGTCTGAAGGCTACTCACTTTGTCAACACCCATTCTCTTGAATCCAGCTTGCAAGATCTTAAAATTGTGAATGTATTCATGCTCTAATTTTGCTGAAAATTTTACTTTCTTCAAAGGCACACAGCCAGGAAAGAGCATGTCCATAAACTGACAATATGCAGCACCTGTAAAGCAAAAATAATGAAACTATTTAAAACAAATTGATGCTTAAACTGTATGTGCAGTTATGTTATGTTTATAACAATGATATGCTATGTTTATAACGATGATTATAAAATAGTAAAGCATTAATTACAGTGAGTCTAATACGTTTGTGTTTTCTATACATTATATAGAATGATCAAGCAATACATTCTTTTAATGACGCATATTATGAATGTCCTCAGGAATTCTGAATGTCATTGTCACCATATTGCCTTAACACACATCACAAGCTGCCTTACCTGAACACAGCAGCTCAATCTTTGTGAAATTCATCTGTAAAGACTCGTTGATCCATGCAAGCATATCATGGCGACTCAGGTTGTCGCTTGTCACTGAAGTGGAGTATACGTTCACAGCCATGTCCTATAATTAGACAGAGGCACAGAAATTGACATTAAACAAACCTATACAACATAATATCTAATAATGTTTTGATCAATGCCTGGTTTTGAGTTGCAAGCATAATAATGTTACTGGAAAAAAACAGGAGAAGCTGAATCACTTCCTGAGAGGTGCGGCTCAAAGTTTAAAGGTAGCATAATCCATGATTCAGGCTATTGAGTCATTCATTTAATTATTATAAGCTTGTTATAGACTCGTGTCTTTTTTGGCGTGAGTGTATAAAACATGTCTAAGCGGTGGCTCAGGTGTTACAGCTCTGGGCTACTGCTCACAAGTATGCAGGTTTCAGCACTGCAACTCTGCCACTGCTGGGCTCTTGAAGCATGAGAGATGCGGTTTGATTCCGTATCTTAATTTATTTCCTTTTAAAAACAGGAAGTCACTGAACATGCATGTTAACAGGCTTGGCTGATTTCCAGAACACCCAACAGTGTCTCAGATATGCCACAGCTCCTGTTAAATCTGAACAGTAGCTTAGCAAATTGGACAAATAAGAGGCCGAAAGCTGCTAATAGGTTAGCTGCAGCTTTGCATGTTCTGTATCCTAGGCCAAAGTCTTTCAGCTACCTCAGGTTGGTCATGAAATTTTTCTTGCGTGCAGGAATGACAGGATTAAGAGAGTGTGCCCACTGGACAGATGTTGAAAGACTCATTATTTAGACAGCGCTCTCTCTCTCATTGTACAGCCAGAAATGCTTGTACGTTTGCACAGAGACTTGGAGTTTGGAAATGAGTGTCGGCATTTGGGTGAAATGATGAATCGATGTAGTCGACTAAAATAGATAAACAAATTAGTCTGCGAACAAATTTATTTGTCAATTATGTGATGTGATATCGTTCTTGATTCTCACACAAACTGAAGGATCTGTGAAGTAACAGCACCAAGCCAAACACTTTCAAGATCAAAAATCTCCCAAGTGTGGAAACATTTCACTTTTAACTCAAACAAAACAGTAACTAGAATCAGAGGGAAAGACTTTGTGCTAGTGGGGGCGTGTCCGTGGCAAAGCATTATATTGCTTTGTGAGGTCAGGTAAGTGGAAAAGAACTCGGAAGAGAACATACAATTAGCTACACTGTGTTCCTGTGAGTCCTGTGGTTTTTATTTCCGGTTCTCGTCAATTAACCTTTTTAAGTGAAAGTCACACACATTTGAGCTCTGTGTGCGCGTTCTCCCTCTCGCACACTGCTCTACTCTCCACTTTTTTTCAGCTCACAGCCACACACACTATTAGTTATATTTTATTGCAACTACTTTGTTTTCCCTTGGATTGGATTTAGATTCTTCATTTAAAGCTATTTTTTAAATTAATGATGCATCTTAATTAGCTTGCTTGTTAGTTACTACATACAAAAAAACCTCAAGCCAAAGGTAAAAGGTGATAGCTGAATAAGAGTTAGAGTAATTATGCCAGTTGTAACGCGACCAATCGTGTCAATAATCAAAAGATTAATCGATTACCGAAATAGTAATTTCATGCAGCCCTAGTAGGCATGCATTTATTTTTAGATTTTTTTAGAAGGAATAAAATGTATATGGCTGTATGAGCTATACAGTCCTGCCCAGATTATTTACAAGTACATGATAGATCAACATTTGATTTATTTTTTTCCACAATTTGCCTTGAAGTAAAAAATTAATAAATTGAGAGGTACATCTACAAAAACGTCCATAGTGCCTTTTTTCACAGATCGGCTCATACAAAAAGCCCTAAGACACAAATGTTATGGGTATAATCATGTGCTCCGAGTCTCTTTGGATTAAATCCTGTGTCACAGTGACTGTGTGCTGAGGCAGTGAGAGGCCACGCTGCTGAATTCTCCTCTGGACTACAGGACTCTGCTGCTCCTCACAGTTAACCGTATGCATCGACCGTGTTATAATTGCTTACATGTCTCTAATGCGCATTTTATTTTGCGATATTTGTGTTCCTCTTCGTGTGTGAACGCTAACGTTTCCTGTTTCCCAGCAGCAAATCACACCTACGTGATTTACGACATAACGCTAGAAACACAGGCATGACTGAGAACATAATCACGACCATCGGCAAAACAGTCTACTTACTGTTAAAATTATTCTCTAAATTAACGAGACTATTAAATCGTGTTAAATTTAACAGCGTTTTGTCGACCAAAGTCCCAACACATCTACCCACCCCGAAAAAGGGAAGTAACGTAGCACAGACGGCTAACATACAGAAGCTAACTGAACAGCCTGGCTAAACGGCGTTAGCTAATCGTGTGTGAATAACGGAGCTACCGGTTAGCTCACCCGACTAGCAAGCCTCATATTCCTGCTTCACCATTTATCAAGTATCGTACAGTTAAACAAGCTCACTAATCTAACGAAACGAGATCGGGCAACTAGTACAAGGTTTGTTAATACAAGCGACGCGTATAATTAGATAATACAACACGCACGCGCTGATTATTCCGTTTTGATATAACCGCTTTGTTTCATTCCAGCGCGAGCAGCTAGCAACGGCAACTTCCTACACGGACCCGTCTACACGTTCAGTCACACTCTCCCACAGTCCAGAACACAAACCTTCCTACAAATATATATATAGAATAGCTGATATAATCATTTAAAACACGCTTCTAATTAAAACGAGATCATTTTTAAAGCTCGGTACTGCATTTATTACCTCCTCTTTGCCGGCGCTCCCTTTTCTGTGAATCTGCGTCGGTTTGTTCAGACAGATGCTGACGTCATGGCGTAACAGTGTGAACCGGAAGTTATGTGGAAAGACGGCCGCGTGGAGAAAAGCGCGCGTGCCAAATTAAAAGACCTTATTAACGAGCCCCGCGGAATCAAAAGAGCTCTGTGGATCTCCTTAAAGATCTCACTTACTCACCATATAAGCCGCTTTATCCTGCGTACATCCATCGCAGGGCACACATACACACACGCTCATTCACACACTACGGGCAGATTGGGAACGCCAATTAGCCTAACCTGCATATATTTGGACTGTGGGAGGAAACCCATCAAACATGGGGATCTTCAGGAAGAATTGGTAGCGTTCAAATAAATTTGATGGTTTCCTGGCACAGATCTGACTTTAAAGCTCAGTCCACATATTTTGATAGGGTTGGTATTTACAAAAGCTTAAAGTTCCAGCTTTAATGTGTTTTTGGGGTCACTGACCTGTTGGACCACCATCACCTCAACCATACTGAACATGCATGGGAGAGTGTATCCCAGGTCTTCTCATCCGACATCAGTGCCTGACCTCACGAAGACTTTTGTGGCTAAACGAGCAGAAATCCATACAGACAAAGTCTAGTGAAAAGTCTTCCCAAAATGGTGGAGCTTATAATAACAGCAAAGTGAGACTACCCTGAAAAAGGCCATTGATTTGGTGGCAACACACTTTTGACCATATAGTATATATTATACGAATTAGTATAAATCAATATAGTATATATAAGCTGTGGTCCTATGCTGGTTCCCTTCCAGTGAGGAACTGGGTAGAGATGATGCATATAGCAACATGTAGACACAAGCAATCATGTCCCCATAAAGTGGACATTTGTCATCACCCAAATGACTAAACAATATACATGTACCTAATAAAGTGACCACAATAACTTTAAATCATTGATTGTACTGCACAGGTCATGTAAGTAATTTGATTGGTTTGCTGGTGCAGATTAAGTGGCATATGATTTATTTATTCGCCTTGTCTGACTGCATTAGACAAAAGGGAAATGTTTATGCATGTCTACGTTCCACAGAGTTTCACCACTAGATGCTGCTGTCACTCCATTTAAAAGGAAACAACATGAAACAAAGACATGCCTTGCTCAGACCTGGTTACTGTATTCTCTTTTAATATTTCTGACTGCATAGAAAATGAACACTGTACCTTGATGTTTAATTAAAAGAACTTAATTTTCCTATATTTGAACTGTCCCTTTGACCATAATAAAAGACTATACAATGCATGACTGTTCATGATTTTAATTTTGAAGAGAGCTGGTATTATTTTTCTTACAGATAGTTGTCTCCTTTTAATTCTTTAATTATTTACAGTATGTAAACAAGTGAAAACCTGAAGTCAAATACAGTTACAGCCTCTATCACTCTGCTTTCGTCAGCTTTAAATCAAGCAATATCTGCAGGATGAATGATCTCAGTAAGATGGCTAACATAGAATGTTTTTGATTGGTGATGTAGTGAAACTCAAACTTTAACATGATGTGAATTAATAAATCCCACCATGCCTTAAAAGATCCACCATCAAAAAAAAATAAATTAGAATAATGTAACCATCTCTCCGGAGACACTAGTAAGTGCAGCGGGTACATAAAAATTACTGAGCAGACGATTTATGTCAATCTGCACTGTATAAAACACACTTCTGTGTAAAAAAACAGTATTACATAATAAGCATATCTCATATGAAAGTTTTAGCCTTTTTACAATGCAACATTATATAGACTAAAAAACATTAAATGACTTAGCAATGTATATATTATATAAAAAAAATGAACCACTTTCTTACGTCCTCAGGTGTAGTGAACTGGGCAGGTTAAGGAGTGTAAGATTGTGTCTTTGCTTTGAGTTTTGAGAAGAAGAAAAAGAGGAGAAAAACAAAGCTTGCAGACCCCAGTCCAAAAGCATCCTGATTAGCGTCCATAGAGAAATGATGAGTTTCTAGTTAGGAAACAGAGACTGTGGCGCTTTAGTGTTGTCGGCTGTGGGTGAGGGAGTTTTGTGTGCTGGAGAAGTTTTGCTGGCTGATGGTGAATGTTGGGTTTTGGGTGATTGTCCTGATGTTTTAGGTACTAAACCTGCAGAGGCCTCCTCCTCTGGCTCTTGCTGAGATGCCGTGGCTAGAAAATAAATGACATGTTTTATTAGGACGTTTGCTTCTGGGAAAGATGTACAAGTGTTGATTATACACATCCTGTATAATTTATATGTTTTAATTGTATTTTCATTGTTACTTTGTAAATTGTAGATTTGTACATTTATCCCAATGTTCTATTCTATCTTTCTGTTTTAAGTCACAGACAGTCGTATAAGTCTTTCACTGCATATCATACTGTGTATGGTGTATGTATAGTGTGACAATTAAAATGTGAATGGGAAATTTGAATGGATACATAGAGAGAACTCACAATCGTAAAAAGAGGGATCTTGCAGTAAGTGTGGTATAAGCACGTTGTTATTGTACTAGAGGCTTTACAATACAGTAATTTCCTTGCATTTATAGTCATTCATTTATCTTCAGTAACTACTTTATTTGGGTAATAGCCATAGTGAATCCATTGTCTAGCCCTGGATAGCACACCAGTCCATTGTCCGATTCCGTGCATTTATCCCAACGATCAATTTAGAGCACAATTCTGCGCATCAGCAAGTTTTACTAGGGTGCAAGAAACTGGGAAATCTGGAGAAACTCATGTGAACACATATAGAACAAGTGAAACTCCATACAAACAGTAAAACAAGGTCAGGCTTGAACTATGGCCCGTGGAGCAGTGAAACCTACCACACCATCATGCCATGTTTGCATTTAAATTTGTTTCAATTTATGCGATTTGTCTCTTATTTTATAAACCTTTTACACATTATATTGCCAAAAGGATGCAGATAAGCGACCAGGTTGCCTGTGTGAATTTTGCTCATTTAGCCAAAATGCTTTACTGATGCGGAGTTAGGAGGTCTGGAGATCCAGTTCTTAACAGTTGTATCAAGTGAATTTGAGGTCAGGGTAACTTTTCAGGACAGTCGAGTTCTTCCACTCCCACTTTCGCAAAAAAATGTCGCTAAACTTGTGGAGCTTGATCTTTTCACAAGCTCACTGTTATGATTGTTTGGGCACCTTAGTCCTCGCAAAGAACATGTTGATGGTTATGTGTCCACAAACTTTTGGCTATATAATGTAGTTGCTCCACTAATTGTTTTAGGGAATATTTAGGAATTAATTAAAGAATAAAGAAAACCATTTTGTTATGGTTATTATTTAAAAAAATAAAGAAGTAATAATCTTGTGTAATAATGTCCTGAACTATTCAAAAATATCAGCAAAATCTGATGCATTTGATACCTGACTGCGTGCAGGATTTCATGTGTTCAGGCCAATGCGCTTGTTGGCAAGGATAATCACAGTAGCTAGTGTTCCAACAGCAGTAGAAAATGGCCTCCTTCTTACAGTTGGCACACCACTGCTTCTTCTTTGTTTCATCCACAGCCTGCTGTTTCTCCACCTCCATTTGCTTCTTCACCTCTGACACAAGCCTCTCCCTCTCTTGCTCCAAACTCTGCCTCATCTCTGCCATGGTCAACTCTAGACACAGGTGTACAGCAGTAGTCATCGTCAAGGACAGCCATTGTATAGTGAATTTACAAGTATGTTCAGCTAAACATGTTTGCAAGGCAAGAATACCCAGATTGTGTTTCATCTCTGATAGCTCTTGTTGATGCAGCCACTGGAGCTTCTCAATTTCGATCCTCAACCTTCGGATCTGTATCACAGGGTTAGTGAAAAACAATGACCATTATTTGACTGCCTGAAAAACAAAGCTGTATTCAGCTTTGAACTGCAATGCAAATAAGTGAAAAATCACAATGGCATAAAGGCAGATGCATCGATGCAAACCTCAGCAATAGTGTTTCCTGTAGTGCTTTTGGAAAGGTCGTTGTATATCTCAGTCATTGGGCCTTTAATAGCGTCCACTATCTACAAAGAAAAAAACATTACTTTTAGCATCAATGCCAGCACCTGCTGAAAAATAAACAAGGCACGAGCTGTGGATTTGAGCTTTTGACTTTATGCATACTTACTTTAGAAGTGTACTTAGCAATGTCAGCTGCTACATCAGCAGAGGCAGGGGGGATGAGAAAGTCTCCAGCTAGGACTGAACTAGAGGATCCAGACGAGGGGTCCTTTTGATGAACTGGTAAAAACACAAATCTAGTTTTAGAAAAATGTACCATATATATATATATATATGGCATACTGGATGTTCCAACACTGATCTCTCACTCATTCATCGTCTATACCGCTTTATCCTGTATACAGAGGGGCCTGGAGCCTGTCAAAGGAGACTTAAGGCACGTGGCAGGGTACACCATGGACAGGGTGTCAGTCCATCGCAGGGCACACACACACACGCACACACGAGACAATTTGAGAAGGTCAATTAGAGCAATCTCCATTTCTTAGTACTGTGGGAGGAAACCAGGTGAAACCCACTAAGCACAAGGAGAACATGCAAACTCCATGCACACAGACCCAGAACTTGAAGGTGCAAGGCTACAGTGCTAACCACTACTATGATGATCGGTCTAATTAAAGTACATTTTTAGATTTTGGGGCCTTCTTCATTTAGAATCTTATCGGCACAAAGACAACTCGCAAATGGCACCTACAGTCAATAATAAGAGGAAGGGCTCTGTTGATCCTGCCGCTAGGGAATAAAGCAGACTTCCAGATGGAGTATCATCAGTGGTTGGCTGTTGGTAATCTGAGCAGTAAAAACCAACAAACATTGATGCTGATTTCATACATGAACATGTGTGAAGTTCACATGTAAAGTATATCCTTGGCAAATTAAGGTATTGGTTTACATGGTTCCCAATAGCAGACTACACTGTATAGGCTCTCTTGGTTTGTAAAAGAAAACATATTTAACCCAACATCCTTTAAATATTGGTTTCCATGTAGCATGAAATCAATGCCACATTCACTTTTTCAGTCTTGACATGCAATTGTTCTGACATTAATGTTGGTAGCAGCTACTGAATAGGAAAAAGCAGACTGGAAGAAATTTATTATGAACACACTATCCTACAACCCATACACATTAAATATAACGCACAAAAACAGCAGCTCAATTTTCAGAGATTTATGATCCACTGATAACACAATGCTTACAATGCTAAATATTGAAAAACTCAGACAGACAGACACATTATATATACTGTATACTTTTCTAATTTTGTTTCATAATGTTGAGTTAACCTTTGGGGATATTTTATTATTCTTATAATAATAATAATAATAATAATAATAATAATAATAATAATAATAATAATAATGTGTTTTAACTCCAGAGTTACTCAAATCAGCCAGTTAAGGGATACTTAAACACCTAAGCTCCTTAGCAGTATGGATCTGGCTTGGTGTGTATAAATCTTAAGTGTATTTAAGACTAAAACCTTTCACTTTTCAGAAATTGGTTGAAGGCAGCACGCTGGCTTAGTGGTTAGTACTGTCGCCTTGTACCTTCAGGGTCTGGGTTCGATTCCTGCCTTGGCCTCTGTGTGCATGAAGTTTGCATGTTGGTGGGTTTCACTGGTTTCCTCCGACAGTCCAAAGACATGCAGATTAAGCTATTGGTGTTCCCAAATTGGCTTTAGTGTATGAAGGAGTGTGTGAGTGCCCTGCGATGGATTGGCACCTCGTCCACGGTGTACCCCGCCTTATGCCTCAAGTCTCCTGGCTCAGCCAGTTAGAAGCTGTATTATCGTTAAAATTCTTCATGAATATGTTCTCTGATTTCTTGGAATTTCACTTCTTACACCTTACATACCAGACCTTATTTCCAGCATACATTAGAGCTCTTATAGATATTTATAAAACATAAGGTTTGTACTTTTAGATTTTTTTGTCTCAGGTAATCAGACTAAGTTTCAGTTACCTTTAGCAGACTGTCTAGTCTGGTAGCGCGTGCTGGAAGCATTGCTGGAAGATGATGGACTTTGTGACTGTGAGCCATGTGGCTGCTTCTGAACCTTCTGCATTTGCCACTTTGGAGAGGATGTCTGGATCTTATTCCCAGTCTGGTTCCAAACCACAGATGCCTGACCAGACTGAGCTGTCTCCTTGGGCAACAGAGGGCGCTGTTTCTTTACCACAGTAGAAGCAGAGGAATTTGGTGCAGAAGAAGTTGCTGATACAGATGTGGTGCTGGCAGATGTGGGTGGTGGGGCAGAGGTGGTGTTTGGTGGCTTTAAGACTGTCTGGGTTGAATCTTTTGTGCTGGGGTTGGAAGATGAAGCAGAAGGTATTGTGGATGGAGAGACTGATGGGCTCGCAAAAGCCTGAGTTTTTCCTGAGTAGAGTTATAGAGATACAAATTAGTACATCTCCTTCTAATGTTATTGCAATGAGTAGAGCAAATCTTTAAGTGAATTTCCAAAATGTGAAGCGTCATTATTGAAAGATGTACATACTCAGTATATGCTTAAGTACACAAAAAAATTCATAATGCTTTCAAACTTTTTTTCAGTGGTATTAAAAGGCAATTGTCTTTAGCATGGTATTTGTGTTGATTATGAAATATGATAATTGTGTGGGGTTGTTGAACGTGTCATGTTGTGACCAAATAAGAAAAAGTCCAAATACTGATGACGAGGCTATACAATTATTCTGATTAATGAGATTTTAATGATATCTCTGTATCTCTCTCTCTTTCAGACACTCACTCACCTTACAAAAAAAAAAAAAAAAGGGGGAGAGAGATTGCACCTTCAGTTTTGACGATTACATTGTCTTTGGTCAAAGAGTTGGAGATTGCTGAAGTCTCTCGCTTTGGTCGCTTCCTCTCTTTTCCTCCATGTTCATCGCCAAGGTCGATCACTAGCTCTCTTTCTGAGTCGGAATCTGCATCCCCAGCCTTTCCCTCACGCCCAGCTGAATGTCTCTCTCTGTGTGACTGTGTCTGTTGGCTTGCCCTGGGCTTTTCCTGGGCTTCCTTCTCCGAAACACCACTGTCCTTCTTTTTTAGAGGAGGTTCCGAGGACATCATCTCACTGGCATTTTTACCGTTTGGTGGGTGTGCAGATGTAGGTCTGGGTCTTTTTTTGTTTTTAAACACAGTGTCCTCATGCTCTTCGCTCTTTGTCTCGTTTTTCAGCTCCCGTTCCTCTTCACTCATATACTCGCTGTCACTGGTGTCAGACTTGTCAGAATCATCAGAATCACTGTGATCCACACCTTGGAACACCTCAGAGATCTCATCAATGCCTAAAGACAGTAGTATAAGGTGACCGTTTATGTACGGCTAAGAATGAATGCATGTGCTCTAATATCAT
>JAQMYJ010000015.1:16549632-16567354 GCA_030014305.1 Clarias laeviceps | reverse complement strand
TATATATGATACGGTATGGCTGTCATATGGCTGTCATACCTAGTTGAGCCTTACAGCTCTCTATGGTCTTATCCAGACTTCTGGTGGGCTTCTTTGGGGAGGTAAGGAGTACAGATGGGCTTTGCTGCTGCTGCACTGTCTCACTCAGCTCCTTCAGGTCCATTTCTGCCTTAATGCGGTCTGAAAGCACAGCCAATACCCATCCCCACTTTGTAATAACAAGCCTCAAATGGCTAGAGGACATTGCTTAAGTACATTGCTAGAAGCGATTGATGATCTTATGACATATTTTATTTTTGTAGGGCTTTTTACAATATACAATGCTACAAACATATTACCGAGACAAAGACTGGAACTAGAAAGCCTTTTTTGTAAAGCTCACCAAGATTTAGGTTGAGGATGCTGGCTGTATTCTGTGGTTTCTCATGTTTAAGAGGTATTGGTAGGATGGGTTTGGGGCTACCAGTGGTCTTCTGACATGCTGGAGATGCTGTAGCAAAAAACAAAACAAAACAAACAAAAGTGTCTGTTAACATTCCATACAAATAGCACGGAGTACAGGAAATAATTATAATCAATCTACTAAGCAACAACATGTAAGAAGACTATAGGCTTGTGTACCTGTGCAATCCATAGAGTCTTCCCCAGTACTGTAGTGGTTAGACGGGACTCTTGTTCCTTTCTCTGATGCATCCTGCTCAAGGTCTGATCCTGTGTGTACTGAGGAATTGGTGCTCATTGGAGACCTGGGCATGTCACTCATCCTGTGCCCGACATTCTTGCCCAGGGATGTCCTGGGAGATGCAGTCATGTCAAAGTTGAACTTAATTTTGTCCTGTTTCTCTGGCACAACTGTACCTTTCCTGGGGTTACTTGGGTCCAGCAGCATCTGGAACATATTGTTGGGCGTATATGCCGTCCTAAAGGGAGCGTAATTAAACACGCCGTGTTTCTTGCGTACGTTTTCCACATAAACTTCCATCTCTTGCATCGCACTGTTGAAGATGCTCTTAGTCTTCTTCACAGAAAAGGGAATCTCTTTTGACATGAGGTAGCAGTTGTTAATGGGCACCCAGGCTCTAAAAAACAAAACAAAAACAAAACTGCTTAATGTGGTTGCAATATATAAACCTGATCCTTTTGGTACCGGAATTGTCTTTTCAGAGACATGGACACTCAAGAACCACTGTCACTAACATTGAGTTTGGTAAAATGGACATGCAAATGAAGTTCAGTCTTATCAAACCAGTTGAAATTAGATGTGAATTAGCATGAAGGTAAATACCAAGCTTACCGGTCATGTTGGCCAAAGAAACGTGCATCTACCTGGCCATCTTTTTCCCTCAGAGCTTTAGCAGGCCAGAAGGGAAAACCTTTTAGCTTAGCCCACACCAGAGGATGGGGCTGAGACTGTATACAAGAAAAAAAGCCATGCACTTCCCATTATATTTAAAGCTCACCAGTGTCAAATTGGTGCCAAAAAACAAAAACAAAAAAAAACAGTTTGATCTACTCACACATGGTTCACAGAACCAGTTGTCTCTCTTTTGGCAAGCTGACAGGTAACACTCTGGACAAACTTCAATTTCATTCATCTGGAGATAAAACCAGACAATGTATTTCATTGCACATGCTTTTAATAATACACTCAAAACAATGTTTCACTATACCAGTCCTTATGTATAAAACTCACCTCATGTTCACAGATCTTGACAATAACCTTTGCTGTTGCAGTAAGTTTATGATTCCCTGCACAAAGCAGACAAACAGTCAAATATAAACCGCATAGTGTTTTAAATAAAACCGCATTAAACATTTGAAATAAAAACTAACCTCCATTATAAATAATGCAGTTGTGTAAGATCCATTTCACATCTGCCAAAAATGCCTCAGTGCAACCATAAATCTTCTTTTTGATATTCTGTGGACAAAGCGTTTAGTCACTGTTCAGTCTTTAGATTTTTTTTACCTGTTGCGTTCATACAATCAAAAGGACTAAGTAACCTTTTCTAAGGTGCACAGGTCCATTGGGTTGAAGATGTACTCTGCGTAGTCAGGATGCTGCTCCAGAGAGACGGGTTTCTGAAAAGGCTCTGTCTATACAGTGAGAAGGTTGGGGATGATTATTAACTATGTATGATCTGGGGAGGTCTACTGATCCCAGACCCAAAATGATTCCATGCACAGGTTTAAATGACATAATCACATTGAATACTGATAATTGGCAATAGGTTTTATTAAGGCCTGAGACATAGATAAATTCCAACCCATGTAACACAAACACAAATGCTATATTATTCAAAATAAGGCCTTACTATGGTAAAAGCTACTGTACATCCTTATTTAAATTAAGTGAGACGAAGAAGTATTACCCCCGGCTGCTTCATTTTCTGCAGGGCAAACTTCAACAGGTAGGACAGCTGTTCCAGATTCAGCAAAGTCATAGCTTTGCTTTGTGTCTCAATGCATTCTGCTACTGTTATTTTCTGAAACAAACAAGAGTTATTACTATAGCTACTATAGTAATAAAGCAACAAGATAACTAAGATTTCAGCTTTCTTTCTATCCACTCAGGAAGCAGGGCATAAACCATTGTCTCTCAGCATATTGTTTGGTTAACCTGCACCATTAACTTTAAAACCATTGAAAAGCCATTACATAAACCCATGTTAAAACCATTAAGATTAAAACCACCTAGATTTTGAGTTCCCCCTGTGCCACTGGGGCAGCTCTGGCCCTTCGGGGCATGGCTCTATGGGAACTCTGGGGTATGCTGTGGTGGATGGCACCAGGACGTTAGTGGCACATCCTTTGGGTGCTGTAGGTTGTGGATTGGGGTCTCCATGGATCAGCGTTGTTTGTCCAACACATCCCATGGCTGTGGTGCACTGGGTGGTCTGATAAATGTTCTGTCGTGGCCACCATTGTCTTTTTGTGGTTTGTGCTGCCCAGACTTTTTTGTGGGCCTTAGATTTTCTGGTTAATAACTGATAGTCACTGCTATTCAATTCACCTGGTGGCAGTGTTAATGCAATCCCTCTTTTAGTGTTTTTTTTTTTAGTCCATTACAGACCTTCTTCCATAACCTACACCTTACACAAGTAGTTACCTCACACTCTGGACAGAACCAGTCGCCTTCAGGCTCAGCAGCCAGTTTGAGGCACTTGGCATGGTACACACGTGGACAGAGCTCACAGCAGAGCACTTGGCCCTCACGATGGCACATCCAGCAGTAGAAGTCATTCCTCCCATCCTGTGGCACAACATCAACAGGGTCTGCGGTGAGTGCAGGCTGCTTGACATAGTAAAAGGGACCATGTCTTAGCTCACACTGAAATGCAGGCAAGAGAGACAGAAGCAGCGGTCAAAAACACACTTGGGCAGGCAAGAGGAGTAGCAAGGCTTTGCATAGGTCAACACAGCACAACCACAGACTCTCACTAAACGTAGTGGGCAAAAGCAAGGGGAAGTAACCCTCATGCTGGAGAGATGTAAGAAGGATAATGTGAGAGTATTGAGTACAGCACAGACTCAGAACACAAATCTGCCTCTCCAGGAGGAGGGTTGATTACTAATTCACGAAGCCACAGATACCAAGCATAGATACTCATTGCCAAGCACTAACAGGGCCAGACAACAAAAGATGAGGCAAACTTAAAAAAAAGAAAAGAATTTTTTTGATATTATAATGTTTGTATTAGATGTATTAGAAATATCTATTTCATATTTTGAAAGCGTGTTTTTTTAAGAAACGTGATATTAAATTTATTATTTTAGTACCATTAAAAATAATGACATTAGTTAGTTAAAGGATGTATACAGATCCTCGGAGTGCTACATAGAAATTCCTTAAATTAGAATAAAAAAAAAAAGAACTATAGTGTACCTCTTGAAGTGTATCCCTCTGTGTAGAATTTGCCATGAAAGTATTTTTCTGTCAAAAAGCATTTCCTAGTAGGAACTTTTTAAGAAGTTATGAATATTTAACTATTCAACTTCTCACTGAAAGGTTATTTTCCAAGAGTATAATTCTGCAGTATCATGCATGGGGATTATAAAGGCTATAACCAGAATACTAAGGCAATAATTCAAGCAATGCAAGACACATGACATGATCTTTTAAAGCCACGGGAATGCTAGTAATAGTTAGGAACTACTGCAAATGCAAACTGAATGTATATACCTACATAGGCTTAAGCAAGATAGAGCAAAGGTCATCATGTCCCGTCATGGACGGCTGCAGTCCCACACAATTTGGTGGGTTGACAGCTTTAAAACACCTCCTATGGCTACTAATTAACTGGGAGTTAAATCCAATATTATTAAAATCACTAAACTGTGTTGGACCCCAAGCAATTCTATGCACAAACTGATGACCCTTGATCTAAACGGTGCAAACCAAAAAGATAATAAACTCAGGGCAAAATTCCATTCCAAATCCTCTGAACTGGCCATAGCATTAAGAGAAGAGTTTTCCCAAGCGGTAATAAAATTACAGTAGCACAACACTACTATTTCGCATGGGTTGCTAAAAAAAATTGTAAAAGTACATAAAAGAGATTTGCTTACACACTCTGGGTGCAAGAGCTGCTTCTCAAGATGCATAGACAAATTCAAACAAACTATCTTGCTGTCACTCAGCATTAAAATGCATTAAGCTTTTCACATGAAATTATTTTGGAATAACAGTAATAAAGACTTAAGATAGGGTCCTACTTGATCTTTATTGTTGCTGACTAAGCCCGGTTTCTTTTTCTTCTTGACACCACTGGGAGATGTGTCAGACGGTGAATGGCCATTAGAGGAGTGAAGCGGACTGGATGCTTTCTGTTTTTGACTAATCAGTGGTGCTTCTGCTGATCCCACATCAGGAACTGTAAAAAAACAAAAACACAATACAGAAATCTTTTAAATATGATGACAACTGACAAGGCAGAGCAACAGAAAGGTGTGTGCGTGTGTGCGTGTGTATGTGTGTGTGTTAAAGACAGAGAGAGCACCCTTTTGGGCCTCTTAGTATGGCATTGTACTGAAACTGACCCAGTCTTTACCTGAGCAAAACATGCATGTTTTTATTCCTCATTAGGATTAATCTGTCTCTGTGAGGGCAGGTTTGCCACTAAACAATGTGACACACCTCCCTCTTTCAGAAAAAAAACCCATTAATTTTATCCAGTAGTAAGTACAAACTAAAATAAACTACAATCTGACACATCATTCAGCTCAGCTAAAGCAATGACACATAATAGTCTTACCTTTTGGTGGTAATGATACCTCCATCCCTTCGACCACATCAGACACGGTCTTCATCTCCTCCTCAGCCAAGCTAATGTAAGAAAAGATTGATACACAAGAGAGAAAAAAGCAATGTAAATGTAGGAGTCTCCTATGGTTTGCTTCTGAGATAGAAACCTAAGGTGATGCAATCAAATCCCAAGAGTTTACTGTTGTTGTTCACTGCATCATTGCCCGACTATCTCATACTAAAACTCGTCCCCAAAGAACTCAAAGAAACGAACATCTGCATATATGTGAGCTGTTGTTTTTTCGTTTTGTCTTTTTTTTTTTTTACTACTTAATGTAAAGATAGCGAGCTGACGTTACACGCTATTCTCTCCTGACCTGGACTTCTCTTCTTTGGGCCAGGAGCATTCATGCAGACTATACCTTTGAGCAAGGCCAGCCACAAGGGTTAATACGTCTCCTAGCCAACGTGTAGTGCTGCACCTTTCTTATAAACACCTTAATCGCTTTAGATAAATAACCACTGAAAGGTTTAAATCAGCATTGAAGACAGTCTCCCAAATTCAGACAGGATCATGCAGGCTTCTATCAGCTCCTGTCCATCACTTTTACCAGTCCCTACTAGTTCACATTACCTACAAGTACTGTTTGGTTTATTTGCACAAACCTGTTTAATCAGTATTAAAATAGGACTTAGTTACCCCCCCGAAAGCAATTTTTATTGTTTGACTGAGGCGGATAAGGTGATGTGGTGGTGTTGGAACATTGTGGCAGATCCTGTCTTTTTTAGTTGGCCTTGTTCAGGCACCACAAGATAATCCACAGAGGTCAGATTAACAAATACCAGCTGAACCACAGAAAGAAAAGGTGGTAGAAGGTAAAGAAAAGAATGTTTTTATGGGATGACGTGGTTAAAGAACAACAGAAAGAGGAACTGAATCACAAGGCAGTTATAATGCTTAAGATCTGTTTTAGAGAATGAAGGATTTCCAGCACTATCACACTATTATCACACCAACAAGAATGACTGAAAATAAAATAAACAATTTCTCCCATAAACTTTATTTACTGATTGATTCAGGTGTCCAATGGAAGGTATCCATTCAGTCTTAACCAGAGAAACCAGCATTTTAAAAATACATGCTGACTCAAGTATGAGAAAGTGTGTCATGAATTCTTGAGGGAATGCAAGTATGTACCCTTTGTTTGAACACAGTGTGTAATACACCAGCAATCGCCAAAGAGGATCTGAAGTGTATTTAGGCATCTCAGTCATAATTCATGCAACTACATTCCAGTGGACAACATAGTAATGGAAAAGGTCAACTGAGTTGACAAGGCAAATCAGGCATAATACATTACCCATGCCAAGGAGTAAAACTCACCTGATCACTAGCAGGCCTCAACTGTCCAGCTCTTGTGCAACGTGTTCTGTCAAATAACAGTACTAAGAACAAAGTGGGATTTTGTTGGTGGATGGGTGTTTATCAAAAAAATGTGATACTGAAATGTCTGAGTGTAAAAATGCATGTCTTGGCAAATCCTGAAGGCTAGCCTATACTGAGCCTGGTAGGAGTGCCAGCAATATTTCACATGTTTGCAATGGCACCGTTTTTGCAGCCCCAACAAGATTTTCACTCCTTTCTTGAGAAGAGTGTGACGTGGTCAAAAAGTCCACAAGGTGTGCCACCAGGATGGCTAACAGAAGGACCTAGATGAAGATAATATTCAAATAGGAAACCCAGTCCTGGAACTGATCCACAGGCTTGATAATGTTCATAGCCGAGAACCGAAACACCACATGGCCTTCATTCAGTGACCTCCACAAATGGAAAACACACAAAAAAAGGGCAAGATCTTCTAGAATGTTCTATGGAGCCAAACGCCTACTCTCATGTCAATAAAGGCCATCCGATCTGCGAGCCCCTCGCAGAGAAGAAATGGGGAGAAAGGCAGCTGTGAATGTGGAGATAACTGGTCAGAGAAGGAGTGAGCCAAGGTCTTTTTTTCCCCTCTCTCTTTCTCCGTTTCTCGCTCTGTCTGCACACAGGAAATGAGAAAGGCTGCTGCTTCCCCTCCCCCAGCGCTGTGCTGAACATCCCCTCCCCCTTCACTCAAGGCCTGATCCTGCACGTCCACGCCACAAGAGCTTTACAGTAAACAGGCAGCATGAAAAGCTGTCATTATGGGCAACAATCAAATGCTATGCCAAACAACCAACATTGAGCTGCTGAAAAGCAAAATTTTGAGTGAATCTTTTGATGGTTTGATAAACTTAAACCTAAAGCTTTCAACAAAAACAGATTTTAGTAATATCAAGACAATCTATTGTCTAATGGAAACAAATGAGAGCTGTATATAAAAGCTAATCAGGGAGATTAGAAACAAACTGTCACATTATTTTTATATTTTGAAACCATTTCCTTTTAACGCTGAAAAACGTTGCAACCCCAACGGCTTGTTTCCTTTGTAGACAAAACCACCAGAAATCAGTTTCCTTGTGAGAAGCAAGGCACGCAACATCTGCTGTCCCAGGCGGCAGAGTAGACAAATCTCAAACTATGCTTCATACTTAAACAAAACGCATTTGATTTTTGATGAATTTATACAAAAAACTAAAAGTGTCTTGCCAGAGAAATAACCAGAAAAATGCACAGTCATACCTTTCCTTAACGAGCAACACACACAAATTCTTCATTTGATGACCTTTTTGTTGGAATCAATGATGGTTATGAAATTTTCCACAACATGCCTTCCTATCATCCCCTCAGGTTGTGTCTCCCTCTCCAACTGGCCAAGGCACAAGACTGGCTGATTGGTTGGTGGGGTAGGTGTCATTCTATTGCCTACGTTTTGTTCATTCTCTCATATCAGACGCATTTTGCCATATATCATATATCTTTCCTCAAAAAATGGGTATTGAGAACTAATGGTTGTGTTTAGAGGATTTCCGCCATCCAGCTTTAAGAGAAAACATCTTACTGTCTAGTTCAAATTTATATTTTTAGGACCAGTGTGATTCTGTCACACCTTCATACATCCAGTGAAAAGCCTACAACCATATGCTGTTACGGTAAAGTACTGTGGTCGACCTCCATATAAAATGCCACACGCAAAATCTACATAATCCATCACAGACCTTTGAGTCTGTCAGTCTCTTCAGTTGGTAAAATGAGAAATGTTTCTTTATCGCTGACGCACCCACATGGCTGTGCCAGATATGGGACACGGAGTTCATGTGCTCTGGGAGAAAGAAACATTTTATCTTTGATGAATTCTTTTTTTTTTTTTAAATACAGTAATAATCAAGAAATCATTATCAACTAGACTGTTATGAGAGAATATATGAGAATTTCATGCACATGATGGCCTCAAATTCACATTATTAAGAAGCACTGTTGATTTGAATGAAAATAGATTTGTATCGCCACGTTTGTTATATTTCGGGAAGATGAGCACCAATAACAATTTCTGTGCCACCATCTTCTGTGCCAGCCTCAGCAGCAGACATGCAGACAAAGGGCCAGGCAGTCAGATTACAAAAGACTTCCACCATCCAGTCATCCCTCCCCCATCCTACAGTCCCATTCTCTCCCTGTTACTACAAGGGGGTGTTTAATAGGGGAAAACAGGGCCTTGCTCCCACTCCAGCCCTAGCTCCATGGCAGTGCCACATTTGACTGCCATTTGTTTGCCGTTTCAGGAATGAGTAATGGCTGCCTGAGTTTTCACCGCAGTCATGTGACATACCCAGGCCAAAGCTCAGGACATGAAGAGAGAAAAGCCTGTTTTTCCTCCTTAGGCCACCTCCTTCTCCTCCTCCCCTTTCATGCCCTCCCCCTTTTGCCCTGTTTTCAGTGTGAGAGGCCTTGCCAGGCCTTTACTGTAGACTGAAAATAAGTGAAAATGAACAGTGTTAACAGTCAATGGAAGCAGTGAAAGGACAGCATAGAGGAGAATAAAACAGAAAGCTTACCTCTGTGGCTGCATGGCTGAAAACTGTAATGTCAATACTTATGAAACATGGAGGACAATCTCAGCCTTTAGACAAGGGAGGGCTCGCCTCTGAACACTCAGCGCTGGAGGCCTGTGTGTGATCAGAGGCGCGCCGTGACTGGCTACCCTCCCACTGACAGCATGTAAAGCCACAGCTGATTGGTCAAATGGCTTCCTGACTAATCATCTTTGTTCAGCACTGCCAGAAGCACTCCACAGAAGTAAGACCACAGGGAAAGATATGACTAGGCCTCATTTGTTTAAAAAAAAAAAATACAAACTGAAAAGACAAGCTATGAAACAAAACTGATCGTAAAATCAAGAGACATGGAATGCAACCAGAAGCATTGAAGAAAAGGCTTCTTCATTTAGTGAGAGATATGTTGAGCGATAAATGTTTGGGAAATACCCCAGAATAAACACACCCAAAGGCTTTTAAGACATTCCTGTAGTGAAATAGTGAACATGCAATGTAGTTTACCAAATCTGACTACTGCACACACTTCCAATGTCCCTGTCATATACTTTATACACATAACTTTGTGTGAATTAGCCATGCATCACGATTCGTATCATTTAGTTGAATTACATTTATATTGGTTAGGTATTCATTAGAATTAATGATGGATCGTAGACAGTCATATGATTATTATTTTATGTCTTGTGTTCTTATTGGCAAGCCCATTAACATCACCGCTAACAAGGAAGAGGAAAATGTTCATTGAGATCACAAGCTCTAAGTGGTCCGGTAACAAAAAACACTACGTACAACTCCAACTGAAGTATTTACAATCTTTATATGGTACCATCGAGCTTTAGAAATGTGAAAGGATGTGGCATAATTAGGTCTAACTCAGTCTTCACCAGGTTTTATTAAAAGTACTTATTAAATATTTGTAGGCCTCAAAATGGAGGTGGAGAAAGTCGACATAGCTTACCCAATGCTGATCCCTGGTGGGTGAAAAGGGAATTGACATGGCTGGGGAGGATATGCAAACCGGAGGTGGGAGGCCACAGTGATAACCACTACACCAGCATGCTGCCATGGTGAGAATATTCATTTGTTCAAAATGTATGAATATTTACACTTAGTACATTAATACTAAGTGGCATGAAAAGTATTTGCCCCCTTCCTGTTTTATTTTTGTTTTTTTTGCATATTTGTCATACATCAAACTAATTTTATTATTATTAAACAATAACTAGAGTAAATACAAAATGCAGTTTTTAAACCTAATAACTGGTCGTGTCACCCTTGGTGGCAACAACTGCAATCAAGCATTTGTGATAACTAGCAATGAGTCGATTAAATTTTAAAATTGACATTCTCTCTCTTCTAGTTGTTTCCAGTTGAAGTAAAATACTTCTATCCTTCTGTCTTTCAACTCTATTCTATCGGTCTTTTTCAGGTCATCGACAGTTAAACAGTTTGAATTTGATGCCCACTCTTCTTTGCAGGATTGCTTTAATTCAGCCACATTGGAGAATTTTTGAGCATGAACGACCTGTTTAAGTCTAGACTTTGACCAGACCACTCCATGACCATAATTATTATGGTATTAAGAGGTTGACTTGCTGGTGCCTTTTGGACCATTGTTCTGCTGATCATTGTTCTGTACACAGTATCCCAAGTGCACTTGAGCTTGAGGTCATGAACTGATTGCAGGCCAGACATTCTCTTTCAGGATTTTCTGGTAGAGCAGAGCAATTATGGCAAGTTGTCCAGGTCCTGAAGCCCCAGACCATGACACTATCACCACCATGTTTGACTGTTGGTATGATCTTCTCTTGATGAAAACTGTGTTAGTAATGGGACACACATCTTGCAAAAAGTCAACTTTTGTCTCATCTGTCCACAAAATATTTGTCCAAAAGTCTTGGGTATAATCAAGTTGTTTTTTGCCAAAAGTGAGACAAGCCTTTGTGCCTTTTTGTTCAGCAGTGGATTTTCCCTTGGAACTCTCCCATGGTAACCATTTTTGTGAGGCATGCTGTTCTGGGTTTCTGAATTGTTCAAATTCTTTTTTTTTTTTTTTTCAAATTTTATTTGATTTTAATCATACACAGTATGATATGAAGTGAAATGCTCTACTGATTGAGCTATCTAGGCTTCAAAGAGAGCAATCAGATTACTGTACTTGATGTAAGATCTTTTAGTGTGTTTAACTTTGTCAGACATGCTCTATTTAAGTGATTTATTGATTCGACAGGTCTGGGAACAATCAAGTCTAGGTGCAGCAATGAAAATGGAACTCAGCTTTCCAAAAAATGTGGCCAAATTCATGTTCATTCTTAATTTAGCAAGAGGGAAATAATTTTTCCACATAGGGTAAATATGTTTGGACAGCTTTTTTCTGTTAATGAATAAACTATCATTGAAAAACTGGATTTTGAATTTACTTGGGTTATCTTTATGTAATATAATTTTTTTTGATGATTTGAAGCATGTGTGACAAAAATACAAAAAAGAGAAAATAATAGGATCTTTCTCACAGCGCTGTATAGTGTGAGGAGGGTTAACTACAACCATTGAGGTTTAGCTTTATTAGCTGTTTATATTACAATATCTGAGTAATACAATATTGTATGCTGAATTAGTTAAAATCTTCCAATAAAAAAAAAGGAATAAAAGAAAAAAGAAAAAAAAGGAGGTGAAGGTACAAGAGCTGATAAGGTCTGGTGGTGGGAAGTGTGCTCATGAGATAGGAAGGAAAGTTGAACATTCATTTATCTACAACTGTCTCTCAACTCCACACATAGAGGTAAGTCTTTAATAATAATAGCAACAATAATAATAATAATAATAATAACAATAATAATAATAATAATAATAATAATTATTATTATTATCTTTAATAATAATAATTGTAATAATAATAATAATTTCTGTAGAAAGCTGACTATATGTACATTACTGACCAACTGGAGAGCTCAAGCTTAGGGCTTGACATATGGCAATATATAAATATTCATATTTTGGAGTACAGGACTGCATAACACAGAGACCAACTTAAAGAAAACTTGTTGGATATGTGTATTATAAAATCTATAAAATTGTTTACCAAAATTTTGCTTTCAAACCTTTGGCCTGTATTGTATAGAATGATATATTAAATTTATATTTTTTCTGATATATTATAAACTGTAAGTTTTAATTAATTAATTTGAATAATTATGGTTTGCATGTATTCATTTATCTTGGTTGTTTGCATGAGTATTTAATAAAAACACAATGAGTGAGAATATCTGAAAAGCTTACAAAACTTATATTTGAATAGATAAATAAAAATCAACTGTAGGTAATGTTTCATCAGCCAAATTACCACTTACTAAATATTACTTTTTGCCAGTTTAGGAAGTCCCCACAATGCCCCCTGCAGCTGGTGTTGATCTAGGCTATACTCCTCCTGATGGAGGATGGGGCTGGGCAGTAGTGTTTGGATCATTCATGTCCATTGGCTTTTCATATGCCTTTCCTAAATCCCTCACCATTTACTTCAAGGACATTCAGGAATATTTCTCCATCTCCTACAGTGAGATTGCATGGGTCTCCTCCATTATGCTTGCTACCATGTATGCTGGAGGTAATTTGAATCATTTAGAAGCATGACATTCTGGTCCTGAATATTTTGTTTAAATCCAGATAGCCTTAATTATAATCAAATGTAGGCACAGAAGTCCAATTTAAATTTTTTGTCTAAGTATTTATGTTGAGATTTAAAAGTGACAAGGTGGAGTCAAAAATTAAAATTGCCTTTGCAATTATTCTCTTACTTGCACACAACTACCAACTGGAGAGTTTATAATTCTGTTAATGCTGTTGAATTTTGATCCACCACTAAACACAATATGAAGGTTAAGCAAAACAACACTCATGTAGTCTACCTTCTCTCGGTTACCTAACTTGCCTATGATGTTGTTTGTTCAATCTTACAACAAATAGTTACACAGGCCAGATACATTCTCAGTAATAGAGTTAAGCAGAAGTGACCTCATTTGTATTAATTTCTCTGTGTGCAGGACCTGTGAGCAGCATACTCGTAAATCGTTATGGGAGCAGGCCAGTGGTCATTATTGGTGGCCTAATGGCTGGGGTCTCCATGATTGCTGCTTCTTTTGGCACAACCATCATTCATCTGTACATGTGTGTAGGAGTCATTGGAGGTACTTCTATTATCACTTGTCATAATGAATTTGTAAACTACTAGTGAATTGTGTGGGTAAAGCCCAATGTGTGTAACGATCATTTGGTCAGTTAAAGCTCTTATTTTTCATCTTCTCCAAAACTTGGAAGCCTCCTCTTTGGCTCTTTGGCACTCTTCCCACGTTCAGTTCTTTTGCCAATCAGTGCTTAGTGGTTTTAACAGACTACAAATGTATGCAGTAGGGTTTAACTTTTTTTCAGATAGAAGTCGTTCATCTGCTGTCCAAGCAAAATAGGCACTTTTAAATATTGTGTATTGTTCCAGTACTTTTTCAACCTAAGCAGAAGTCATTCTCCGTATTGTTATTTACACCATTAAGCCATAACATTCTGACCATAAGCCTATAGACTAGGCCCCCCTTTGTAACCTAACCAGCGATGTGCTGTGATTTCTGACAACTTTCTATGGGAACTAGCATTAACCTTTTCAACAATTCGAGCGCTTGGCCACCCATGACGCATCACATTTAATGTCACACAAGTGTGACATTAAATGTGACATTAAATAATTGAGATGGAAAACCTGGAAACATGTATTAATTGTCTTTTTCTCTTTCTCAGGTTTTGGCCTTGCCTTTAATTTGCAACCTTCCCTGACTATTATTGGGAAATACTTTCTTATTAAACGACCCATAGCAAATGGTTTGGCCATGGCAGGAAGTCCAGTGTTTTTGTTCACTCTGGCTCCACTTAACCAGTTTCTGTTTGATAACTTTGGCTGGAGAGGAAGTTTCTTCATCTTGGGAGCCATACTCCTCAACTGCTGTGTGGCAGGGGCACTGATGAGGCCTATTATGATAAGGAAAAGACCACTGCAGGCTCAAAACAGTGCGAATAGTGTTTCTCAGGACATTAGCTTAGAGAGAAGAAAACAACAGACAAAGCATACAGGATGCACATCACGCGTCAATAAATTCATTGACCTTTCACTCTTCAAGCACCGTGGCTACGTTATATACCTGGTGGGGAATGTTGTGATGTTCTTTGGGTTCTTTGCTCCTGTCGTGTTCTTGGCCCCCTATGCCAAGCACCAGGGCATTGATGAGTATTCTGCAGCCTTCCTGCTCTCTATTTTTGCCCTTGTAGACATGGTGGCTCGACCAGCAACTGGTCTGGTGGCCAACACAAAATGGATCCGGCCCAGAATTCAATACTTCTTTAGCTTTTCTGTGGCATATAATGGGGTGTGTCATCTGGCATGCCCTCTGTTGCCTGGGTATACAGGTCTGGTGGTATATGCTATCTTCTTTGGGCTGGCCTTTGGAATGCTGTGTGCACTGCTTTTTGAGGTGCTAATGGATTTGGTGGGGGCACAACGATTCTCCAGTGCAGTTGGACTTGCCACTATTATGGAATGTGGCCCTGTTCTTCTTGGGCCCCCAATTTCTGGTGAGTCACCTGTAATTCCTGCTTAAGTTGCACATTCAATAAATGCACATTCACAAGTTAATGCTTCAAGGTCTTTAATATCTTTGTTATGAATGCATCTTTTAACATACAAATACAACTTGTGAACATACTGATTACATGATTTTGACTTTTTCTCCTTTAGGTGCATTGGTTGACATCTTTATGGACTATAAGTACATGTACTTCACATGTGGATTGATAATGCTGGTCTCTGGACTTTTCCTGTTCATTATGAATTATTTTTACTACAGATGGTTGGAGCAGGAACAGCAGAGGCAGGAAGATCTGCAGATTGGTTCAGCCAAAGAACTTGCTGCTATAAAGGAGGCTAATGATATTGAGCCAGAAATCAAACTCAGTCAAGAAGAGCAATTTATGGACTTATCTAGGAAAGAAGCATAATAATGCTATGTACTTGGGTTTTAAGTAGAAATCGTTTATCCATATATTTGGATAGACATTTTTATATAGCTACGTTGCTGTAAAAAAGCATTTGCCCCTTCCTTATTTTATTTTATTTTTTGCATATTTGTCACAGTTTAATGATTCAGAAAATCAAATAATTTGATTGTTTGAATCAGATAATCAAACAATCTAACAACCAGTTAGCAGGTTTAGGGGCAATTACTGTTTCCCATAGGGCCAGGCAGACTTGGACAGCTTTTTAAATTTTTTTAATTATTTTATTTAAAATTTGCATTTTTATTTACTTGTGTTATCTTTTTCTAGTATTAAAATTAGTTTGATGATCACCATCATTTAAATGTGACAAACATGCAAAAAAAAAAAAAACCTCAGAAAGGGCCAAAAACATTCTGACAACAATTTATATACTATATAAGTGCAAATGATGCATAAGATTGGAATTTTATTAGATTTGTCATGGACCCTCCTTAGGCAGCTCACCAAGAACACTTGGTCATCCATGCGTATTTAAACATCACTCAGTCTGAAGCCCTGCTCCTTACTGCCAGGGGAAGGAATGAACAGTATAATTATAATTAGAGTATAATTAATCCTCCAGAAAGCAAACTGGCATCCTACAGTTATTTTTTTTCCATCTGGTTAAATATTTTGAGTTTTGATCATGAAAGCCAACAGAAATGTGCACGTCTGACCCCTGAAGAAACAACAGTTAACAATTTTTTGTGTTCAAGCTGTGAATGTGCTCATGCCAATTGCCTGCCATGTAAAACTTAATCATACTTCAAGGTGACCCCACTGTAAACCTACAGTGACTTCTTACATGCATATCTGCTTCTTAAGTATCCCAGTTTGTTTATGCAGTTGTAACACAGTAGCATGTATAATTGTCTATTGGAAGAACTGGAGGCTGGTTTGAAAATACCTGCACAACCCCTACTCATTCCAGCAATGCAGTATTGGCTTGAAGAGGGTCTGGACCAATTTCATTATGCTTGCACATACTGTAGAACTATAAACACATCCACATATTTGCTGAACCGAAAGGGGGATGTCAGCTTGGTCAATGAACTGTCAGGACCAGTATGGCCAATTGTAGTGTGTCTCAATCTTCTTTGAAAGCTATCAAACCATCAAAAATAGTGTCACTGTCCTTTGGAAATATGCAGACTTGATGGTCGTCTTTAGGAAGGACAAGGTCACTGATTGTCCACCAAAATGCTACAAGGACAATCACTGCACTAAAGATGAAAATCATATCCTCATGGGCTCTGATACAAAAATCACTGCTATTTGTGAGCAATTTCTGCCTGGAATACGTACCCAAATTTAGGGACTAATTATTCAGAGGCTGTAGTCACTATTATTAGTTTCCTTATTAAGTTTAGTGATTCTTTGTTTGAGAAAGAACTGTAATTTTCTATCTCACATAATAACAAAACCCAACCTAAAACATGATTTGTTTTTACTGGGCACAAATTTTGTCTTGGGGTGATAGAACACAACAGTAAAAAAGCCTAGAGCATTTGGGTTCATTAATTTAACTTAATTCATTCAAGTGTTTCAATAACCTTTCCAAACAGGGTTAAACATTTTTTTCCCCTAGATTTAGTCAAACATATGATGAAAGCTCCGTAACGTTATTAAATCATTAAAAACCCTGCTGCATCCAAAAATTATGTTGTACATCTTTCAAAAACATAAATGACAAGTGTATCGTTATATATAAAATTACTACAGTGATAAGGTGCAAAGTTTTATTCTAAAAAAAGTAAAAAAATCTATAAAAATATTGGGGTTAAAAGTCTTGGGCTTAGTTTATTCCAGAAAATCTAAGCTTTCAAACAACATATAGAGTGTGTTGATAGTGTTGATGTATGTAATAATTTTTATTTTGTATCAAATTAGATATAGATTTTTATGAAAGATTCAGAAAGAAACTATTAACCAACATGTGATTGGATACATCATAACTGCTCTAATGTGCTCTAGCAGTGCTAAATGTGCGCTGCTAGCTGTTCTTCTTTTGGCTTCTCCAATCAAGGGATTGCCACAGCAGATCATTTGATCTGCATACAAATTGGCAAAGGTTTTGCACCGGATGGTCTTCCTGATGCAACCCTGCCATTCTGTCTGGGTTTGAGACCCGCACTGAGGATGCCCTGCATCCAGTTGCTGGATTTGGGCATTGACTGGGAATCAAAGCTTAAACATGGCTTAGCCACCAATATATAGTGTACTAACTGTAATATAGAGAATTTAACACATTGGTAATGTATTAGATGACCTAAAAAGGTGTGGCAATCCCTAGATCATTTATCCAACCATCGCAGCCTCGTGGAGCTATTAGTCTCTGGAGCCAAAATTCAATTTCAATTCAATTCAATTTTATTTGTATAGCGCTTTTAACAATTGGCATTGTCCCAAAGCAGCTTTACACAATCA
>JAQMYJ010000015.1:16538963-16549532 GCA_030014305.1 Clarias laeviceps | reverse complement strand
GAGTACCTCCATTTTATCATAAACAGGAACAGAGTCATTTAAAACATAAGTAGGTAAAGCTTGAGCGTTTTTACTCAGAAAGAGATTTAATAACTTTCCAGAATTTCTGTGAATTATTTAGATTTTTAGTAGTAAGAGAGAAATAGTATTCTTATTTAGCTTTCTTAATAAAAGATGAACATTTATTTCTTAATTGTCTGAAAACAGATCAATCAGTGATTGAACCTGTTTTTCTTGCCTTGGCCCAAGCCAGGTTACGCTGAAGAATAGTATCTGCCAGCTCTTTCTTGCCCCTTTACCCTATATCTACTTAATGGTGCATGTTTATTTACAATTTGCATAAAACATTTCCCCCAAAAAATGCAAGCAATCTCAACATCAGGGATCAATCCTATTTTCTTCTAGTTTCTATTTATCGTGATGATAAGCTTGTTCATTAAAATGTTTCAGATTCCTCTTATAAATAATATGAGCTTTAGATTTGAGCACCTTAACATTTCTATTTACAGCAACAACACAGTGGTCACTTAAGTCGTTGCAAAAAACACCCACATCTGAGAATTTATGAGGAACATTCATAAAAATTTAATCAAACAAGGTAGATTTCTCAGGGTTATTAAGATTTGGTTGAGTAAGTAAATTGACTAACTGGTCATTGGAAAGTTTTAAACCAGTCCCAGTTCAGATCACCAGCTAGGACTAATTCACTATAGTTTAGTACAGGACTGGTCAAAAGATGCTTTAGAGATTGCAATGCTTCACTGGAGGCAGATGGGGGCCTATAACACCTAACAACAGTTATACAAAGGCTCTTGACAATCTCTACATTCAGCGCTAGAAATTCTAGTTGTTTGCTTATGGATTTAGACAAAACTAGTGAGGTATCAAGTTTGACATAAATAGCAACACCACCACTTTTCTTGGACCTATCAGCATGATGAACATTGTATCCACTTATGTTAATACAATCATTTGTAATAGATTTAGTCAACCAAGTTTCAGAGACTATAACAATATCAGCATCTGTTGATTTAATCCAAATCCTAACTGTGTCCATCTTACGTAACAAACTACACACATTTAGCTGAACAATATTAAGACCAGACAAAAAGATTTCAAATCAGGACCAGGGTTAGGTTGTACATTACCAGATAAAAGTAATAATAAGACAATCAGCAATCTTTGCCCCGTAACATTACATATTAAAACTGGCAGTTGATGAGTTGAAACCAAGCAAGATCTCTCACAACTAATGAGGTAAATATGCAAAGCTAGGAGAGTTTGAAGTCGAGATAAATCTCTAGGTGGATCAGGTAATAAGTTCATGTCCTGTTCCAAATGAGTTTGTGGTTGCACAGGTTGTACAGTGTGAAATGTGCAATGGTTATAAATTGCAAATGCAATAAAGCAAATTCTGCTTATAAGAGTTATATAGGAGATTTGTTTATCAAGCATTTATAAAGCAAGCACAGACCCCTGATATAATCTTATACAACAGTTAGTTCCGACCGAGTAATCTGATTGGACGAGAAGCTTTCTGTAAGTGGTGATATAGAGATATATTAATTACACTAACAATCGGTTGCCAGCGTGGGGGAAAGTAGATCCGCAGTACTGGAAAGAGTAGAGAGCAGCTGTCTTCCATTATTTCCATTCAAACCAGTCAGGGAAGCACTTTCAGCAAGAAATGACATCTTAAACACTTGTCTCAACAATTGTTGCTGTTATTTATGCCTGAAGCAAGTTACAAAGCTACCTAGCATCTGACACAAGGCTGAATCCCAAATCCCTCTTTAATACATGAACAAAGGAACTACCTGGGATGCCGAAAAAGAGATTGTAGCCTTAATCCACTACCTAACCAGAAGTTATCAGTTTTTTTAAAGCAGAATAAGTGGAAATATAAAGTAAATCTTTATGTTTAAAAGTTTCTTAGGACTATCCACCACCTCATTGGTTTATTCTCCTGATATTTGGCTACATATTACTCATAAGATTTTCAAATGACTTTCACCCCCTTTAATTACATTTAATTGTTCTTTGCTAATGGTTAGTCTCCATGTTCTGGCTTCATCAGGTACTTAGGTTTGTGTAGAAGTACCGCATATAGTGAATTATCTGCACGGTTTAGTGGCTGATGTTCTTTAATTTATCTTTTCCCAGCAAAGAGACCTGATTGGAAGGTTGGTGGTTTAAGTCCCAGCTCCACCAGTTTGCCATTGTTAACCCTAACCCAGATACAACAAACAAGTTCAGTCCACTTACAGAACCACTTTCAGAAGTACTACAAAAAATATATTATATACAAAATTCAAATGATAAACCTTTTTTAAATATACAAGATACATGTAGTTAAGTTAGAAAATGACTGTACAGTGTACAAAATAGGCTGTCTAAGATAGTACAAAAAAGTATATACTGTGAAAAGTGAGCGGTATGTTTTGTTAACGTAAAGCATCATGCTGTTTCATATATTAACATGTAGGTAAGATGGATTCTGTGCCAAGTTTATGAGGCCAGCAGCAGTTACAAAGAAACTGTTTTCTGCAGAGAAGTTTTAATCCTAACGGACTGCAGTCTCCTGCCAAAGGGCAGTTTTTCATACACTCAAAAAAGGTTGTGTCTGGGATAGAAGAGGTCGGCCATAATCTTTCCCACTCGCTTCAAAGACCAGGAGTCACACAGTTTCCTGTCTGTTCTTGTGCTTGCCACTCGAGGCAGTGTAGATCGTGATGAGTGGCAGATGGAGCAGGTCAATGACTAGACCATTGGTCAAAGACTTCTTCTCTTGGATTGGAAATACCTGAATACATTCATTCAGATCATGGAATCAGAGTTGTTGAATATTCAATGGAAGCTTCATTGTCCTTACTGGTCAGAGGCTTCTGGACAAGTCACATCCGAACATCAGAACGAATCTCAGTTCAGGAAGTTCAGTTCTGCTCAACAGTGTGTCTTGGAAGTGTTAATCTCACCTGAGAGGGCCATGCTATTGTACCAGGACATTGGGTGATGATCAAAAATCATGCGGCTGGACCATTGAAGGGAAAAAGGACCTGGACTCATGTTTCATACTGTAAAATAGTGTTACCTTCTAAATGGGTTTGAGATATTTGGATGTTTAGGTATCATATTTGTATGCTCAACTGTCTGTCTATTTTAAAACATTAAAATGAGAAAAAACATACAGTAGCATTCAGAGAATTTGGAATACAGGGGACGACTGACAGACAGTGATCTGGTGCATACCTGCACTATGATAGGCAGCCGTTGTCAAGTACTGAATTGAAACTGAAACAGGAGGAGGTTGAGGTTTTCCTATTGCTTATAATGTTTCTCATGATCTTCGATTGTGATTAAAAGGTTTTGTGTGCAACAAACCTCAACACTTTTCTTCTTCTAAATCTAAATTGCTGCCACAACTTGCTATCTGACTCATTACAAAATCACAATCAAAGCATGCTTGCTATATTTTCTTCTTTAATTAAAACTCAACCAATATATTATTAATAGTAAATTACACACTTAAATAGAGACTAATTTATTCATTGTTATACAAATGCGGGTGAGGGAGTTATTTTGGAATATCTCATTTATAAAGTTTGCAATACATCTTGCTATGTTTGAAAAAAAAATTCTCAAGACTGCAAAAGTAGAGTTATCCCATTTTGCTGTCAAACTATTCATATAGCAAGTAAAAAGGACACATTTGACGATGATGAAAAAGGTAAAAGTCCTAAAGCAGCAGCAAGGCACATGTGAATCAAAACGAAACTAGAGCACTTAAAACCTTGACAGTATACATGACAGAGTGAAAAGTGAAAAAAAAAAAAATGTAAATCCTGTAAGTGGCCATGTGCACTCACATTATATTAGACAACCAAACCAAGTGTCTGCAAAATGTGATGAACACCATTAAGGACCTTCACTCATTGAAAAACAAACAAAAAACCCCCGACTCTGTATTCGTCTTACTTTCATCAGCACTTGTTCTGCTACATTTGGGAACCAAGATGACCTGCAGTTTTGGTACCTTTTTAACATGAAAACTCAAATAACATATTACTGATACTGAATTTCATATTTACATTGCCACAAACACAACTGCAGATTAATTTATTCATTGTGACAAAGCTGGATGGTGGATTTATAGCAATTTGAAAAACAATACAAAAATTCACACTAATAATGACAATTTGGGCATAATATTTGGGCAAAATAAATATATAAATAATAATTCTCTAATAGTTTATGTGTGTCTAGTAAAGTCAATCCATGATAATACCTGTATAGATATCATAAAAGCCCTTAATTATAGTAAGGTTGGTGCTAAGGTTTTTCTATTTATAAAAATAAGTAGAAAAAAACTTTTGGCTTGTGCAAAAAATAAGCCATATTCTACATCATGTCACATTTAGACATTCGCTGATTGTAAAAGATTTGCAGTATACTAGCAAACATGAACATTTTCGATATGGTTGTTTATCCAAAAAAAAAAGAGCTATAATTTCTACAAGGCACACATTTGTGTCATATTCTGTCCCTTATTTTCATAGTTCATGATCCCTGAGCTGGAGTACAAACGCCTCACTGTCTAAATGATCATAATACAATAGAGATTTCTAAATAAAGGGATTTTTAAATTACCAAACCTTGTACTCCCCACATTTGTTCCACATGAACATTTAAATCTAAAGGAGTTTTACGAGTCATAGGGGAATGTAAGGTCACAATTTCAGCCATGGGTGTTTAAGACACTGAGCTGCTGTCACTCTTTGCTCTGGCAGGAACTCCATCATCAGGAGCAGAAGATCTGCGAAGAGAGTTGCTTCTTGAAGAAGGAAGTGATATTTCTCTATCAGGACTTCATACAACCCCCAGGGACGAAGTGTATGAATTCTCTGCAGGTCTCCTGTAATAGAATGCATAAGACACAAGCAAATAGGAGAAAATTTGTTTTAGCAGCACTTTATTTCAAGGGTACAGTATTTCCATTGGGCCTTAAGTCATTCACAAGCACTGCTTAACATTTAATAGTTAGGACTCAGTAGTTAGTGTCAGTTGCGAAATACATTCTCCTGAGATGTTATTCAGTATGTTACCAAACTTTTATTCTGTCTGACCTAGCCTGTTATTTACCCAGTTTCAACATATTGTAGATTGAGCAATCTCTGCCTTTGACCTCCACTTTGGATACACCAGTGTTTGGTTTGTTTGCCAGTTTCTGTATTTGAATAAATACTGTTGTTCGCTGCACTTATATCTATCCTCCTTCAGTACACATACATTATATGTCATCATACCACGAAGATGAAAACAAATACTTTTACATACATGTGTTGACTATTTGTTATGGTTTCATCTGTGTTTATTTTACTTTATTTTGAAAGAAACCATATTTATGAAACCATATTTAAACTATATAAAGCGTTGTGAAAACTTTTATATGTGAGCTTAACCTTAGAGAACTTTTTTTTCAAATGCTTCTTCACTTAAAACTGCTCCATTTGCATTTAATGAAGCACTGTTATAATACAACTTCACTTTATGAAGCCCACACCATTATGTGTACCTTACACTGTCTCAAGGTTGTGAATGCTGTTAATAATACTAATATAAACAAAAAAAAAAAGGATTAAAAAATAAAGTAATATGTTGGGTTAATGGACCACAACTGATACTTCAACATGATCATGAGCTCTTGTTTATGAAAATACAAAGTCACATACAGCCTCAATATTACTTTATGAATTTTTCCCCCCAGTATGCTTTATAAAATATTTATGCAGTGCTTATGAATGTAATTTGTGCTAATTAAATCCTCTAAAGATTAAATACTGATTGGTATTACATGTTGTCACCTACTTCCAGTATTGATAAAAAAAAAAAACAAGCCAAACAAAGGGAAATGCCAAAAAAAAAAAAATAATAACCTTCTTATGCAGTCCCTATTAATGTTATACTGTGTATAATGGTAAAAAGTTCACCATACCCTATAATTAATTACCATTTAATTCATTTAAAATATTTTAATATTCTAAAAATAAATGTTATAGTTTATAATCACTGCTTACTTGCTTACCATTGCTGTTGAAATACTTTGATGAATATTTCCCAGACAGAGCCATTGATGCAGGGATCTTTCCCAGGAGCTCAATAATATGTGCTAGATGGTCTGAAATGTGAACATTGCTTAATTATTTATTCATTGTTTTTTATTGCTATTTTATATAGTAACACTGTATACCTTCTTCCAAAGAGAAATTCCTTCCAGGTTTGGGCTCAAATAAAGGGTCACCAGTGGCAAGCTCAAAAGCCTTTTGGGAAAAAAGGACAGAACATTAATGTGGTTTTGGAAATTTGCACTCTAAAAAGTAATTAAAGCTATTACACATGCCCAGCTATTTTAATGGCAATATTATTATCACAATAAATTGAAGTTTAATATATCCCATTACTATCTCATTTATTTTTGTTCACCTTCCATATTTCATTCAAGTGAAAATTCTGCCCTTAATGTTTTTGTTTATTTATTTTAGTGGCCAGATTTTGACCTATGAATTCTACACTACTGTCAAAGTGCACATTAAGTTACTACTACCACTCAGTCGGGAGGGCCAAAGACTATCACGTGTTTCCTCCAAACCACTTGACGCCAGGCAAGCGCATCATTTCGAACTGTTCGCTCACGCACCATTTGGGGCGGCGTAACACACTCGGAGGACAGCGCTATCCGCTCCTTCTGCTTGCGTAAGCTCACAGACGCTTCTGATTGGCTGTAGAGCCGTGATTAATGTGGGAGCACTAAGTACCTCTCATCCCTTCCCTCTGAGAGAGCTTGGCCAATCAGCTGCGAGAGGTTATAGCATCACCCAGGAATTGAACTCACAATCTCTGGATGATAAGGTGAGCACTTTACCACTGCGCCACTCCTGCTCTGCATGCTGACTTGAAGTCACCCAGAATGTGAGTACAATGTAAGTAATCGGTGCAAAATTCCACAACCCTTTTTCTGTTTAAAAAAAGCATTACAAAGTTCAGCTGGGACTCATATAAAACTTCCACAGTCCAACTGAGAGGAATAAAGTTGGTATATTTCAAAGATATAAAGGTGGATTCAGTACAAATGTAACTCTTTTATTTTATAGAAGCTAGCTGTATGTCTAACCGGAACTAGCCATACAAAAAATGTATAATAACTAAGACTTATGTTAACTTACATGCACCTCAATGTGACTGACAAAAAGACTTGAAAAAACCCAAACTATCCCTTTAAACAATTTGCAGTTAGCTGTGTAACAGCTGTTATAATTCTAATATTTAGTTGAACTATCACATCCAGTACTGTATAAACCCCGTATATAATTTTACCATAGCTAGTGGCAGTTCTCCACTGAATTGCCCCCCATCACCCCCCCCCCCCCCCCCGTCATCCCTCTCGCATCCCCTGGGCGGCTGCCCAGTTCGCCCATGCCTAAAACCGCCACTGACCATAGCTAAGAACTGGCCCAACGCCTATTATGGTCAAATTTTCTAGCCAAATTGCAGACCAGCCACCACACATACCTCACACACCCCAGCCCCATGCCCTATATAACAGGTGAAAGGTGTTGAGTGTGCTCTGGTCCATCTGTGGGCATGTCAGAATCAGTGCCTTAAAGCGAGGGCTATACTGTATCAGAGTTTCATTCAGAGTTATCTCACATGATTTGAGTTTAGTTATATTTTAGTTTATTTCATTATTTAAGCCCCTTGATTTCACTGGGTCTTGACACTACATCTTTAGAGCACCTATGGGTAAAGTAACAGAGGGTTTTTACAGTTCTAATACAATCTATGGAATCAACAACAACTCACCATGCAGGCTACACTCCAGATATCAGCAGGAGGCCCGTAATCAGAACCGAGCAGAACTTCCACAGCACGGTACTGCTGGGTCTGGATCTTCTCACAGAAGTGCTTGTACTGGAACAGGGTGAGTCATTTTGTTCCATTGTATGTGGAATTAGATTAGTTGCACTTATTTATTTATTATTTTTTTGACTGGCGGTGTGCAGTACTGTGATACACAGAATGTATGAAATCTTACACTCACCACCCAGCAGGAGCTGCCCAGGTCTGTGATTTTCACTGAAATGTTCTCTAGGTTTGTGTCATGAAAGACAAAGGATAAAGTTGACTTATTAAATACATTAATGTGGTGGTTAATTTATGACATGCTCTTCTATACCTGGATTAATGTATGTGGTGTGTTCCAGAGGCTGCTGCCCCAGACAGAGCAGAATGTTCTCAGGCTTGATGTCTGCATGGATGATCTTACAGTGTGTGTGCAGATAGTCAAGACCCTCAAGCACCTGTGAATAAATTCAAGTAAAGAGTTTTTTATGAAATCCTGACCAAGATATTGAATGTATTAGAATTAGGGCAAATCATGCTAATAAAACACAGATAATGTGTAACTTGAAGGGGAGTTGTGGCTAAAGAGGCTAAGGCTCTAGGTTGTTGTTTTGGGAAACTGAGGATCTGGTGTTCAAGCCTTGCTGTCGGTGGGTTGCCACATCCCATACTACCCAGCCCCTGCATGCAGTGCCAGTCCCAAGCCCAGATAAAATGTGAGGGTTGTGTCAGGAAGGGACCAAAGTTGAGTGCGGATCAGATGGTTCACTGTGGTGAACCCTTGACAGGAGCAGCCAAAAAAAAGTTTTAATGTGTAACTTCTGCATGGTTCTGCTCTGACATTCTTGACCAAAGCCAATTTTATTACTGGGCTATTGATTCATTTTAATGTGTTTTTAAACTTGTAGTTTGGTTCATTTGGTTTAAACCAAAGCGTATAGTTATACATTAGTTTTGGCTTGTCGTTTAATGTCCTCATCCACACTGGCGTTTTCAACATCGGTCCAAAAGACACAAAAGAAGGCATGTAGATTATATATGGTGGTATCTTTACCAGCTGAATTACACTGAAAACAACACAAGCATGCCTTCAATTAATTCATTAGAATAAAAATAAAATTCAAGCAGCAATCTTTAATCATTTGATACACTCTCTCCTCTCCTGCATCTGCCTTCCTGGTACGAGAGCACGGGAACATGCATTATAGTACAGGAAAGCTTTATTCAATAATGAGACATTTCATTTAACTGTTCAACCCTCATACATTAGTGTATGTTTTGTAAGCGCTTTTATATTGAATGCAGCCTTGCTGTGATATCATGTGTGCTCCTGTACTCTTGTGTCCATAGTGAATGTCTTTGGATACTCATTACATTTAGCATTCATATTGTCAGTGTTAAATTTATTAACAACATTAGGTATTTCATTTTCTTTCTTTTTTAATTTCAGCAGCTTTGAAATACTGTAGCTAGGACTTTTTCTCAATCTCTGCCCATCTAAACACTGTCTCCAGTAGTGTTTGCAGACTTGGTTCAGTTACATATCTTTGTTCAGTGGTGCATTCACATTTCGCTCAAACTGCAAAGATGGTTTGTTTGGAGGAGGACAGAGACGCTTTGTCAGGCCGGGACCAGAGTTCATTTTAATCGAACCAAACATGTCAAGTGTGAACACACCCTTAGTTGTTCAACAGATAATTAGGTTCAACAGTTTAGAGTGAACACGAATAAATATAAATATCTCAGTTTCAGCAAAATGAAAATCCACAAAATAAACATTGTCAAGATTTTTATTTTAGGACGGATTACTAATATTTTAATAACATTGGGGACAAAATGTTCAGATCAACCATGTCATCCTATTGTTTTGACTCACCTGAGTGATTATTCGTCTGACACATGTGAGTGAGAGGCCAGGCTGCCCAAAACACACTTGCCAACAGCGCAGATCTGGACCCAGCAACTCCAGTACCAGACACACATCTGTATCCATAAGTCAAGCCTGAAAACGCCACAGTTCACTTCATGCCACATTTTGGTTGCAAATGATTAAAATGGAATGTATGCTAACGTTATGGATCCATGTAGAGGAGAAATAATTAATGAGTCTGCAATCCCTATAAACGATTTGCCTCATGTGTATAGTTGAAGGAGAATTATAGGGTTAAAAAAGGATACGGATGCCATTAACACCAGCTATTTTGAACTCATCCAGCAACTGCACAACGTGTCCTCTCAGTAGGTGGGAGGCAGAGGGACTGCTGGCCTGGAGGTTCAAGAGCAACAGTCATGTTGGGTAGAGAAAGATAAAGAGCGAGAGAAAGAGCAAGAGAGGCTCACACAGCGCAGGAGGGTTAACTCGTCTTGGCCAGCCTGCAGAAAGCCAGGCCCACTTTTCAGGACTTTCACTGCTACATGCCTTCCAGACCTGAAACACACACACACACACATATTCCTATGTAAAAAAATGGTTATGGTCATTTTAGAGAGACATACACACAAATTCCATAAAAAATTGTTATGGCCATTTTAGACACTCACTCACTCACTCACACACACACACACTCACTATCTCTCTCTCTCTCTCTCGCTATCGCTCTCTCTCTCTCTCACACACACACACACACACACACACACACACACACACACACACACACACACACACACACACAC
>JAQMYJ010000015.1:16523385-16538042 GCA_030014305.1 Clarias laeviceps | reverse complement strand
CACACACACACACACACACACACACACACACACACACACACACACACACACACACACACACACACACACAAACAAAAGCATATTGGAAATCATGCAACATCTCTATCCAGTGCTGTTGTTCATACAGTACTGTGCAAAAGTCTCAGGTATCCTGTGTTTCTGATTTGCAAACATTAGTATTTCAGAAAAAAAAAAAAATCTTACAGAAAGATATTTGTAGGTCAGAAAAGAAAGAATCTCCTGGGTTTTGCATGCATAAAAAAAAGAAACAAGTGTAACAGAAGGGCTCAGAAGGACTGTGGCTGGTTCTGCAGAATTATCATCAACACTAAGCAGCTAATGTGCACAAATTGCACCAGAAACTATATTTTATGTATAATATATAATTATTGATGTTTATAATATTTTTCATTTTTTTTAAATATGTGCCTAAGACTTTTGACTTTTTACTGTATATGAAGGTCAATTAGAATTTTATTTTTATTTTTATGGATTTCAGTGACAGTATGCTCTGTGTTTTTCAACAACATTTCATCATAACTATCTATAATTTTCTTTTAGCATTCCGATCTACAGTAACTCTTCTGTGGGATCGGACCAGATGAATCAGTGAGCCTTAAGTGCTGTTGACCCGTTGCTGGTTCACCATTTGTTCTTTAGCACACTTTTGGTAGGTACTAACCACTGGATACTGGAAACACCCCAAAATACCTTCTGTTTGTCAGACATGCTCTGTTGTCAAGCCATTATAATTTTTTCCTTGTCAGAGTCATTCAGATCCTTTCACTTGCCAATCCTTTCATTTATCCTATTTCCAACACATTAACTTCGAAAACTGAGTGTACACTTGCTGCCCATGAGATAATCATGAGATAATAATAAGATAATCAATAATTTCACCAATTAGTGTTTTAAATTTCTTGGCTGATCAGTGTATAATTACATATGTACTTGAGGAATTGGGGACAAAGGAACAGTAAGAAACATGTCTGAATCCCTGGTCCCCCAGGAACTCCTTTAACTCCTTCTAGCCCAAACAGGTAGAAGTGGCTTGGAGTGAGGTCAGGACTGTACAGAAATGTGGCAATAACTTCCAGCGGAGTTCCTGTAATGTGAAAGTGATGGTCGTGAAAAATTGTGTGTACAGTTACCATAGACAGATGAATCTCTTCCGCAAGTTTTCCTTCGATTTTCAAGGATCAGACGTTTCACTTGCTGAATATTCACAGGAACAACTGTAGTACCACCTCTGCAGTACCACCTCGTCCAGGATCGTCATTCATGGAGATACGCCATAATTAAAATGTTTTACTGCGGCTAAGAGTCTCATCACTGTACTCTGCTTGATGTCTTCTGTAAACTGTTTTTACACTTTCATTTCTTTTGAAAGAAATCCCATCACAAGTTCTGGTTTGACTTGAATGCCCCTCATATAAGGAAACATTTCTATCCTGATGGAAGAAATTGCTTCCAGGATGACAGTGTCCCCATACACAGATGACAAAGACTCAATGATTGGTTTGTTTAGGATGAAAATGATGTAAACCACATTCTGTCACCTTCAGAGTCATCAGATCTCAACCCAGTGTGTGATTTTGGACTGAAGCGTTAGACACTGCTCTCCATGCCAACTAAGGGAGCATCTTTAGAACTGATAGTATTCATACATCAAGTACAGTTCCGGAGACTTGCCAAATTAGTTCTGCTCTGGTAGCTAATTAAAGGTCTTTTTTTTTCCTTTTCATAGTCTATATTTTTAGATCATCATGAGCACAGCAGTAAGATGGACACAGAGACCTCCTCGACTGTTAGTACTGGGTTCCCAGGCTAGAAAGCATAGCATGGATTTTGGACAGACTAGACAGATGCATAATTTCTCTGCTCACTTCCTAACTTGGTCAAGAAGTTTGTATGCATTTTTTTTTGTTGTAAATTTAGTCTTACCTAAAGGCAAACAGCAGGCAATAAGAATAGTATCACCAAACAGAACTGTACATTTCCACTTCCAGACAAACAGTCTGTACATTCTGTAAATAATTATAGATTTAGTTGTTCTACAGCAGTTGTTGGATCTTTATTGCTGTTTCCACAGATACTGTAAAAACAGCATATACACTGTGTGCACTGATTTGTACAGAGTTTTTCAAATCATAACTAAACTGACAACAAGTCTCTGTCTCCATTCCAACTCCAATAATAAGGTGATGAGTGAGCAGAATTTTGTATGGTGCATAGTTACAATGTGGGTTGCAACAAGTTTCAAGATGGTAAAATGATTAATTAACACATTAACATTATTAACATAAAGTTCTGAAGATTACTCACTTTTTACTGGAGATGTGAAAGCTGCTGCTGGTCTGCATGATGGTGGGCTTAGACTTCAGTTTCTTATAGGAACTTTGCTGTGTGCTGTGGATTTGTCACTGGGAAATCTCTCTCTCTCTCTCTCTCTCTCTCTCTCCACTATCCACCTCTATCCCCCTACCCCCCACAATAATAATTGGCCACTTGACGGGTGTGTAAATGTACTTCACTCAGACACTATGTTATCAGCAAGCTATATATACCATCAGTATATATGGTACTGACTTTAGCAAACCAAACATCACAATCCTTAAACACACGCCACACAACAATTTATATCCCATGATGTGAAGAGTTTGGCATGCTGTTGCCAGCCAGTGGGAAATGATATTGTGTTTCTGCATTGTGTGTGTTGCAGAACTGAAGGAATAAATATTCCCCAGTAGAGAGATGAAGCTGGCAGCCTTCTTGGCACAGACACTTTAACACCAACCTATGAACGCTTATTAATGCAGAGAGATTAGGAGACAAACAAAATGGCAAAGTATGCACTTGTCCTTTAGGTGATATAATGCAACGGAGCAACAAAAGAATAAGAATAACTATAGTTTAAATGTCTACATTTAGACTGATGTGTATTGACTTGAGCTAAATTGCTAGTAGGTGTGACTGAGTGTGTGAATGTGTGTATGCATGGTCCTCTATAATGGATTGGTGTCCCAGTCAGTGTGTATATTCCTGTCTCATATCCAGGACCACCACCACCATGACCAGGCAAGATGATTCCTGAAGATGATTGTATGAATGAATGAATGAATGATTATGGTGTTGAAAAAAAAACCCAATACATTTGTTGTAATTTAAAACTAAAACCTTTTTTAGACTGACACACAATTGCACATAATTGAAATTAATTATTGAGTGAACTTGAGAATTTTGTGTCTCCCTTTTGTTGGTGAGCTTAAATATAAATGGTCTGACCCTAGTGACATTGTTACCACAAATAGAAGTCTTTCACATGGAGAAGTCTTATATAGGTTACTGCTATTTCAGTAAACTATAAATACACAGTAAATAATCTAATGCCTATTCCACATATCGTTAAACTTTAAATACTTTGATCCTCCTGCAACAGCTTGGGACAATGATTAAAAATAATAACATTAATAATAATTGTATACTGTGAAAGTTTTTGTTCATTCAAAATTACTTCATGAAGTATAAAATCCTCAAGATCCTAATCAAAAAATATCTGATATTTTTATTATTCTGAATATTGTACTATAAAGCTTCCCTCATGCAGAAAGTATGCTGACACTCGTGCTGTTCGTTCAGCTAATTTTACACACATCAGTTTATCACAAGGTCATATTTTAGTTCAGGGTCCTGAGTGACATGACCTCACACTTTGATCTCACTGTACTGGAGATTCCTTACATGGTAAACACAACGTCTCCTTTTTAGCCACAGAACTCACATGGATACATTTAGCACATTTTCATGATAGAAAGAAACAAAATAGGAAACAGATGGAACATAAATAAATAAATAAATAAATAGATATCTCTGCCAAATAAAAATGTAAAATATACTATACATAATGTTGTTAATGTTATGTGCTGACCTAATGTGAGAGATAGACTGTTCCACAATGGAACTGTAACTACAAATGCACACACACTCTCCTTCAGCTTGAGAATGGACCTCGGAATAACCAGGAGAGTCTGGTCACAGGGTGTAAGTGTCCTAGTGGGTGTGTGAGAATGTAAAAGCTCAGAAAGCTTAAAGGACACTTAAGAGTTTTCCTATAATTTTGGGTACATTCCATGTCTCCTGATAAGTATATTTATTCAAAAAGCCTACCTTACCTATTAAGGGAAAGCATGTTATGTGCATCCTATGCTTTACCCAGATTAAAAATTGTCATAATATTGACAATTTTTATGATTAACAAAATGATAAAAATAAAATTGAGCTAACAACGATTATAATTTATTTCAATAGTGTTTTTAAATGCATGTTAAAAATGTTAAAAAAGATTTTCTCATTTAAATAATTATATTGACTTTTATTGTTTTTATTGTTGTTGTTATTTTATATTTCTATGTTACTAACAGTCCGGTAACTCATAAATGATTTGTCCCAATGCCAAGTGACCAGCATCACTTGATCTCATTCTTCTCTGCGGCTTACATTTCAAACACACTGTTTTCTCTCATTAAAGAAAGAAAAATAAAATTTCTGTAATAGCTCATTGTCAATGAGTATATGTCATTTATACCTACATTTTACACTACAAAACATAATGTTTTAGCCCATTCACATCAGTGTTTGATAGGTTGTATATCCTGACAAGACTTTCTGCTCACCATAGTTTTTAGGTGTTACCATTACCATACTCTCTCTCATTCTATAAGAACCAGTCTCTCCTTTCTCCTCTGATTTCATCAATAAGGCATTTGCACCTGAGCAGATTAGAGCAGATAGAAATTGTTGTCTGAAGATCGCAGTAGATCAGTATTTTACTATATACTCATACCAGCCCAAAACATGGTGCCAAGATCCATGCCACGGTTAAAGGTACTGAGATCACATTCTTCTATATACTCTTGTTTGATGTGAGCATTTTTTAAACGCCTGTCTTATTGTACATTGGCAAGAGTTTATGCAGTGTGCTGGTGCCACATGATTTGACAATGACCAGGTAATAAGCAGGGCTGAAGCTGTTCCTAATAGAAAATGACAGTGTTTTTATGTTCAGTCCATTTGTGCATTCAGAACGTACCTTTCAGATACAGGCTGATAATTATTGTATGATTATGGTAGTGCTATAATAATTTACACTGGTCTGGCCCACTTGACATTGAACTATCTAATATATGTTTGATCTATACTATATAGGCAAAAATATGACAACTGAATTGCCTTTTTGAATGTCAACTTACAGATTTAGTTTCACCGTTGCATCTTCTGGGGAGGTTTTCCACTAGATTCTTCAAGAGCATTTGTAAGGTCTGACACCGATGTTGAGTGAGGAAGCCTGGGATGCACACAGCTTTCCAGTTGATCACAATGGTGTTTAGTGCAGTTTTTCTGCTCCAAACTTGGAAAACTATGATCTTATGGAGATTGCTTTGTACACAGTGGCATTTTCATTCTGGAACAGACTTGGGCATCTTAGTTCAAATGAAGAAAAATTCAATGATATATCATATAAATACATCCTGTACAATTTTAGACTGCGAGCTTCGTGAGTGTGCATGTGTCCACAAACATTTAACAGGAAGCGGCAGATTATTAAATAAAAAACAGACTCCTAATAGCTTTATTAAATTGGCAGTCTACATACATAACTTCAACTTAACAGTTCAGAAAGTATATGGCTTATTACATCACTATTTAACATAAAAGCCCAGGTAAAAAGGACAGTGTGAATATATATGATGAGCAAAAACAGCCCAAAATTACTATATGGATAAAGCATGTTTTACAAAATAACACTGTAACTTTCATGTGTAGTACAGTGAAATTAAAACATACATTTGTAAAAAAATTAAAATAAAAAAATGGGAAAAAATGCAATTAATTAGTCATGGGGGTCCAGAGCGATTAAAAAGAGGCTCAGAAATCATTTTACGGGAATTTGGTCTTCTCAAAAATCAACTGCTAGCAGCTAGTCAGAAACAATATAAATAAATAAATAAAACAATGTGACACGTTCAAACAGTAAGCAGGGTTGACACAGCGGCTGCTTTACACATTAATGGACCTGTATGTTCATCTCTTGTTCGTTAAAAGCAACAATGAAATACATAGAAAGAGTTAAAAGATGACAAATGCAGTTCATGCATACGAAATGATCTTAACTATGGCATGCTGTGCTTTACATGGATCCAGGGATATATCATTTTATTAATTGCAAGTAAATTCCAGTTGAAATTTTATTTTCATTTTCATATAAAACTGCACAAAAGTAGAATATTCAACAGGTCAATAGTATTTTTAGCCATAAAGAGAATGTGGATAAAAATTTCTTGTAACTGAGCCTTTGGTGTGTGTGTGTGTGTGTGTGTGTTACATGGGGAAACTAGGCTATTAATACTGAACGGTCAATGACTACCGTGCCGAAATTATAACTGGACCAAGGTATATTAACTAGAACTACGATGCATAAGAACAACAAACTGTAATATGACATTAAAACTTTGAAGATAACTTTCTTTTTTATAAGAAGCAAATGGATATCATCATGCAGTGCGGTGTAACCGTGTGCTGTAAGAGCTTTATGGCACGAGCATGAAAAGTACAGTGCAATGTTATATAGGTTAGTATTCAGAACTTGTGCTCACCCTAACAATTATGCATAGCAATGTTGTGGACATGAAGTGACACCAACTACATTACATTTTCTTTCTAATGCTGTTATTCCTTCAAAAACCTCTTTTCAGAAGTAGTGGGCAGTCTTTGTTCCATTACTTCTGATGCATATGTACAGTAGTTGTAATTTTCTGATAAGTGCATTTTATCATCTTACATATATTACTTGACAACATAGTGCCATTAAATGTCCTTTTAAATGTGCCAATGTTTCTTCCAAACAAAAAAAGAGCTTAATTTACCTTCACTCTCATTTGTGTAAGCGATGAACACATTTTTCTATGCCTGAAACGTTAACATTATTTTTTGCTTTAACATTATGTAAAAAAATGGATAAGGCTTAATGTAGCTTATTGTACATTGTACATTATATTAAACATCAGAAAGAAGAGGCGTGATGTCCAAACATACCTTTTATTTTGCAGTAGCTGCTGTCGTAAGGCTCGTCACTGTTTAAGCACTGAGCACTTGTATGTGTATATTATGTTGTTTTTACTGACCGTTAGAAATGCACATGAACTGTGCAGTACCAATACATGCAACATGTATGGTTTTATTTCAAACTTTTCTGTGTGTTACTGTACATTAAAAAATCAATAAATGAGGCTTATGTAGGTACAAAAAGGGATGCTAGGGTTCTTGAAAAATAAACCATATGTGCAGTGTTTTAATAAGACATTTTTTTTCTTTAAAAGGCTAACAAGGAGTTAGGACATCCCTCAAAGATTTGAGGAAAAAAAACACAATAAGCTCCTAAGTGCAATGAAGAAACTTACAAAAAAAACCAACAAAAAAACAAGATTACATCATCTTAAAATCTTCCGAATGCGTTCTCAAACAGTCCAATGGAGATGCAGACAAGCCTGCTACGGAGCATATTACAAATATGAAGTTTCAGTAGTAAGCAGGTAAGCAGCAATAATCCAGCTGGAACTATATCTCAACCTCCTTCAATTTGAACAGACTAGAGTAGTTGGACAGACGGCTGCAGTGAGATTCGCTGTCCATTAATAAAGCAGGTTAACACTCAAATATCATTGTAGTCACTTCCCACAGAAGTCCCCATCTGTGCGATCATGTTCCTGGACGTCTGAGCGCTATCTCTGTCCTTCACTCTTGTTTCTTTTTCACTCTCCTTAAATTTCAGCCTGACTTAGCAGGTCAAAGGTCAGTAACTTTATTCTCCACAGCTGCTGCAATCTGCTGAAGCCTATACCCAAGCTGCATCTTCTGAGCAGTCAAGTCTTCCTCTAGAGCAGCGATTATCTGGTAGTGGGAGAGAGAGACGCAGTGAAAAATTAATGCAGTTAAATCGATTAAAACCTGACAAGATATAACTGGAAAATATAAAGTTCTCACTCAAATTATGTGAAGGATCATAAATGTTTGTTTAATGGAAACTTGGACGAGGTCTGCCCTCATCTAATTTGCCAAGGGGGAAGGATTGTAAATATTTTTGTAATTAATATTTAATTTTAATGTAATATATTTTCATATTCTAATATATGGTTTTGTCTTTACATTGGTCAGAAATCATCTTTCAATATTATGTTTACATTTCATACATAGGAGGATCCGAAACATGTCTCTGAGCAGTTACGTGCCAGAGTACGGCACAGTATCTAGCACTTTATTGGACGAGTTTAGCGTTTTTTGCCCCATGAGGTGAGCGTGGCTATACACTTCAGTCAATAGAGCCAAACAACATGATATTTTATCGTGTATATACAGGGTATGCGGAAGACACAAAAACGATAATGCACCTATAAGCCGCCAAAATCCTCATGAAACACAAACGAAATTGCGAAAAACGAAAAAGCAGGTCTTACAATATAAAAAATTAAACTTCAAAGATAAATGGACAGGTCAACGTATGTTTATTCTTCCTGTGGGAAGTTTAAAACCAGTTTGTCTCATATGTTCTGAAAATGTGGCACTATTAAAAAGCAGTAATGTGAAGCGCCACTTTGAGATAAAACACGTTAGAGCAAACATATCCACAGCAGTCCAAGGTAAGGGCGTGTAAAATATCTGAGCTGAGATCCCAGTGTCATGCACTAAAATCTAAATGTTAAGTAGAAGTGATCCATAAGTAAAAACAAAATGTTGAATAAAAGCGATGTTATAAACAGTTATGTGCCAGATTTAATAATATACTTTAAATAAGCTACTAATAAGCTACTTGATATACTTGATATAGATATTAATAAGAAAAGCTAAACTGAATATTTTTACTGGGATTACTTAATTTATTTCCAGCTGAAATAACAGTTAGGTGAATTTTAAAAGAATCTCAGAATCTTTATCCAATCTACTTTTTCGATTTCTCATCTGTGATTTACTCTCCGATTATCGAACAGAGAGTGTATTTAGCTGATGACAAAATAAGTACAACTTAAGCTTACAAAATTTTTTTCTATGTGTTTATAAGTTAGGTATATAATATCACTGATTAGCTAGTCAGCTTACGTTTATCTTTAACCTTTTAACTATTTCTACAAACTATTCTAACTATATTAACACACCTTAACTTGATCTGAAATTATTTCACTAATTCGATATAGTTAAACTGTATTTAAACTGACTATATTAAAATATATAGAGAATATATACTGTATATAATACTATATATTGAAATCTGTTGCTTTGCTGTTTGCTGTTGTTGTTCAATTGTTGATACTGTATGTTGATGTTTCTTTTTCCTCCTGATTTTTTGGTTAAAACAGACTGGATGCCAATACTATCCTACCTGATCATAATATTTGTTGATGTACTTGTATAACTCATTCAAGGCCACTAGATGATTCACGTCACTTGAGTAATTCTGCAAAGGCAAAAATGGAAGAAGGAGACAAATGACAAATTTGAGCTAAAAGAGCAAATAGTCCACAGACTCAGATAAACAGATCCACGATGTAATTATTCATTTTATGTTTTTTTTTACTTAGCAACCACTTAGCTTATTGGCAATGACTCAGAATTCAGACAAATTAAATTAGTAGTATCTATCAAATTAGAAAAAGACAAGAGTAAGTTCACACTTACCCTGGACAGCTCTGCCAAAACAGAGTTCATTTCTTGGTCACTGGCAGTAATGTTATGCTTTATATCTGCATAATACCTGTAGAAAAATAAGAATTCCATCAGTGGTTTAGTGCAGGTGCTGAATAATCCTATTACTGTATCAAAAATACTACAATAAAAAGTTGCAGCCTTAAATATATCCTGAAATTCTTTCAATACAGCTTATTCATTTAGGAGTAATTTAACAAAGCAAGGCTTATGCCAAACCCAGTGAGATGATGGAAGTTTATATTTTGTAAAGTTAAGTTTTTTTCCCCCAGGTAAACTTTTGTAGCCAATAAAAGAAGAAAAATCCTTTACTGCCATCTTGGGGCAAATATTTAAGTTGCAGGCATCATTTTTAACTTCACCCTCAAAGGTTTTATTCCATTTAAATTTATTTAATAACTGATCATTTCTAAAGGATTAAGAAGTCTTTATGAAGTTGTCTTGTGTTTTGTGAGGTACTTCCTCCTAATCAGATTCTACAAATGATCTGTGCATAGTTCATGCCTTCAAATTTACCAGATTTCTGAGTGAATGTGTGTGGAACTGGGTTTCAATTAGGTCCACTGCCATTAAGCTCTTGAACTTAAACCTTAAAAATTATGGGACAGAATATATAGACTGCAAATTTTAAATGTAACATAAAAACAAGACAGTGAAAAAGGAAAAGAAACTAATATCATGATTTATTTAATTCTGGAAATGAACATCTAATACGAGTCTTGAATTTCAGCTTGTACAGTACATTCACTGGCCACATCATTAGGTACACCTAGCTAGTACTGGGTTGGACCTCCTTTTGCCTTCAGAACTGTTCATGGCACAGATTCAACAACGTGCTGGAAACATTCCTTAGATATTTTGGTCCTTAATGACGTGATAGGACCATGCAGGTGCTGCAGATTTGTCAGCTGCACAAACATGATTCAAATCTCTGCCACTGGATATTTTCTCTTTTACAGACCATTCACTGTAAACCCTAGAGATTGGTTGTGTGTGAAAATTCTAGTAGATCAGCAGTTTCAGAAATACTTGGACCAGCCCGAGTGGCACCAACAAATATGCCACTCTGAAGCCAATTAAATCACCTTTCTTAGCCATTCTGATGCTCGGTTAGAACTTCAGCAGATCATCTTGACCATTTCTAAATGCATTGAGTTTTGAACAGTTTGAACAGTTATAACTAATGAAGTTGCTATATAATATATAATGCTATATGGACTATAGGCTATTTTATTATGCTTTTAATTGACTATGTTTTATTAATTCAATTTGCTGCTTTTTAAAGAAAGCAATAAACTTACCATACTCATATGCGTATAGCTCATTATACTGTAAGTACAATTTTTGTCCATAAAAAAATTGGGAAAATGTCCTAGACAGAGATTGCCTCATTATGCCTACAGTGATGGCTGTTCTTACACGTCTGGTTACATGCTACTTGCCTCACTTAGTTTTGTGGTCTGCTCACTGAGAAAGGTGAATCTAATCTAATTCAGATAATGTCTCTGATTAAGATGATGTCTATGTTCTCTGTTAAGAAAAAAAACAACTTTCCCTGAGTTTCAAGGGGACAATACTGTTAATAAACTGTCATGTTTATGTATTTATTACTGATCTGCAAATTATTTGAGTATATTTATAGCCTTAAGAATTTTAAATATTTTGGGGCAGAATCACAAAAAAGTCAGAAACACTTTTGGGGACTCTAAACTCAACATGAAAAATTTTCACATACCATTCCAAATTAAAAGAATAGCAGAAAACATTCACCTTTCCACCATCTGTTTGTAGCGTGGGATGTCTCGAGCGTACAACAATTTATTAATTGGAGAATCCTGTAGAAGAAAGTACAAATTGAAAACAAAATTGTTTATTAAAAAGCTACGTCTAATATATTCCGTTCTTTTGCTTCAGTTTGCTATCTGTTTAATTATCCTTTTAATGCCACAATCCTCCCCGATTGACTCACTCTGCCCAGTTTGTGGTCAGCGATTGTACAGGAGTCCATGAAGGTCTGAGCGATAACAGACAGCACTGCATCGACATTGTCTGAAGTCGGAACATCAAAGATGAATTGTGGGTTCTTCAAAATATTGATCCAGAACCTCAGTGGGAGACTGCAAAGCATTCATACACAAATAATTCATTGTCAGTTTATTTTTGTCACAGTGTGACAGACTCACGGCCAAAACCACAAAATTGGTGCTGATTTTATTTTTTTCATGTTATACATATAGTACAGACATTGTGTGTGCCAAAGAAGCTAATTCTGAAGATTATGCAACATGGAAGTGATCATTCTTGTTTCCCTAAAAATTTCAACTTGCTAACTTCAGCCTTTTTGGAGAGATGATTTTATATGTGCCCCAAAATGGCCATATTTTAGTGTTATACTGTCTCGCTTCAAATTATGATAATTTAAAACGCAAAGGATTCATATTTTGTATTGATACTAAAATTGGTGTAAGCTTCTAGAAGCACATGACCTGTAAAAACTGGTTCTGGTTAAAGCTTAAAAAGCAAAAAAATTGTAGTGTCCGTAACCATGTCAAATTCATGCTGCAACTTAACAATTTTGCATTTTAGCATATTACACTTTTTCAGGTTTATGTATTTTCATGCAAAACCTATCTGGCCAAGTTCTATCTGAATGACAATTAAGATCGTTGAAAGATTTGAATTCAGAAAACTTCCTAACACTACATAAAAGTGCATGAAATTGTATTTAGCAAATGTGTTTTTTTTTTATCTGATAAAAATATAAATGTGTATGCATATTTACAAAACATCAAAGCATGAATCAGGAGATAAGAAGCATTAAGTATTACGATCCTATCTGAGAATTCACTTTTTCACCCAGGTGAGACACTTTTTAGCACCGATACCAATTTTTTTTGCCATCAGCTTTTATTCTTGCTAACACAGTAATATATTATGGAGCAATCACCTGTTTGTCTTCCAGATGTGGATGGTTTCAGGGTCAGTAATATTATGATGTGCTGCTTGGGCATCCAGCAGATCAAAGAAATATTTCACAGCCAGAGGAACTGGATGACTGGTACTAAGAATCACAGTGAACAAGTCGTCTACAAATTTTTGCAACGTGCCCTGCAACACAGAGACTCATGTTAGTGTACGTATGAGTTGCTACATATTGCTAAGTATGCTACCTTTAAATAGGGTTACATTTGCTTGCCTTCCATGCCATGTTTAGTGCATGTTAGCAGCGCACAGAGGAAAAGTGGGCTAGACTACAAAAATTAGAGATTCTTGCAAAATGCTTGACCAATCCCACCTGCTCCCACTGTTATTGTTTTCATTTGTAATATCCTGAAATACTTTTTTCCAAAATAGAAACATAGTAATAATTGCTGAAGATGCAAGAATGTACAAAGTAAACCCGTAATGGAGCACCATTTCACACCCAGTACTTCCTCATGTTAATTAATATTATCCTTCTTGATGAGAAAGAGAAAACACTATACAGATAGATTGTGTGTGTGTGCGCGTGCATGCGTGTTTGTACCACCTTCATAGACAGCAGGCGTGTGAGGTAGATCTCTGGTATGGCCTTGGCTCGCTCTCGCTCTCTTTCTCTCATACTCCCTCGTCTGTTTTTGGACAGTTCTGGCTCTTCACTGGCTTTCTCCAGATGCCACAGTCTCATGCCATCATCTTCCCCATCTTCCAGCATCGGGGTTTCTGACAAACAGACAGACAGACAGGGAGTATGAAGTAGAGTAACTTGGTTATGCTATAATATTTATATAAATGTGAATGCCAGAGCAGTGTACTGGAAGACTCACTCTCTCCTGGTATATAGTCATGGCTGTCACTGTGGACATTTTTGGACTGTCGTGATACAAGTGCTACTGTGGCACCATCAGGAACCTGACACAGTAATCAGAAACAATGTATTTTCAATATATAGGATTGTAAAACAGCAAGTTTATCAGCTCTTTAAGTATAGTCATTGCTGATACATTAAAATTTGAAAAAAGTTTAGGGTAATACTTAAGATGAAGCTTCAATTTTCAAGATTTCTGTGTGATATTTTATGCTTATATTTTTAATATGTTAAATTTGTGTGAAATTTAAATACTTAAAAACTGAAACTGTCATTAAAATAGTGGATTACATCAAACTGAAAATGAATTGAGTTTATAATATACATTTTTTACATAACATGTAAAATTTAGACATAACATTACACTAAATAACAAAGAATGGACCTTGTAATGTTGCAAAGTGTTAAGGCGTTTCCATGATCCCTGCACCACTGACGTCAGGTCTTCATCGGACAGGATTAGGTGTCCTGCCGTCCCAGCCCTCCATTCTGTGTTAGCAATGAAAATCTAAGATTTTACAACATGCTAAAACATCACAGCAAACTTTCTTAGGTAGTATTTGACATCATGACCTGTTACTAGAGATGAGAAAAAATCAAATCAGTTTTGATTCCTTTGAAGTCAGTGTGGCGATACGTGAATTATCACATTCTGCTGATGTGCTGATCAGCCTCAGATATAAACAATTCTATGCCGAGCATAAGAGCTTCCAAACCACTTCAAACTCATGAGTAAATTAGTCTGAAACCCCTTCATTATCGACACTTACACTAGTCCTAAAACACTCTGAATGCTAATTAGTAGAAAATCGCATTCTTTATAAGTAGGGCTGCAACTAATGATTATTTTAATAATCGATTAATCTGTCGATTATTTTTTCAATTAATCAATGAATTGGATGAAAAACAAAAAAACGGGAAAAGCATTCATTTCCAACCCTTTATTCAAAGTGCACAAACATGTTGCTCCTTGAGCTGTTATAATAATAATAATAAAATAAAATAAAAATAGACTAACACAAAAAACATACACATGTATGCTTTACATCTGCCAAAT
>JAQMYJ010000015.1:16479117-16501382 GCA_030014305.1 Clarias laeviceps | reverse complement strand
CAAACAGAAAGTTAATATCACCAACCATTCCCATTTTATTAAGGTGTATCCATATAAATGGCCCACCCTGTATAATGAACTGGACACAAGACATTCATTTAAGACCGAGCAGGATTTAATGTAAAAAGAAAATGAATTGTAATATGAATGCCAATTCCTGTCTATTTATATGCTTGTAGAATATGCTTATCAAATGTACTATTTAATTGAGATTTACAAAGTCATATAATATCTGTACATTTATTCACTTATACCAATGAAACAGTAAAAATATCTAATTGTCTTCTATAAATGAGTACAATCAGCTGTCCAAAATACTGCAGCCACACAGTGTGTAACTTTATGCTGACTCTGTACCTTGTGTAGATTTCCTTTGGAATCTCCCAAAAAAACGATGGAGTGTCCCTCTCGCACACAGACAGCCACAGCAGTAAGACGGACAGAAGGATTCTCCAAAACTGCTTCGGCTTCCACAGGCTCCAGGCTGGCCATTGGACTCGGGGTGTGGTCTGAGCCACAAGGATAGGTACTAAGGGTGTCCTGGAAGCAATGATACAGTCAAATGATCTATTCAATCATTGTTCATTTTTATTGGTGGAATATTTTGGCATCTCCCTCCTCTTCTATGGTACTAGGACATATCTAGTAAGTTTTGTACATTTAGAGAATTTTCTTTTTAAAAAAATGTTCTCACCTTGGGCAAGTTGGCACAGCGGGATTTGACCTCATACTCTATATATGCCACCCTGGTGCCCTCTCTTTGACCATCTTGTGTGTAGCACAAGTCTCGGGTGCCATCAATCCACTGGTCAATTTCATCCAGGTTGTAAACGCAAAGTGCTGATTCCTCGCTCGGCTTATTGGCCCCATTTAATGAGGTGGAAAACACTGCCATCAGGACTTGCCTATCATCCACCTCTCTGCCCACCTGTGCTCCCTGGAGGATGTTGTAGTTTTTCCCTGTCAAGTGAGAACGGCACACTAGCGGAACTTCGATGTAGGAATAGTACGCATGATCATCCATGCACATCCGTGCAATGTATGTTTTATATTCTCGAGAAATGGCTTTGAGGTTGCGTCTGAAGAATAAGAAGTAGACATGCTTGTGTCGTGCAAAGTTGAGTATAAAATTGTGGTCGTACTCTGCCAAGCGCCTGGCTACACCCAGTTTAGCTGTTTCCTCAAAGGAAAAGATGGGCTCAGAGAAAAGCTGGCGGGTAGAGATCGGTGGAATGCTACCCCTTCCTACATAGCCCCTTCCCACATATAGCAGAGGTGGAGCCCCATCTCTTGGTCTTGCAATAAGTCCAGTGGTAGAGATGGTTGGGTCATTGGCAGCCACATACTGAGTGTCCATTGGTCTCTCGGCAGAGAACAAAACTTGGCTGATATTAGTAAGGCTGCGCTTCTGGCACGTACCCTGATGGACACTGCCGCATGTAATGAGCTGGAGGGAATAGGGATCCACCATCAGTAGCTTGTTGTGGTTACTCACTAGCCGGGCAAGGGGGCAGTTCTCTCGAGTTACAGGGGGAAGGCAATCCTTACTGTCTATCACAGGACCTGTAATCTCTTCCACCTCCAGACGCAAGTGATCCAGTCCAGACAGCTGGTAAAGGCGATCCTGCGCACCAATGTAAACCGTGCCCACGGTAGGGTCAGGGTGTAGTGCCAGGTGTTGAAACACAGTGCCATTGGATGAGAAGTGTAGACAGTGGCAACATACCAATGGGCTTCCCAAAATGCCCAGAATTAAGGAAGAAAGCAGGGTGGAGACAAGTGCCATCCCACAATGCACTGGAAATGCACTAAACACAAAAACAGGAAGAACAAGTAAAGAATCACAGATGGTAGCAATTACAGTGGTACTGCTCTACAGTCTATGTTAATAGCCCTAAAATGTAATGGAAACGTAACAGACATTTATATGGTACAGCAACAGTAATGAAGAACACTAGTTATGACCATAACCATAATCAGTTGATAATAAATGCTGTTTGTAGAACTGTTGTACACACAAGAGGTTGTGCTGAATTTTCCGCACAGCTGTGATATCTTTGGCACAAGGCCTGCACCCTAGTGCTACAACTGCATCACAACCATGCTGATATTCAGTACAACAGCACTCCCTCTCAGCCCAGATACTGATATTGCTTAAATAAGTAACAGAGCATGCCTCTTCTTAACTAAAAATCTGGTCAGCAGTGGTATACTGTGGATGTGCATGCTTATATATTCAAATATTAAAACATTCATACCATTGGCAGGAAGAATAAGTTGGAGTGGCCTCTGTCCTTTTGGTTATCATGTAGCATAAAACATGTCCATGATTCCTAGATGAGAACAAAAATCTTTCTTAAAATGTTGTTAATGTAAAAGGCATTAAAGAAAATTAAATACTACAGATAAATCACCATGGAAGTGCTAAAATGCTCATTTCATCCCATGTTTTATTGCTTATCATCAATTAGATGTGATGACTAGCAGCTTAATAATGTAGAGTACTTAATCATGTAATCAACTCATGGGTCTGTTTTTCCTTCACATTTTCCACATATCACTTTCTCCACCGATCTCGCTCTTTCTTTTGCTTTTCATCATGGACTTTGCTGAGTTAATTTACTATGAAATATAATATTTGAACCACACCAAGTGTTTTTTTTTCAGATTTTTTTCCTTAGTCAATGGTGAGGTTTGTTTCTGTTTCATTGATAATTAAATTTTTATCATGCTATCACTTGTCACACAAAAACAAGAACTAGGAAAGTAGACAATACAAAACTACTACCAAGAATACCCTTTCTGCCCGGTCAGCTGACTGGCTACAGGCTAAACAGCAAGTATTGTGGAGTCAAGGGCAGGACTGCAGTGACATACAGTACCACACCAGAGTTACAGAGAGGAGGGACAGACACTAATGTCCGTTGTTGAAAGCTTGGTACCGACTCTGCATTTGATAGTCTAAATAGAGTGCCACGTCTCATTGAGCATGACAATGAACATGAGAAGTTGCCACTCTGGGTGATTAAGAAACCTTTATTATTATTCCCAGAGGACAATGTGACCATTCACCATGTGAAAGAGTGTTGAGGCGAGTTTCACGCTGTGAAAAAAGGCTTTTCAGCTATCAATTTAATAGCATTAGGAGCTGGAATGGAGCTGAGTTGTCTTCAAACTACTAGTTATTGCAGATGGACACCATTTCTGTAAAAAAAAAAAGAAAAAGAAAAAAAAACGGCAGCTGCTTACTACTTGGAGCTACAAAGTGAAAGACAACAATAGCAGAAGCCCAAGACGGAGACATCTACGATGCAGACAGAGAGAGAGAGACTTTGTCTAGACAGACACTACTAGAGCATACTCATCATACAACCTTTCCAAAATCAATTTTCCCAGTAGTCTAACTTACTCTTCTGGTCACTAGTGAAATGTTGAAGATCATACAAAAAAATAACACAAATACAGCTTAAAAAATTATTAATAATCATACTGGACTGTATGAAGATCTATAGTCAAATGACATCACTGTACATTTTCTTATTTAATATCCACTGATCAGACATAAAATTAACACCATGTAACACATTAGCACATTGATTAACACTGATTAACGATTACATACTATACCAGTAAACTGGTGACAAGATCACAGGCACCCAAGGCTCACCCATGCCAGCAGCCCACAATGCAGCACAAATTGCAGATACAAGCAGGGAAAGACCCCAGGGCCTTCACACTCTACAGATCCCATTCCAATTGGGCATCTGTGGGATGCACCGTATAAACAAATCTAATCCATGGAGGACAACCCACAACCCACATCACCCAAAGAAACCGCTGCCAATGTCCTGGTGCCAGACACCGTAGCACACACCCAGGGATCTTGACTAGTCATGCCTTGAAGGGCCTGATTCACCCCTCTCTGTGTGCGTGGAGTTTGCATGTTCTTCCCATGCTTGATGGGTTTACTCCAGGTTTCTCCTACAGCCCAAAGACCTGCATGATCACAGGGGGCCTGAAGCCAATCTTAGGGAACATAAGGCAGGGTACATCCTGGATGAGGTGCCACAGTGCCATCATGGCACAAGCACACACACATGCACAGATACACAGACAAGTTGGAGACATCCTTAAACCCACTGTGTTAATTTTTGGATTGTGTTTTCAAAATGTCTGGAGGAAACGCAAGTACTGGGCGAACATGCACCCTCAACACACATCAGGCAGAAGTGAGATTCGATCCCCCCCAATGCATTTATATATGCATTGCCAAATGTTTATACACACCTGGCCTTTACACCCACATGTGCTTGTTGAACATCCAATTACAGAGTTTTGGAGTGTGGCTTTGTTTGCCCATTCACCCACAAAAGCATTAGTGAGGTCAGTTGGGTGAGCAGGCCTGAGGCAGGGTTCATCCCAATGGTGTTCAGTGGGGATGAGGTCAGGACTTTGTATAATTTGGGGAAATTATAATGCTACAGCATACAAAAGCATTGTATAAAACCACAATGTACAACTCTGGCAACAGAAAACCCACATTTGGGTGTGGTGATAAGGTTCCCACAAACTAATACAATTTGGACATAAATGTGTGTGAATTTTAAGTAAATATGAACACTGTTTTTATAAAAGAGAATATTTATTTCCCCTTATACTGATTTTTCAGTGTATGGGGTTTGTTTTGGTGCCCTTTGCTCCCCACAAGTGTAAGTGAGCTTTGGGTGCCCATGGTCCTGTTACTAGTTTAACTGTGTATAATCGATAATTAGTGTTAATGTGTTCATGTTCTGGAGTGTTAATGATATGGCTGATTGGTGTATAATATAAATGTTTCAGGTTTTCAAAACTGTATTGATCCATTTTTGTTTAATAACAAAACCAGCAATTACCAGCAATTTAATAATACATTTGAGAAGCGTAGAAGAACAAACGTTAATGATGAGTGACTACTTAATATCTGTAAGCGTTTAAAAACCTTCAGAATAATGACAGCAATAATAGATACACAAATTAATTAACGCTATTGAGAGTCTGGCAAATCTTAAATGGTATCAAGCTTGACTTGTCTCTAAGTTCTCAGGCTCTTCGCGGCATCTCAAACATCTACACAAGTCCACATATACAGTGTTCCCATGACAACAAGACCCTTAGCACTATAAACAGGGCCACCTCTGAACCCAAAGGTTAGACACAGAATGGGAACATGCACCATAACACAGAGGGGTGTGTTTCTGTTAAAGGGCCCCTCTCTTTCTCTTTATGCCAGATGTTTTTGTTTTTGTGAAATTTAATAAAGTTACATGATATGTGTGTAAAATATTAAGATACTGTATATAAATTATATGAAGTGATACAAATGTTTGCTTCTGGTTTTTCGGAGAAGTTGTTTTTAGTAGAAGGACTAAATGTTAATAATCAACAGAAGTTAGAAAGTGCTCGTCCCCTTAGCCACACTCACTTAGTGCCTGAACCATGGCAAATCATAGAATAAAAGGGCTGGAGCAGTTAACAAACAATTTCAGGAAAACTACACCTAGAAAACCCTCGATTCAGATCATTACACCATCTTGGTCAACCATTTTCTTTCTTTTTTTCATTTTTAAACCTGGTGGAAAAGCTGTTTTTTATATTTTGACTAGACCAGCAAATTGCAAATGGACAACAAAAAATATACAATTGGCCGCAAAGAATAAATGGGTATTATTATTATTATTATTAGTAGTAGTAGTAGTAGTAGTAGTAGTAATAGTAGTAGTAGTATGATTAGTATTGCTGCACGATTAATTGCATAAAAATCTAAATTTGGACCTGGCAAATTATTTACTGGCAAAAGGCTGCAATTTATTACAGGCTTATCCATAGCTGGTAATTTTTGTAGTTTTTCAGTTTGTCCATAAATAGAATATAATTTTTTTTTTATACTTTAGAAGTGATAAATAAATATTGACAAACATTCACTTAATGAGATAATTTGTGTAAAATTGTTCATTTATTAGTTATATATCACAGTTTAAATTGCAATCACAATATAGTATGTGTATATAATCATTATTCAAAATTTAAATTTATTATTATTATTGTTGTTGTTGTTGTGTTGTTTTTGGTGACATTGTTTATACCCTGGATGCAGTCAGCACATAAATAGAATAGAATAAGATAAAATATAATAGATAAAGATGACTCATCAGATCCTTTTCAACAAACCCAAAACAAACCCCCACGATGCATAAGTGTGTACACCACTTAACTCATACTTTGTTACCTTTTGGTTGTAATACACCACTCAGTCTTTTTGGGTAAGAGTCTAACAACATAGCATGTCTTGATTTGTTAATTTCACATCACTGTTCCTTATGAAAATGCTCCAGATCTGTGGAATTGTATTGGGATCATCTCTGCACAGCTGTCCTCAAGTCATTCCAAATGTTTTGGATAGAATTTTAATCTGGGCTTTGACGTGGCATTTTCTTCTGAAGCCACTCTCTATTTCACTTCAGTTTGTCCTTTGAATCTTTTTAATGCTGGAAGGTGACCTTTTTTTGCATCATAACACCAACAGTAGCTAGTGCTGGGTTTAACCACCTTTTGCTATCAGAGTTGCCTTAATTTATTGTGGCATAGATTCGAAAAAGTACACTAGACCCTCAGCATATGAATTGCAAATTTTTCACTTAATGTATTTGGCGAAGCAGGTCCAGCATACGAGAGATCAAGCCAGTCGCACATACTTCTGGTAGATGATCAAAACTTGTTTGCGTCAGTGTAAAGCCAAGCAAAGTCATCGTCTATATTACATATCCTGTATTCAGGGTCGCGGGGGGACTGGAGCCTATCCCAGGAGGCTTAGGGCACAAGACGGGGTACACCCTGGACAGGGTGCCAATCCATTACAGGGCACACACACATACACTCACTCACACACTCATTCACACCCTGAAAGACATGTCACTCAGTGTACTAAACCAAAAAGTGTATTATACAAAACAGACCCTGAACTGCACAAAATATGATGTAAATATGATTATTTACAACTATATCCAAAATATTTTGCTGTGTATATGAATGGATGTATAGTCCTAAGTCCTGTATACTGTGTGAGTGTTGTGCGTCTGGGGGTGTGAGAGTATTGTATCAGGCTTATACAGCATGATGTATCAGCCTTATAGAGCATGATGATGAAAAAACACTCTCAACAAAAAACACTGAAAAAAAAATCAAAGTTGTAATCCAACTTTGATGTATGCACAAAGAGACAAAAGGATTCACATTCTTATGCAGCGCTGGGAAAAAACGGGTGTATGCATATAAACAACAATGGAGCGTTGGCTCCCAGCTTCTCATTAAATATGGGCAGCTGACCTCCTTGCATCCCTGGGATTCCCCTCATGATTTGGAGAAAAAGTGTTGTGAGAGTAAAAACGCGGAATCAAAACAATTGATGGAGCAATACATCATATGGGAACAGATTATAAAGTATACAACTCCATATAAAAAATGATCGGCAGATTTATAAAAAGCCATTATGTGACTGGGCTACATGTTATACAGGAAGGCATCAAGAGGAAAACGGAGCCACTGTCAGGTTCATTTTTAAAACAGCAGGTGCCAAAAGAAATTATAAATTAAAGTTAAAAAATGTATAACGTCTCTTTGTTTTATTTTATTTTACTTTACATGTCTTTTCTACTGTAAATGTTTTGATTGTTTTTAAATGCAAAAATATAATTATAGTGTTAGAAATTTTTTGGGTGTCTGGAACAGATTATTTGCATTATTTGGTCCATATTGACCATATTGGCATTATTCAGTTGCTGCAGATTTTCCAGCTGCCCATCAATGATGCGAATCTCCCGTTCCACCACATCCCAAATGTGATGCTCTATTTTTATTTATTTTTTTTTAACTTGTGATTTCTATTCTTTATTCATATGCTTCTTATATATCTTGTAGATATCTCTATGTACTGGGTTGAGATCTGGTGACTGTGGAGGCTATTTGAATACAGTCAACTCATTGTCATGTTCAAGAAACCAATTTAAGATGATTTTTACTGCGATACATGGCGCATTATCCTGTTGTCATAAAGGACAGACATGTTCAGCCGCAATACTCAAGCAAGCTGTGGCATTTAAACAATGCTCACCTGGTACTCTGAGGGTGTTTGGCCAAAAGTGTGCCAAGAAATATCCTCCACAACCTTACACCAACCCGACCAGCCTAATCCATTCATACAAAGCAGGATGGATCCATGCTTCCATGTCCATTCATTCATTCATCCATTCACCCATAACGCTTATCCTGTGTACAGGGTCGCGGAGGGTCTGGAGCCTAGACCAGGAGACTTAGGGTACAACTTAGGGGTACACCTTGGACATTGCATGGCACACACAGAAACACATTATGGAAATGCAAATCTGCATGTCTTTGGACTGAGGGAGGAAATGCCGCCATGCCGCCATGCCGCCTGTTTTTATTAAATGCTGACCCTACCATCCAGATTTCGAAGCAGAAAGTGAGACTCATCAGACCAGGCAATGGTTTTTCAATCTTCTGTTTTACAATTTTCTTGAGTCCATGCAAATTGTAGCCTCAGTTTCTTGTTCCTAGCTTATAAGAGTGGTTGAGCTGACAAGGCACCCAGTGTGGCCTTCTGCTGCTGTAGCCCATCTGCTTTAAGGTACGATGTTTTGAGATGCTTCATGGCATACCTCTGTTGTAATATGTCATTGTTTGTGTTACTGTTGCTTTCTCTTACTTTTAAGCTGTCTGGCCTTTCTCCTCTGAAGTCTGGCACAACATTTTTTTTCAACATTTTTGCCCAGAGAACTGCCATAACTGGACATTTCATTTCAGACCATTCTCTGCAAACTGTGGTGTGTGATAATGGCCTTAATATTGTTCCATGGTACATCTAATGTTTAAGAAATTCTGTGCATCTTCTCAGCAATGCCTTTCAACAACAAGATCCCGTACAAGCTTTGTAAGCTTTTGGCAAACAGCAGCTTCAATAGTCAGATGAATTCAGATGAAACCAACTAGATGAAATGTCAAGAAAATCTAACAGCCACAAATCAGTTTTTTTTCCTGGTTTGCAGCAGATGCTTCGCTTAGTCTGCAAGTTAATTAATTTATAATTTTTTTTTAGAACCAAGCAATTGATCATTGATGTGTGTTTTTTTTTTAGGTTATTTAACATTTATTTATTTAAGGTTTCGTGCTTTTAAGCATTTTAGTCTTGCTTACTCTTTATGTTTTCTTGGTAAAATGATAACCATCACACCCATATGTAGTTGTTCCCAAACCTTTTTTCATAAAGATGAAAGCACACAATTGTCTATAATGACTTTGGATGATATAGCATTATGATTTCCCGTCACTTGAATTAAGGGGCCCAAACATGCTCCAACATGACAATGCCTCTGTACGCAAAACAAGTGCTTTAAAGACATGTTTTGCTAAGGTTTGAGTCTCACCTTGTCTGCATAGAGCAAAGACCTCAACATCTTTGGGATGAAATGGAACATTAACTGCACTGCAGGCCCCCTCACCCAACATTAGTGCCTGACCTCTCTAATGCCCTTGGGGATGAATGAGCAGAAAGCTGTTGGAAGCTGATAGGGCAGCACTGGGGGGACAACTTTGGAATGGGGTGACATATGGACATGATCCTTAGGTGTCCACTGACTTTATGGCCATCCAGTGTATACTTAGTACTGTTCTGGCAGTATTAGATTTGCCCCTGAAATTATGACAGAGCCAGCGGGCTAGACCTGTGCACAGACCAACTGTAGATTGCAAATGTGGATGTCATTGATATACAGCATCTGCCACAAATAATCATGTTTATTTATTATAATTTTGAAGATATCCAATCTATTTTTTAATCCATAGTTTTATACACAGGATTTCCTTATGTGAAACCAAGAGGCGTGTTAAATATTTTAATGCTAGCAGATGTGATAATCAGGCAGAGACTATCACTGAAGTATGAGAGCTATATCTAAATACATGCTTTATGTTAATATCTAACACATATTTAGTATCATCAATAGAAATACCCATATCATCTTTTTCTTTCCTTGTGCATGTGCTAAACCCCATGTCGATATATACATATACTGGACCAAAAGTTAAGCCCAGGTTAAGTCTAAGCCCATGATAGCCTTAAAATCCTATTCTTGACTGATAGGAATGGAACCTGATGCAATTTTTATGTTGTTTTAGGTCATCTACATCAAGTTTTGATGTGCTCGGTTCTAAAATGCTTTTCTGCTCTTACGCTAATGCTGAGCCAAACTAATGGTGATTCCAAGTCCTAACCCTAGTTCCTGTTTTCATGCCGAGTTTCAAGTTAAGTGCCTAAACAAAAACCTTTTTTTGAGGGGTTATGTCCCTAGTTTGCTAATGCTAATGGCAAATCCTTGCCCTGCTTACTGGTCTTTCTTTTGATTTAGTGCACTAACTAATATGCTTTAAAAAACTTCACATTTTGAAAAGTTTCATCTTCAGCAGATTTTCTCTTTTTTAAGATTAAAAAGATTTGCAATTTGTAAGAAGCTGTAAAAGAAAAACAAACAAAAAAACAAAGCTTACAATCCATTACTGCTGCTTTCATGATATAGTTCAGTAGACTACAGTCCAATGCTCCCTTAGAGGAACAAATATCGTCAAAAGAGAGCAGAATAACTAGACATGACATACAGAGGAGAGGCACACCTGCTTCTTAAGCATAAAAGCTATTTTAGCCCTTCGCCACTGGCCCCACACTCACAGCTATAGAGCCAAAAAGTAGCCAGACATCCAGGGGAGTTTTGCCAAAGCAAAGTGGTCTCGGGGCTTTTCAATTATTCAGCATGGTCTCTTTCTATTGGACTCCAACCAGTCATTGTCCACTGTGTTCAGTCATGCTTCAACGGTCCCAGTTGTGAGTACAGGTTAATTAAACCGTCAGATGAATACTAGATTTTATTCCACAAATGTAATAGGGTTGTTTTTTAAGCCAACAAATAAATTTTATTTAAGATGAGTTGATATTAAAATTAGAATTAGCTGCTTACTCGGCTTTATCTTAACCTCAGAAATTTAAATAACATGATGCTGCTGACATGAGCAAAACTACAGCTGGTTTTCTATACTCAAATGGAGTTTTTGTATAGACATGACGGAGTGTATACTGTACATGGAGTCAACTTCTGCCGACCAGAGCTCCCACAGTTGAGCTTCAAAACGGTTCTACAGAAACCCTATGGGTGGAGAATCTCTGATTTGAGATTCCAGCACCAGAAAAGCACATTGATGAGGCTGACAGTTTGCCAGGATGACAAAACCTATTCAAAACACTTATTTGAGCTTGAAACACACAGGATCCCACACTGAGCTTTTGTGGTTTTGCTTCTTTTTTTTATGTATTAGCAATCACTACGGTAGGATAAATAACAGAACTGGATGCATGAATGGTTACGCACTGTGTCTGTGCTGGTGACACAAACTCTTATTCTCTTATTCAAACTCTCATCTTATGCAATGGTTGAAGCCATAATTACTGCAGAATATATTTATACCAAAGTAAATGAACAGTTTTAAATTGTTTGTATAAACCTCCCTATTCTTGCAGTTATGTAGCAAGGTGACTAGGCCATGAGTGGGATCTGCTGTGTAAAGACAGCTTAGCCTATAGGGTAAAGCGACTATGTGACTATACAAGTATATTTGAATGTATATACTTTTTCCAACTCTAAAGAGAGAGAGCGGTATCAGAAATTCATATTTTCAGTAACATTATCAGCACATGAGGAATCATTATTGTTATTTAGAGTGATTTCCAGGTTCAGTTTGAAGCTGTTGAATTTGCAGTATTTTTGACTGCTATTCGTTATTATCTGGGGAGAAGTGCAGCATGATGTGCTACAAAGCCTTATAATGACTTTGTTCCTGTGCAGACTTGTTATTAAAATCTGTCCCAGGTGTTCAAATCATGAATGGACAATTGAGAAGGATAGGATCCTCACACCTGCTCTAATGCCCTGAAGTCACACAACATGCCACTCGGTGTGTTTCATGACAAGGATCTCTCCAGACCCAACATAAATTTCGCAAGCTCCAGACAGGTTTGACTTATATAATGAAATGGGGCTGATCATAAATCATAAATAAACATCCTGGTGCAGAGAAAGACACATAAAGAAACATAATCAATGTGACCATGACTTAATAATATGCAGTGCCTCCGATTTCATTTCTTTCACAAGTGACTATGGCATGCTTTTGAAAGTGCTTTCCCGCAAAAAGAATTATAGACTATTCATGTCAATAAGTGTGTTCATAAATCTGACTCTTGACTGTCTCCTCAACTCATTTTCTTCTTGGCATATCACAGATCCCTACAAGATAAATATCTGCAAGCCTTAGAGGCAGTAAGTATGCTATGAGACAAAGATAAGCTCACATGCTTATTCATCTGTCCTGCAGATAAAAATGCATACATTAACACCCACCCAGAGCGCCACAACCCTGCACAAAAGCCCCTCTCTCTCGTGCCTGTGAAAGAGACTGAGAAGGCTCTTTGTGGCTTCTGGTTGTCTTGACGACATGCTCTGGTCCAGCAAGCAGAGGGACTCTATGGAGGCAGGCTCCATTTAGGAACGACTAGTTAGATCACCACCAATATGAAGGAACACTACCTCCCGCTCTACCGCCACTAACACAGGCGCTCCTCCCTGTACTAAATAGCAACCTGAACTGGATGCCTGAAAACAATGCCGAACAATATATTTATAGATAAATAATGTGACATGTGATGTCACAGTTCCTATAAAATATCAGGTTGGCAGCATGCATCATTTTTGCTACAATAGAGCACAAACTTGTTGAAATAGAAAGCCAGAAAAAAAACATTTGGAGTGCTGCAGGTAAGTAAAATCCATTTGCAACTCCAATTAGTAATTAGGATCCATTAGGAACTCCAAAATTTGCAGCACATTTTTATTTGTGGTAACTTGATTTTACATCAGGCATGATACTTACATAGTTTCAGGAAAAAGTGGAGAAATTACACATAAAAAAAACTTGAAAATTAAATTAAAGCCAACTATGTCTCCGTCTTCAAAAAATTAAACAGTATTCAGTCAGTGTAATTTGCTGCTATAGTCCTATGAGGTCTATGATGTGGAGCAGCCACTGTGATATTTCCTCACTAGCTGATTGTACTGGCCTAACCTACTGACCCACTGATGGGGAGTGTAATAAAAACGTGCCAGACATTCCAATTCCCTCTGCGACCGGGATGGCAGAACGCATTCTGCTGTTCGAAAACGAATCTGAATTTTAAAACAGCGATTCCTGACCGTCACAATTTCACAGCTGAAGATTGCAAGGAATTGGTTAAAACATTCTAATACTTCTAACATTGAACACAGCATAGCTTATTTCTTAGTGGACTATAAAGCTTTGAACCGTTTTTTTTCTTTTTTATCTGTATAATGAGAACTGACCTCATTTTACATAAAGACTAAAGTTGTAATAGATTTGACAGTTACATAGGGTAAAGCAGGGGAGAAGCAATACACATTATTCAAATTCGATATGAGACAGTACAGTGGTGTCTCAGTACAGTGCATTTCTGTAAATAAACATTGCCTGAAAATTCCATTTTCAGCTTAAAAGATACAAATTAGTAAGGACACACATGTCTTGTGTGATGCATTTAGACTCTTAACAGCACATAATAAAACAAATGATGTGCAATATAATGCATAAAAATCTAATTTCATTAAACATAAGCTCAGAAATTTTGTTTCCTGAAAACAAGTTGGGCACCACGATGGATTTAGTGTTTGGCACTGCGGCTTCGCACCTCCAGGATCTGGAGTTTGCATGTTCTCTCCTTGCTTGGTGGCTAATTGGCGTTTCCAAGTTGCCTGCAGTGTGTGAGTGTGTGTGCTTGTGAGAGCTCTGTGATGGATTGGCACCCTGTCCCGGGGATACATATTACATGTTTCTTATAATATTTAATATTAGATACTTATAATTTATTTATCATATATTTTATATATCCCCTGCGATGGATTGGCACTGTCTAGGGTGGACCCCGCCTCGTGCCCTGGGTCTCCTGGGATAGGCTCCAGGCCAACATCAGGGCAACACTGTACACAGGAAAAAACGGGATAGAAAATTAATGAACTAATGATTTAATAAACATTTCATATACAGCTCTCTGTAGCTCATGCGTTTTGAGAGTAAGTGGTATGTGTGTGTGTGTGTGTGTGTGTGTGTGTGTGTGTGTGAGAGAGAGAGAGAGAGAGAGTGGTATTAGCAGCAGCCATTACGATAGCAGAGCATTAGTATCTCTTTGTCCTGATTAGAGGTACAGGAAAGTCATTTTAAACAATTGTACAAAATGCGGGCTTGATTAGGTTTACATGGCTATTACACGTCACTTAATATAAGTGGTATTTATGATGAATAGTAAGGGCAGGGAAAAACATAATTTTATATTTTGCGATCCAAAAACCTCACAATATGGATCATTTGATCTCACGATACGTATTGAGTGGACTGCTTTACTTTTATCTTTGAAATTTGATTTTAGTTTTTTTCTTTTTTTTTTTGCATGGCCAGGGTTTGCACACAAGCGGTCGTACACACAGGTGTGTGTACATTTCAGTCACTGAATCGCCATGAGATCAAAAATCATGCTGGCGGGTACCAACACTGTGACTAATAAATCAATTGGTTGGATGTTAAATTAAGGTAAAATGTGTAGCGTGTCCATTGGCTGTTGGCTTTATGCTTTTAGGCTAAATATCAGTTTGCTTTATTAATGTATTTAATATGAATTAAGATATTCACACATTATAAAAAATCCAAATATACCATAGATATTTCTTGTGGGTGTTGAGGGGTGCGCTATAGTTATCCAACATGTACAGTAGCTAAAGCACCCCCAGGCCTCTTCCTGGCATCGCCCATGTCTATTAACATAGCAGCCCAGATTGCTGCAGCGCAGCATGGCACGTGTGACACACAACCAGCCAAATAGGGAGTGGGGATCATTCTAATTGGCAGTTTCAGATAATAGATCATGCAGCCATGTTCTTTACAGAAACAACCACAAAAATCCATAATCTTATAAATCTGTGCTATTTCAAAGTCTTTTTTGTACAGTTGGTTAAAATTTCATAAAATGAAGTTTATCATATTGCCTAGGTTGTGCTGAAAAAAAGGATATGTCATAATACACAGCACGGTGGCTTAGTGGTTAGGTGCAGCTGTTGGCTTACACCTTCAGGTCCTGGGTTTGATTCCCACGTTGGGTCTTTGTGCATGGAGTTTGCATGTTCTCTTCCCGCAGTCCAAAGACATGCAGATTAGGCTAATTGGTGTTTCTAGATTGCCTGTAGTGTGTGAATGTTGACCGGAGGTCCAACCTTACAAAATGGGGACAAATACAATGGTCACCATTGGCTTCCAGTTGGACTACAGAGGTTCCTAGATGGATGGAAACTGCACTATCCTGAGCCCTATGCATGCTAATGCTACAGTATAAAGCCACACAGTATATACACACACATATATATATATATATTATGCTGGCATGTTCTGAGGGCTACCACTGCAAGAATTTTTAGACCTGTGGGAAATAGTGCTAATGAATAGCCTACTTTAATATTCAGTAAAAAAATTTTGAATAGCGCTTTTAACAATGGTCATCAAAGCAGATTTACACAATTAAAAAAATATGGATATGAATTAAAAATTAAAATGAAAAAAAAGGACAAATGATCAGTTTGTCTTGAAAAATGCTATATGATGGGTCATACTACAACACTGTATAAAAAAGGGGATTATCAATTGCTCTCCTTTAACATAATGATGATGGAGAGCTGTGTTCCTTAATACCCAAAGTAATCTTGAGATCTTTGCAAGACAGAAGAGCATGATCAAAAACTTCAGTTAAATAACACTTTGGCTACATCAGCAAGTCTAATGAGCCCATGGAGACAAAAGACCTGTCTCTCTCTTATCTGTATTGTTTGATCCGTTGCCAATACTTGTTGAGAATTCATGCAGAAGTAATCGCTTCCAGTGGAGGAACACACCAGGCCGTCTGATTTATTTACATCTTCTCCTTATGAACTGAATATGAATTGAAAATAAGTGTCTGGTATTAGTCATAAGAAAAAGAACTCAAATTACTAAAACAAATGCTCCTTCAGGATTTGGCATCACGAAATCCTCTGCCTTGTGTGCTTTCCTTGGCATGCAGCCAAAATGAACAGAACCAGAACAGAGCATCTGCGTTTTGACGAGAAAAAGCCCATACATTCACTGTATGTCTGTTAAACTGTTTTATCTATAAAATATTCAGCTTTACACAGTTTTACTGACCATCTTATCTTTTTTCCCCCAACAAGTTTAGGCTCCAAAATCCTTGTTAACCTTATAGAGTAATGAGTTTGTAACAATCAACATTCTTTGTCAATGACCGCAATCATCTGAACGTGGCTAAAGGTTTCGTCACTTTTTCCATTGGGAAAATAGCTAGGAGGAAGGGTCACCAACCTTCTGTTCCACTTTTGGCGGATGGACAAGTTCATTTGAAAGATAATGGCCTACAAAAGAATATGTGCATTGTCCTCTGTGCAAATGAGATGGACAAACATAAGTTTTGCGAATGAGAGGTCAGCAGTTGTCAAACGCTTTATAAACTACTGCTTTTTCAAAGATCCACCCATTCACATATAGCTCAGTATGCGCACACACACATGCACACACACACACACGCACACACACACAAATGCACATACACATTACCATTTTCAAGTATTTTATCTTCACATCTACTGACAGGAAATCGTTGGTGATCAATGGCTGCCAAGTTGAAAAGCTCCAGTGTCACTGACAGTGGGCATGAACGTGGGTCTGGATTGCAGGCTGCAGAAGGAACAGCGCTAATGAGTAGGTGGAGAGGTCTGCAGGTGGTCGAAAAGAAGACATCTGTCCGTTTGTTTCTCTCCCTGAGTGATGGCAGAGGAATAAAAGGATGTGGAACGTGAAGAGGTGACAAGTTCCGCTTGGACGGAAAGACAGCGAGCTTGGAAATGGGAAGTGAAATGAAGGATGGGGGGTGGGGGTGGAGGTGTCTTTGAAAGACTGAGCAGATGCTGTCCATCATGCCACATGATCTGGAATCGGCAGTAAAGACAAAGGGGCACGCCTGAGCATCTGCATCTGTCTGTCAAGCACACATGCCAGGTTTGGACTTCTCAGAAAAAAAAAATCTAGTTAATCGTGATCTGATAACACACTTTGATTTTCAGCTTTTCTTTCTGTTGTGTCTGCCCTTCAAGGATGTATAAATAAAGAAAGGGAAAAAAAATCATTTCCTTTTTTATTTGTCTGAAAGAGCATGAATTCGACAACCAAAAAAACCCAATTCATAATGGTGGCTAATGGCTTATGGAACCCTGCAGTTTGCTTAATTGAAGCAATCTTTCCAAATTCAGAGATTGAGAGATGTAGAGCCTTAACTCCTCAGCTGGCTGGCGTGGCCTCAGGAGATTACAGAAGAGAAGGAGAAAGGGATGGGGTGGGTGTTGTTGGGAGGGGGACTAAGGAAAAGCAACCAGGCTTACCCTTCAACATCAGTGCCAGCCAAAAAACAGCTCTAACACCTGGGAACCACATTAATGATTAATATGAGTGGAGTCGCGCTCAGGCCAAGTCCCAATGGGCCGTGGGCACAAAAACACACTGTTTGGTTCGTGAGTCCACGGATTCCTTGCTCGCCAGACCACAAGATGAAGAATACATCACAGCTAAGACTCAGCATTCTCCACAGAGACTGAGCCAAATCATTTCTCTTATCACAAGGAGCTTTTATTAGGGATTATTTTTAATCCAGGCATTCAAGCAAGATATTTGCACACACACACACACACACACATACACACACACACACACGTGTATTAGGGCTGCATAATTCTTGCTAAAAAAAAATTTCCAACCAAAACATTCATTCCACAGAACTTTCAACTAATGTTAATAATAATAATAATAATAATAAATAAATCAATATGCTTATGCTTGTGCTTTTTTGACACTAACTGTGGTACTTCATCATCGTATGCGTTGGTTTATAAAATGATCATTTGTATCAGCATAACATAAATGTCACAGTGTTTGAAATTAAATACATAGTTTACAGTATAAAATCAATTTGACAATCTTAAAGAGTTCTACTATAATTCTCTGTAGCTTTCAATCTTTCAATTTCAACTGGATTTAACGAGTCAGGTTTAATCGACTAATACAGTATAATAAGTTATAACCTGATTTGCAAATGACTGTCACTATTCAGATAGTAGTATATATTTTTGTTTTTAGTGTGTTTGTGTGTATGTGTGTTTGTGTGAATGCCCGCACATGTAAGTGCCTTTGCATGTGAAACTGGTAAAAATTATAATGATACAAACTACAAACTAACACATGTGATGCAATATGCAACAGAAGAAAATGCAATGGTTTGACACAAGAGCATTGAGGGGGACAGAGAGCAACAAAAGGAACCAGAAACAGAATCAAAATGTACCGCCTCCAGCTTCAAAGAGTTTTATCGCTCAGGTTTTTGGCAATAAAATAATGGTACAGTATACTGATCCAAGTCCACCAGGTAAACTGACTAGTCTGTTTAGGTCTGCCTCCTTGTTACACAACAGTGGAACGCCGTTAATGAGGAACAGAGATGAGAGAAGCAGTTGAGTTTTAATGACTGAACCATTTACTAATCTCTTGCCTGATTGGTGAATTAATGGTGTTTTGTGTTACATTGTGTGACCAATGACAGTGACTGATACAGCAATCTGGGATTGAAAACTACTAAGTGAACATGTGAATGCATTGTGATCTGAATGAAGGGAAATATACTGTATGCTAGTGAATCACATGTATGTATGAACAAAGATATTTTTTTTCAATTAATCATCTATTTAAAGAATCTTTTATTTAATTATATTTAATTTTTTTCAATGTTTTTTTTTCCTGCTACTTGACCACGCCCCTTCACCCTTCACCGCAACTTCCATAATTGCCATCCACCATCTTTAAGCTTTAAATAAAAGTTATATTTTACCGCTGCAACTTTTCCTTAGTTTTAGATTTTGTTTAATCAGGAAAGTCCATTAAAATACATAGTTTATAATGATTTTATTTATCTTTATGTTTTTGCTTGTTAGTCACCGCATGCATCAAACAACCTCAACCTACATTTAAAATCTGATAGGAAAATAAGAGCTATTAAGTAATTGTGCCATTTGCAAACCGATCAATCGATTAATTGGCTCAGTAATCGATAGATTTATCGATTATCAAAATAGTTATTAGTTGCAGCCCTACTGCCCTACTAGTATCAATTATATACCAGTAAAAACCATTTAATTCATTTGTTGTTGGTTCAACTTTAAGTCAACAAAAAAATTTAAATTTGGCAGTTTTGATTTTAAAAAATTTATTAAAAATAACAATGTCTAGGACACAAAATCTAAGTTCAACCATGTTCTATACTTTTGCAGTATAAGCAATTAAAAATAACACTTCTTACCCACGGACAACAAAAATGTCATGTAGTATTTTAGGTTTGTTCCGATGCCATTATTAGGTATGATGCAGTTTCCAAACTCTATATCAGTAAAATACTGAAAGATTAACGCAGAAAACCCTTTTGTTAACATGTTTTTTTTTTGGCCAGTTTAAAAGAGATAGATCTATTGAAATAGGATTTTGGAGTAGGTTCCTCCAAGGTCTGAAAAACAGCTCTAGTCACTAAAGACTGGCACAGATGGAAGTCTTTAAAGGCACAACATCTTCCACCATTAACCTCACTGCCACTATCTGTGAAAGAGTGATCTCTCAGAGCTCCCAGCTGGCACTGTAGCAGGGGATATTTTAGTGCTAATTACTATTAATACAACTCTGAATCTTGTTCCACATTTGTGCAGGATTTCAACTACATTGGTCCCTGCAGCAGCAGTTTCAAATGATGTTTTATGTCAGGTGCACTAAATGTTCACCTTCACAGCTGTGCAGTACAAAATGTATACAAGAAAATAAGGGAAAGGAGAAGAATAAAAAATCTATACAGATTATGCAGAGGATATTAGGCAGATTGTTACATATGCAGTTACATAAAGTAATATGTACTGTAGTGGTTATATACAGTATCTTTAGGTCATGAATGGTGAGCTTTGTTCCATTAATTTATGTATGGATCCTCAAATGGCTTATGAATTCTTTTTGCCTCATTTAGCATTCTTACATGCTTTTTCTGTCTTCCCATCTGATATTTTAGAGGTTTTGGAAACAGAATTAATGTAAATCATTGTAGTAACTCTTGATGAACTCGAGTGGTATTAATATGTAGAGAAATATAGGCCCAATATTACTCAAGTAAAAGTAGACGTCCTCCATGTACAGGTCAACTTGAGTAAAAGAACTCAAATTAAAATGTACTTACTGTAAGTATCAAAAATACTGAGTCTGTATTAGCCTTTTTCTTAGTAAAAATCTCTCTCTCTCTCTCTCTCTCTCTCTGTGCTTCCCTGGTACCTGCTGTTTCCGTTACTGTCTGCAATCAGCTCCACTTCTGATTTCGAACACCTGTAATGCTATTAAGCGTGTCACAAAGGAAACATAATTGTCAGCAGGTGGCAAAATGGCTGCTTTAAATACTACACACCACTTCGGTCATGTAAAAAACAATGCCGTGCAGTACATATTAAAAGTACAAATATTTCATTGTAGGATGTAGTGGAGTGAAAGTAAAAATGAATTTATAATAAAACTACTTAAAAGGCAGATATGTAAAATATTTACTTAAGTACAACAACAAAGAGAAAACTGTACATGTGGAAAGTTTTACTTTTCTGATCTAAAAACATCCAAAGTTTTTTTCTCACCTAATTTCTTCTGTTTTGCTGGTTAAGCCCTATCCTTTCAGGATTTAATTATTGTACTAGAGAGGTTTTACTTTTCTTGATGCTGGCCAATAATGTGACTCTTCTGAAACACAGTAACATATTTTCCCCGTCCGTGGTTGTTTAATGAGATATTCACTACAGCAGTTACGGTTACAAGAATGATTACCAGATGAACCATATTAATCTCTGCAGCAATTATACATGAAATATAAGTATTTGCTTATATAAATCCAAATTGTGACATTTTTGGGTGGACAATGTACTTCCAGTGAACATAAAACTATCAGCTAGGCTGCCATTCACAAGGTCTACTTATACAAATTCAGACATCAGTTTCTCATCAGAAAAGATGACAAACAGTAGAGGTTCAGTGCCACAAATATGTAACTAGTGCCAAGTAATCCTACAGCATAATAGACACAAGTTTACAGATAACTCCTGGACCTGGAGCCTATCACAGGAGACTTAAGGCACAAGGTGGGGTACACCTTGGACAGGGTGGCAATCCATCGCAGAGCACATGCAAACTCACACACTCATTCACACACTATGCCAATTTGGAAATGCCAATTAGCCTAATCTGCATGTCTTTGAACTGTGGGAGGACACTGCAGTACCCGGGGAGAACATGCAAACTCCATGCACACAGAGACGGGAATTGAACTTGGCCAGGGATTGGACCTGGACCCTGGAGGTGCATGGCGACAGTGCTAACCACTACACCACCACCACATTTACAGATAACTGAACATCCCCCCCCCAAAAAAAATCTTATTTAATAATCATATTTAAGACTTTATACAGTATATGTTACATATAAAATAAATGGGTAAATAATTTTTTAATTATGTAAAAATTGCATAGTGGAGTCAAGTTGCTGTAATCTAAGCATTAAATCGCATCAGTTTCTGTATGTCTGTTGTATGTATAACACCTATCTCTTTTTATACAGTATGTAAAAATGATAAGAATACACAAATTGCAACAGACTTCATGACTCACTTCATAGGAAATATTAGTAGTAAATCAGGCAGTTAGTAACATGTCTGCATTAAACTCTCAATAACTTTTAATTTTCTCATCTGGAGTCTGACAGTTCATGGAAGTCATGGTTGTGATGTCTGCCAGATTTCCCACTAGGTGTCGAGTTATCTGGGAATTTGCACATCAGCCTCTGCTTCAAACTCGAAAAAAGCCATAGCCAACGACAGAGGACATGGGAATCAACTCTGGAATCACTTTTAATTCTTGTGTCTGACAGCTTTGCAGGTTACACAACAATTGTTCAAA
>JAQMYJ010000015.1:16426280-16476777 GCA_030014305.1 Clarias laeviceps | reverse complement strand
ATTAATTTTGTGACATTATAGGGGAAGCTGAGCTTCCCTTGCAGTCTTAAAGAAATCGCCACTGATATATATATATAAAATCATAATTATTTCATAATTATTACATTGTCCCTGATAAGCAAGATGAGGTCAACGGTGGCAAGGAAAAACTCCCTGAGATGACAAGATGACCTTGAGAGGAACTGGACTCAACAGGGATCCCATCCTTATCTGGGTGGTATTGAATAGCAGGGATTGATCTGCAGTCATACAATGCCATGAAAAGTATTTGCCCCCTTCCTGTTTTTTTTTCCATATCGCCAACCAAATTTTAATATTACACAAAGCTGACTAAAGAAAACACAAAATGAGGTTCTTAAATGATGATTTCATTTATTAAGGAAAAAATCTATCCAAACCTACCAGGCCTTATGTGAAAAAAGTAAATCACGAATGAACTGTTGCGGTAGCACTGTTACCTTGCACTTGCAGGGTCTGAGTTTAATTCCCTCCTCGGGGTCTGTGTACATGGAGTTTGCATGTTCTCCCTGTGCTTAGTGAGTTTCTGTAGTGTGTGAATGAGTGTGTGAGCGTGTGTATGTGTGTACCCGGCATTGGACTGGCACCCCATCCAGGTGAACCCCACCTTGTGCCCTAAGTTTCCTGGGACAGAATCCAGGTCCCCCGTAACCTTGTATACAGAATAAAGTGGTATAGATAATGAATGATGATGATAAGATCTGTAATTTTTGGAAAGCTGAGTTGAATTTTACTTGCCATACCAAGGCCTAATTACAGCAAGACCTGCTGAATCAAGAAATCACTTAAAAGAATCTGTGTGACAAAGTGAAGCACGCTAAAAGATCTCACATCATGGCACAATCCAAAAAAAGTTCTAGAACAAATAAGAAACAAAGTAATTGATATGTGTCAGTCTGGAAAGGGATACAATGCCATTTTGAGCTTTGGGCCTCCAGTGAACCACAGTGAGAACCAATATCCACAAATATAGAAAACTTGGAACAGTGGTGAATCTTCTCTACCAAAATTACTCCAAGAGCACAATGACGGCTCATCCAGGAACTTTATAAAAGAACTCAAAAACAACATCTTTAGAACTGCAAGCCTCACTTGTCTCAGTTATGGTCAATGTTCATGATTCAACAATAAGAAAGAGTGCAAAATTAGGACCCATGATAGTGTTTCAAGGTGAAAGCCACTGCTGACCAAAAACAACAAAAATCTCACATTTGCCAAAAAATATCTTCATTATCCCAAGACTTTTTGTCCACTGATAGGACAAATGTTGAACTTCTCGGAAGGTGTGCATGCATTTCATTTTGTGTAGAACTAACACGGCATTTCATAAAAACAAATGCTGACTCATTTAAGTGTGACAAATGTGTAAAAAAAAAAAAGAAACTGGAATGGGGCAAAAACCTTTTCATGGCACTGTATTGTTTGTTAGGAGGCTGGAAGTTCAGTATAACAGGAGAGTTAATATGGAGTCCACTGTCGTCATTGGAGGCTCAGGTACACATGCGTGGATGCTTGGGCCAAGCAAAGCACACACTTGGGTTATCAGTTGGTCAATGCTAGTTGCAATGCATATATGTGTGTGTTTAAGTCTTTACCAACCAGAGAACTAAATGAGGTTAGCGGGCATGGTGTAGTGTGTATTCCATTTTGCTTTTCTGCTCACCACAGTAGTAAAGAGTTCTGGCCATTCTTTTCCAAATTCTCTCATCAACAAGGTATGTTCACCTGCAGAACTACTAACCTTTGGATGTTTTTTTTCTTTGCACCACTGTCAAATCTAAAGGCTGTGTGAAATTCATCTTAGCCCCTGACACAGACAAAATCGCTGAGATTAATTAAACCCCACATGCATCATCCTGATGTGTGATGTGAAAATGAACCGATGTGCTTGACCTGTATCTGCATAACTTATCGCATTGTCCTAAAAATTGGATAATTGGTGTGTTGGTAATAAAGTGCCCCTTGAGTGTTTACTATTTACTTTGTTTCAGGTGGCTAATTTATTTTCTGCCACTGTACTGCTTGACGCTGTAAATTATGCAGGATATTTGCTCCTGATTCATACTGCCTTAATGCGGCTTTGTAGGAAATGAAATCATAATATGCTATAGCAGAGCTACACAAATGTTTCTTTTTCCTTTGATTGGAATCCTGCCAAATTATCTGTAGAGAAATGCTTCATGCCTGTGTACTGTTCTAGTCTGTATTGTTTATCACATTTTCGCCTGGTTAATTCAATTTCTGAGGATAAGGCTAGGCAGTTAGATTGGTGCTGTCACTTGATGGCGGGCTAACTTTTAAATGCATCATTTGTTAATGCCTGCATCTGTATCATCGGGTGCCCACTGGTCTTATATCCATTAAATCCTGTAATATTCATACATAAAGACATTAAGGAGCAGCTGCTTAACTTTCAGCTCCTTTGTTAGGATAATGCATTGCTGCCTCTTAGCTCCAGATTGTTCTTATGTTCCTGCTGAATTGCCCCTAGGTATGAATGTTGTACCCTTTGATGAATTCCGACCTAATGCCTGGTTTTGCCACCACTGGCTCCACATCCATCACAACCCTGACCAGGATAAAATGGTTACTGATGAAGGAATAAATTAATGGATTCGTTCATTCATTCATCAATGACTAACCTAGATTTAGGGCTATATGTATGTGTAAGTGTATTTAATGTTTTGAAATACTGTTTCATCAAGAAGAACAAAACTATGACTATAGATTACAGCACACATCCTCACACGCTTATTTGGATAATCAAATGTTTCTTGGAAATCTTTCATCTGATTGACAAACATTTAAGCTTCACTGTTTGTGAAGCTTGTTTGCCATGCAAAACCTCACAAGCCTTTGGGACATTGTGTTTCTCTGAACAGCAAAAGCCTGATAAGCCTCAAGAGTTATTTTCCACGGCTCATTAATATCCAGACCAACTAAATGGGGAATTGCTAATGTCCAATTTGACAACATCAACCACAAATCATTGCCTTTATATTACAGCAAAAAAATACAAATCAAAACGCTGACCTGTGTTTATTAATTTGCAAAAAAAAGATTTTTATGTCCATAGAGAGCAGAAACAAATGCACATCTGATTCCCACACACCCTAATCTCTCCTCATCATTACTCCCACAGCATAGTGATTTTTTTTTATCAGCATTCAACATCAAAACCAACGCCTAGCTGAAGTGCAATTGGATTACTTTGTTACTGTTTAAACCACCTTGTATGTCATCACCTCAGCTACAAAAAACCTGCAGTGCATAGTACCTACTTTCTTCTCAAAATGAAAACAGTATTGAGAACTATGTTCACATTACCAGCCTGAAGTAACTCAACACTGATTTTTTTTAAGCCTAATGTGACACAGATTAGATTATTAGGGCTGTCTGAATGCACAAATCTGATGTTTTTCATATTTAAGCAGCTTGTCAGTGGTGCCGTGGCTTAGTTGGTTAAAATGCCAGCCTAGTAAACAGGAAGAAAACAGCAGAGCCTTTCGGAACAGTGGTGGCTCAAACGGTTAGGGCGCTGGGTTACTAATTCGAAGGTTGGGGTTTAAACCCCAGCACTGCCAAACTGGCACTGTTGGGGCATTGAACAAAGCCCATAACCTTGTCTGCTCCAGGGGCGTTGTATGCTGGCAGACAACATCTTAACTGCGATATACAAAAAATAAAACATCTTGCTGTGCTGTAAGGTACATGTAACAAATAATTGAATCTTAGTATTGTTATTAGATCTAAGTCACAGAGACATATCCGATATGCGATCAAGTGATTTGAATGAGAACGGGCAGAGGATTTCATGCAACTTTTACACGAATAGGGCTCGCTGATGTCAGTCAGCACCAGCAGCATGGTGTTGTAGGAACAAGTATAGACTTAACAAAATATATCAATAAGTGAGAAGACCAGCAGCTGGACTGGCTTCTGATCACACCTGGTAAAGGATAAGCACAACATTTCCCCAGATAAAGTGGTTAGAGTTAAGGCTAAAAAATAATACAAATAATAAATTGAATTGCATGGTGTGTCCACCATGCTCCGATACACTTGCCAGTCAGCTCTGACATGCTTGGACATATATACATATACAGATGATATGTTGAATGATCTCTGGTTCATTCACAGAAAATGAGGCACTTATGTCTTAGGCTATTTCCTGAGTGAATACAAAGTACATACATGTCATGTCCATCTGTTACTACATCAAAAGAGAATGATCGGGGGAAAACAATGAAAGGGAAGTTTTTACAGACAACCGGCACTGAGCCATAGGAAGTGTTGCCATATAAGGAATGAAGAGGAAGAGGGGGAAGCCTTTGAATCAAAGAAAGACAGACGGACAGACAGAGAGAGAAATAGCAGTGTTCGAGACTTAACACATTCATATCAAAAACACTATCAGGAAAAACATTTTTTAAATTTAAATTTACTGAAGATGAACAAACAAATGAATGAATGAATGAATGAATGGTTTGACATAATACCAGTTGTGAGCATGGTACCTAAAATAAAAGCTAAATCATTTTTTCCAACTTTTGTGATAATGAAAAATGAATTCATATTCTCCAGTGATATACCCATGTATGTATAACACAGAACGTAAGGAGAAAAAAAAATTCACATACACAACCGTACAGAGTATGACATGCAGTATAAGCATTTTATTAATTTTTGTTTGTTTTTTTGATATTTAAAAGATTCAGTTCAGGGGCAAGTGACAAAAACCGACTCACGTTAAATGTGTGCGTTTCTTTATTTAATTCATCTGTTAGTGAGGGGAACAAATGGCACACACTCTCTCTAACACACACACACACACACACACACACACAGTGCAGCTGAACATTCATATCCATTACACATTAAAGTGATGGGTGTGAACACACATTATCAGATTTCACTAAGTGACAGCAGGAGGAATGAAGTTTAAGTAATAAATTGTGTATTTGTGCCATTTTAGCTTTAATAATGTCTCGAATGTCAAAATTCACTTCATGCCACCCAGAAGTGGCACTTTCCTCAAAACTCAATTTTTAATAATCAATCGGACCAAGGTTACATGTGCTGAAGATGACACAGTGCAGCTTGAACCTTTGTAGTAACCTCTAAAAAGGAAAGTTGCAACATTAACTGTAAATATTCTAGAATGAGTGTTTGATGTCCTTAAGCTCCTCCCTGAGGATTAATTCAGAGAGTCAGTTAGACAAGCCTAATTAAATTCAATAGCGAGTGAATGCACTTGTTTGGGATACTACTACTAATAATAACAATAACACAAACACCTGAATCTAAATATAAACCGGTGCCTTGTGTTACTGCTCTAGAAAGTGTGTTTTTATTGTGAGGTTTCAAAGTATAAATTCAAAGCATCGTATATTTAACTTACAACTAAAACCCGGGGCGTCAGGAACAATGTGACCGCTCCGGATGTCAGGATTTTTAAGAACGTTAAGAGAAAAAAAAAATTAATTAAGAAAATCAAACAAACCATAAAGTATTCTTAGAGAAATAACTTACCGTTATAAACAGGATTCTGTCCGGAGTTGCTCTCAGTTAATCCCAACTAATCCTGACAGCCGAGCGGTGAATGGATCAGAAACACAAATCTGCTTAATTACTTTGTTACTTTTTCCAAACTACAAACCTGCATCAAAAACCCAATCTCGACTGTTCACGCGGTAAATACGAGGAGAGCAGTGCATGGACTCCTCCTGCTAAATGGAATGATGTGAATAACGGCAGGCAAGCACTCATCATCATCACCATCATCATAATTCTCATCATCGTCACACCCTCGTTACTTGTCCGCTGCTGCCCCCCTGCGGTCATCAAGGGCAAATTACGGGCTGCAGGACTACTGTATACTGACGCCCTTTTGTTTTTTTCTTCCCTCAGTAGCTGTCTATACACTTAAATGTCCCAACAACGCTTATCTTTATACACTCAGTGTCCATTTAATTTAAAACACATTTAAAATAATAAATAAATAAATAAATAAATTCATAAATAAAATGTCCACTTTGGGGGATTCTGTGCTTATGATAGGCTCAGATTCCTATTCTTGGCTGGTAAGAATAAAACCTATTGTTGTTCTCTGCTGTTGACCTCTGTTTTAGTAGTAAAAAGTGATTATATTCGTTACTATACACTATATTGACAAAAGTATTTGGGCAAACCTGTTAATTATTGAATTCATGTGTTTCAGTCAGGCGCCTTATCCCCAGTGAAGGGCAATCTCAATGCTACAGATTACCAAGACTTCTTGGACAATGCTATGCTTCCAACTTTGTGGCAACATCTTGGGAAAGACCCTTTTCTATTCCAACATGACTGTGTCCCAGTGCACAAACCAAGGACAATAAAGACAAAGGTTGATGAGTTGGATGTGGAAGAACTTGACTGGCCTGCACAGAGCCCTGACCTCCACCCCATCAAGCACCTTGGGATGAACTTGAAAGGAACATCATGAATGCTATACAGACTGAATGGGCACTATTACCCACAGAAACACTCCAAAATCTTGTGGACAGCCTTCCAAGAAGAGTGCAAGCTGTTATATCTGCAAAAGAGGGACCAACTCCATATTGAAGTATGTTTATTTGGATACAATGTCATTGCAGATTTTGCCAAATATTCTTGTGCATATAGTGTATATTTGCAGCTCAAACCAATCTGGCCAATCTGTCTCATCAACAAGCCCAGCCATAAAACTGTCACTCACTCAATGAGATTGTTGTGTGTGAAAATCAGAATATCAGCAGTTTCTAAAAATATTTAAATAGAGCCAACCTTAATGATACTAACAATCATGGCACAGTTAAAGTTGCAAAGCTCTCACATGCTCCATTCTGATGTTTAACATGAGTGATAATTGAAGCTCTTGAATATGAAGACGAACACCTATCTATTTATCAATTTATGTATATATTTTAAACCTGCATTGACTTTTTCACGGAAGTATTTTCTACATTAACAACAATATGTGACTGCCTGATAATAGTGGTGTCAATGGGCATTTCTTTGAAACTAAAGTGACTGGTGCAGCAGAGCTTTTAATGTTTAGTTAATATTTCATAATAGATACGCTCTACCTCAAACGCAAATGGTTCCAAACTTTCATGTTAGCAAACATGCCCACTTTGGGCCATCATGTGTTCTAGAGTGCTAATACTCATGTCACCACATTGGCTTTAACTATGTTTAAATAGCTAACTATGCTTAATATGACATCAAATATTGCTAAAAAATGTTTGAGACCAGTAATTTTTTTTCCTCCTTTTTAAATGCAATGTCTGCTATTTCAATTAAAAAATATGCTTTTCAAGGTGGGTTTTTAAGAACATAGAGCTACAACACTGTAACACAGTCTTTGATCTAAGTTTTGTGTTCCACCCTTCTCCACTGTACACATTTACCAGATCTCACTTACAGTTACCAGTCTCGTCTGTGCATTATATTATCCAATGGAAAAATTACATTTCCATTCTGCAGCAACTAAATCATTGTCTTTCAATAGTCCAATTCGAAACAGGTGGTGGGAAGCATTGATGCTTCACAGCTTCAGGGTCTTTAATTCGATTTTGAGTTCATGTAAATGTTGGTGTCTATATTCTCCCTGTGTCTGTGTGGGTTTTTTTCCTAGGCTATCTGGTTTCTCACACCAGTGGATTGAATAAGATGAATTGCTCATAGGCGTAAATGAGGCTGTGTGCCCTGAGATGGACTGGCATCCTATTCAGCACTCAGTGTTTACGGGATAGGCTCTGAATCCATCATAACCCTTACAAGGATAAAACACTTACTGAAATTATAAAAAAAAAAAAAAATAAAAAAAATTGCTTTCTTAAGATTCCTTTTAATATGATGAAGGTTACTGAAACTGCTTTTAGTGTTCATATTAGCAGGATCTGGAACTCACTCCCAGTGTATATCTATCAGGCACCTTCAAAAACTAAACTTAAAAACATTTATTTAATTTGCTTTTTAATTAAGCAATGTATTATTTTAACCATTATGATATTTTAATATTTAATTTTCTGTGATTGCCTATTTTTATTTATTACTAGATTTATTACTAGTATAAGTTTATATATTGTATTTGTATGCCGTGTTGCATTATAAATGTTTTATTATGAATTTATCTTTTTGTTATATGTTTTATTGTAAAGCCGCTTGAACTGCTTTTCAGCTAAAAGGAGTTATATAAATAAAGCTATTATTATTATTATTATTATTATTGTTGTTGTTGTTATTATTGATTTTATTGTTGTCTGGTGCATCTAGAAAACATTGTATGTTTATAATCCAAATCCACAATCACGACTGACCCCTCAAAACAAACAAAATCAAATAAACAAACAATGCAATAGCCTATGCACTCCATGGTCTGCAAACTTCTTGGTAGATCAGAATCCAGGGATTTTTTAAGGTATGGAATTGTTTCTCACCACATTTATGTTAATTTCAATTTGCTGCTGTGACCCCCGCCCCTAAATAAATAAACAAATAGATAAATAAATAATATGGTTCCATACTAGACTTATATAGAAAGGGGATATATGGAGAAATATATGTGTCTGAAGAAATTAATGATTCTGAAGTCAAGTTTTTCTTCAAGATCTCTTTTGTTGTATTTACAGTTACTGGCCAGTAGGAGGTATGGTGTTTTGAACAATGTCAGCTAAAGAAGCTACCATGTAACTTTCGTATTAATATTTATGTCTGTACAAAAGAATAACTTTTAACACGGTAGTGCCTGAAATGCATTAAACGAAAGCCCAGAAATAATTAATGCTGTATACCGAAGAGACCTTATATTGATTAATTTATTATGCCTCTGTACTATTTATATAAGATTTTGTTTGTCTGTCCACATTAAATGTTCAGACTTAATAGTCAAAATCACCATAAAAGTATAAATACCGATACTTAAGCAGAACAGAAGCATTATCACATTTATTACCAATTAATAGAATTTAAATTACGATTTTTTGGTGGTTGACAGCCATTTCTATATGGTGAATATGCTTGAAATGAGGAAGGATTAATGAGTAAAGAAAAGCGAGATGACATGTTTAAATAGGCTGCTTGTGTGTCTAGCATCTTTGATCTGTAGCTATGTGAAACCTACACTTTGACCCTTCATGACTCCAATTATTCTTGCAGGATTCATCAGATTCTTTACACACCAAGGCCATCAGCACTCATCTGCAGTATTTGGAATAACACTTTAGTGTGAAGAACGTGCACAACCGTGCTGAGGTACTGTAGTATAAGTAAAGATGACATTCAGTGTCAAAGTACCAAAGTTTTACTACAGCTTTTTGGTGAGTTTCTGGCTAGTGATACCAAGATTTAGCAAACTAATACTATAATTATCAATTCGGATTAATGCTCATGCCTGCTCATGGAGATCTACTCCTCTCGGTTCAGGTCTAACCAGGACTGGAACTGGCTTGGTGATTACTGGATTTACAGGTCAGGTTTGATCCATTAAGAAAACGTTGCAGACAGGAAACAAAGTACCAAAGGAGGTAATAAAAATATTTTGGTCATTATACATGATATGGACAAACGTAGTTGCACAAATCTGCAATGGTATTGTATCCAAATACATATACTTTAATATAGAGTTTGTCCCCCTTTTGCAGCTATAACAGCTTCCACTTTTCTTGGAAGGCTGTTCACAAGATTTTTCGTGCCCATTCATTCTGTAGAGCATTTATGAAGTCAGGCACTGATGTTGGATGAGGATACCTGGCTGGCAATCTTAATTCCAGTTCACCTCAAAGGTTCTTGATGAGGTTGAGGTCAGGGCTCTGTGCGGGCCAGTCAAGTTCTTCTACACTCAACTCATCAAACCATCTCCTTATAGTCCTTGATGTGTACACTAGGTCATCTTAAAATAGAAAAGGGCCTTCTCCAAACTGTTGCCACAAAGTTGGAAGCATAGCATTGTCCAAGACGTCTTGGTATGCTGAAAGCATTAAGACTCATTAATAATCAGTGGACTGATTGAGACAGCTGAATTCAATAATTAAGAGGTTTGACCAAATATTTTCATCCATATAGTGTATATTTATGAATAATGTCTCAAGTTCATCATATTCAAATAAATGTAGCAATATAATATTTAGAATTCTGAACGGCGCCATAGTTGACACGTGGTGCAATCTTCAGTATTTATCTTCCTCATGTAGGACGCCTGTGTAGGATACAGGAAGTGGTTTGGGAATGTGAAAGAGACCACGTGACCGTGCTAAGGTGCGCGCTGAGGTGGGCGTTTCTCTAACCTGCGGGAGCTCAAGGCCCTCGGAGCTCTCACACACACACACACACACAGCACTGAGCCAGAGCATACTGTCTTATTGTTGTTGTTATTATTATTAATAATATTATAAAATATTTTTTGCATGGCTTCCCCGCTGAGAGCAGGCTTCCACCGACTGGAGGTCCAGAAAACCTCATGGGAAATCCCGGACCGATACACAACATTAAATCCGGTTGGCTCCGGGGCATATGGGACAGTATGGTAAGTGTGGTAAGAATTTTAAATCTAGTTTATATTGCTGTATCATACACAGGATATAAATATAAGCCTAAAGCAAACCGTGATTATGTTGCTGTATGCTGTGCGCAATACTATAGCCTTAGGCTACGGTTAGTGACACGCTTAGAGTAAGGTTTTCCTTTTTCTTTATTCCCCTGTTTTTTCTTTCTATCTTTCTTTCTTTGGAAAATAAACCTGCTTGGATGTTGTGTCACATACCAGAGGAGCAACAAGTTTCAGCAGGTAGCCATGGGGGCTGCAGTGACGTCACCATCCCGTTGTTTGATGAACATCATAAGTTTATTAAATAAATACATTTGATTTTACATTCCCTTAAAGATGTTATACATGTTGTTATATACTTCTGATAACTTCACAAATGCATAACACATGTAACACTGAAGTTACAGGTGTGACATGAGGGCATCCCCTAATTGTTTTTTATTTTTTATTTTTATTTTATTTATATAATTAGAAAGCTAGCTTCGTTTTGTAACACGAATAGTAACATAAACCTGTGTTATTTTGTGTAGCTATGGATTCCTGCACAGTCGAGCTGGTTGCTGAAAAATATCACCCATTTTCTCTCTAAACATCCCTCACTCAGACGATCCCTTAGATGCCAGTAAAACAATTATTCTAACTATGTATTGTCCTTATCATGTATGTGTATCTAGCTCTGCTATTGACCAGAAAACGAAGGAGAAGGTGGCCATTAAAAAGCTTTACAGGCCGTTCCAGTCTCTGATCCACGCAAAGCGGGCCTATAGAGAGCTCCGACTGTTGCGTCACATTCAACATGACAACGTAAGTCACAAGTTCTTACTGAACTCACAACAAAGCTTGTTAATACTTTAGTAAACATGTTATTACCCGAAATGTATACTGTAAATTATATTTATGTGAATTATAAATACTGTAAGAGTGTTAATTGTAGAAGGGTTTGTTCAATAACGCAATAACACAAGACTTAAGGCAGTAAGGCAAGCGGATTTGCCTTATTGTAATCAAAAATGCCTAAGCTTATAAAAAATGTAAATTGCTAAGATACATACATTGTGTGTTAAGAGCATGGATAAGTTATAGGTAGTGGTTCTTACCAAAACAGCTGTCTCGACATGACAGGAATTCATAAAATATGCATCAGTGAAATATGCATCAGTTAGTTGCTTAATCATTGCTTAATGAAGCACTGAAAAATGTTTGCTAATCATGTTTGGTGTTTGGTAAACAGTCCAGTTGTTCCAGTGTCTTTGTGCTTTCTTTATAGAATTAGTCTCAAGGACTACACATGCAGTGTACACTAAGTACCTCTGTCTGGTTACCATTCCTAAAATAGAATTTTACATACAATCCGTCAAAACCGGATTATTATTGGTTACTCTGATGATAACTACGGGAAATATTTTATTTTTATTTCAGCGGTCTGTGACTTATAATGATTAGGTTATCTGGAGTTGTAAAATGTTTTCATAAGAATGTAAACTGATTACTTTCTAAATACAGTTTTCAGTCATTTTCCTGCATCGTTAATTCCTTAAAATTGCAAATACCATTGGTAGGTCCAGACTATTTTATTGAATGTTAATAATTATTCATTTTGTTAACAGCACATCTATTACTTTCATGGTAATTACTGAATACTCTGAATAATCAACCAGGATTAATGGGTTAATTGTTTTTTTTAGAACACTCATTTTTATTAATGTATGTATTATTGATTGTTCAAAAAGGTGATCTGCCTTCTGGATGTTTTCACACCTGACTCCTCACTGGATAAATTCCAGACTTTGTAAGTAGCAAGATAAGCAGATCTCATACCTGAATAGAAATTCTCTACTTGTCATGACAAGTTAAATAGCTGAAAAGTGTGTGTTTGTGGTGTGTTGGGGATTTAGGGGTGGGGGTAGAGGTATACATATATGTGCAGGCTACAGAAAGTGCTTTCAGGTAAAATTCTAGTTCTTATTCTTGTTGCTAGTTATTCTTCTTCTTCTAATTTATGAGTTCTAGTTTCTGTTTGTATAATTTGGGAAGAGTGAGTTGTCACTAATGTCTAGGTGGAATTTTGATAGTGTGTTCTGGCAATCCTGGTGAGCACTGAGCGATGAGTGAAAAACAATTAGTTTTTCACCCAATAATGAAATAAAATGCCACACTGCTGCAATAAATCTGTATTTTGCACTGTGATGGTTAAACCTGATGTGTGGGAAGAGATCTGTATGGTTTTACTATAGAAAACCTTATGTATCAGAGAAAACTAATTTGCTAAAATAAGTAAAAGTTCCAAAATTATGTTTATTACATTTTACTGTATATATAGTATATATGACTTGCACACTCATAAGCACGTTTAAAAAAATGTTCATCTGTTGAATTTTAGAATGAACTAAAATTTTTACAGGTTACCGAGAAGTGCACAGAATGAAGCTGTGAAATTGTGTTTATTAAGTGCATTTCAAATGCACACTCATAAGCGCATATTAAAAAATGGTCCGTACCATCTGTTGAATTTTGAGATTTACTAATTATTTTTTCAAGGTAATTTTTTTTTATGATATAAGGGCATTTTACATTTCAAATTCAAAGGAGCATATCTTCTCTTTCCGTGGGGTGATTGGAATCAAACAAAGCCTACAGTATATGTTACTTTTTACTTATAGAAGAAGATAAGATAAGAATATATATTGATGTGTGTGTGTGTGTTTTCTCAGCTATTTGGTAATGCCTTTTGTGGCTCAGGATCTTGGCCACATAATGAAGAGGCGAAGGCTCACTGACAAAGTCATTGTCTATTTATTCTACCAGTTACTCAGAGGGCTGAAGGTATTCAGCTACTTTTTCTATTTTTTGATATTCCACTATATCTAGTTCACTAGTTTACTATAGCAAAGCAAACAACAAAATGATTGTGGCCTTTGTTTTTAAAGTTAATAGTAACCAATTTTTTTGTCTTTAGTATATTCACTCTGCTGGAATCATTCATCGGGTATGAACCTCCTGATATTAGTTATAACAATGCTTGGAAATCAGAATTTTCTTGAATTATCCATTTTTTTATTCATCGATCCAAGTTTATATACATTTATATAACAGTATAGTTTTGTGTTGTGTAAAAGGGTACTGTAGTGATATTATTAAAGTGGATTTATATCACAGCTCTATTGAGTTCTCAAATCTAATTGTTCAGATTTATTTTCAGTAACAGCACAGTTGGCCTGGCTGCAACTCAAAATATAATTCAGTGCTTTAGAATAATGCCACATAACCTGTTTGTTAATTTTCCAATAATACCATTCCATGTTGTGTTTTATGCTTTTTTTTCTTATTATAATGCACAACATTGTCAGTTTCTTAATTTATAATATACTTTATTAGGATCTGAAGCCAAGCAATCTTGCTGTTGATGAAAACTGTGAGCTAAAGGTAAATGATGCATTTTCAGAACGTTAACTTGTAGGATGCATTTTTGGTCGAATAAATGCCTCCTGAGCTGATGATTTCTTTTTCTGTTTCTCCCAAACACTTATCCTGACACACAACCACAGATATTGGACTTTGGATTGGCGAGACATGCAGAGATGGAGATGACTGGCTATGTTGTAACTCGGTGGTACAGAGCTCCTGAAGTCATTTTCAACTGGATGCATTATACTCAGACAGGTGACTTTTGGTTCCTTTACAGTATCAGTCAAAAAATCTTAACACAACACAAGACCAAAATTTAGGAAAAGGTAATGTAGAGTTACCAGCTTAAAAAAATCACCAATTTACAGCACCTCAGATTAGAACTGTTATGAATGCTTTTTACAGTATAAGTATCAGACACATGTCAATATCAACTGGTCAAACGAGATTATGGCATATGTTTGGATGCCTTCAGCATTATTTTACAATGTACTGTATAAGGAATATAAATTAGGAAAGACCATGGAATAGATGATGTGTCCAAACTTTTGACTGGTAGTGTAGTTGTTGTCTGATCATCAAAAATATATTAGTATAGGCAAACCATGTGCAGAGTTCCAGGAAGTTTCCGCTTTATTCTGTCTCAGAGTAAGTAATATTGTTATCTTTGATATGATACCGTCATAATCTTTATCGAAATGTTGCCTAATGTAGTAACATAATACTGTACAAGCTAGAAGCTTGAAGTCTGTACACTCAACTGTGATCAGCATCCCAAGTGACCTGAATTCTGTTTTGTGTGCAGTTGACATATGGTCTGCTGGTTGCATTCTGGCTGAGATGATCACTGGTGAGGTGCTTTTCCCAGGAAATGATAGTATCCTTTTTTTATTTTACATTTGCATCTTAGTGGACAACCTTGTATTTTTTAATAACATTCTAAATAATAGTAATAAAAATAATAATAGTTGATTTTTTCTCTAAGTACTGCATAGTGTCTATAGTGTCTGAAAAGACAGGTATCCGTGGAAATAAGTTAAGTTGATATGAACAAGTTGAGCAGAATCAGCAAAAATATACAGGAGCTAAGAAAATGCATACCAAACATTGTAAAGATATTTTTATTTAGAATACTTTATCTTAAAAAGCTATAAAAAACCTGTGAAAAATTACTAAAATAAAACTTGTAAAAAAGGTTTACAGACCCTAAAAAGACAAATAACAAGAATTGTAGCGAACAGAATAAAATTGATTGAGTTAATCCGTGACTCTCCATCCAGTAGGTAATATGAACACAGATTAGTGAAATGAAGAGATGAAGATGATGATTGTGTTTAACTGCTGTACCTCAGGTATTGGGACAGAAAGTAATAATTGTTGCCTAATTGTAAACTAACTTCTAGTGTAAATTAATTAAAGTAGTTTCTCAATAATGTTGTAAGTGGACAGGGTTAGAAATTTAGTTAGGCATCTTTGTAAAACTCATATTCTAGATTCATTACACATAGAGTCTGAAAACTCCAGTATCTTAAAATACATTCTGGAATATTTATATTAAGAAAATAATAAAAAAGGATTATAGACAATATAGAAATGTTTAACTTATAAAAAATTATGTTCATTTATGCACTCAATAATTGGCTGGGCTCCTTAAGCTCAAATTTAGCTGTGTGGCATGACATGGAGGTAATCAGCCTGTGCTATTGCTGAGGCATTATTGAGGACCAGGTTGCTTTGATAGCATCATTTTCCCCTTTACAATGCTCATCTGTGGGGTCCTCTATGGGGTTTAGGTCAGGCAAGTTGGCTGGCCAATGAATCATAGTAATTTTGTGGTCAGCAAACCAGTTAGGCACAGTTTTGGCACTGTGGGAAGTTCTGTTAGAAAAGGAAATAGGTATCTCCATGAAGCTACTGTAACAGAGCTAAAATCTTGTGGATTTTGGACTTTGTAAGTCACAGGGACTAACACCAGCAGATGACATGGCACATCAAATTTACATTTACATTTAGGCATTTGGCAGATGCTCTTATCCAGAGCGACTTACATTAAAAAAAAATTTTTTTAATCCCATTACACATCTGAGCAGTTGAGGGCTTTGCTCAAGGGCCCAACAGTGGCAACTTGGTGGTTGTGGGGTTTGAACCTGGGATCTTCCGAACTATAGTCCAATGTCTTAACCACTGAGCTACCCCTGGATTAATCAAATCATCACCATGTGTGGAAACTTCATACTGGACTTCAAACAAATTGGATTCTATGCCTCTTCACTCTTCCTCCAGGCTCTGGGACCTGATAACCTTCTGTGGCTTAACCTCCTTGTGGAGGGTCTCTCGATGATTATCTTTTGGAAAACTGTCAAATTATAATCGTGTTTGTGTGTATTGAACTAGACCGTGAGATACATGGTATTCACAGCCAGGCCCATAAATTTTGGAACAAAGATATGTTTTTTTGGCATCTGGCCCCTGTATACCAGCACAATGAATTTGAAATAAAACACTCAAGACTTTTGGCAAAATGTGGCATTAACGATTCAGGAATTACAGCTATTTTTCTACACGCACACACACACAAACACACACACACACACACACACACACACACACACACACACACACTCTGGGGGCTCATAAATCCCTAATCAAGCAGATAAAAGAGGTACCGTGGAGGTAGTACTTAGTGTTACATTTAAATTTGGTAGCTGTTCACTTTAACACTCTACATACATAAATTCAGAGAGATTGCAAAACATCAGGACAACAGTTTGGAAAATTCTTAAAATAGCATAAATTGTTATGGCCTAAGCATGTAATGGCTGACAATGGAACTGAATCACTGGTGTTAATTGATGACCTGACTGCTGATAAAAGTAGCAGGATGAATTTTGAAATGTATAGTGCTATATTCTGTGACAAAAGACAGACAAATGCTGGAGGCCCCTTCATATGGCAGATGGATAATGACTCTAAAGAAATAGTGAAAGCTACTACCACACTACACTACAAAGCTACTACCACACTACACAATACACTTTTATTGATCAAGTCAGGCAGCGTATAATATTTTGAGATACTGGATGTTTGATTTTCATGAGATGTAAGGCTGTATAAATAATTCAAATTCAAACAAAAAAGCTTGAAATATTTCAATGTAAATATAAGAAATCTAAAATGTGTTTTGAATATAAGTTAAAGAATATAGGTAACTTTTTTAAAATAAAATAATAAAAAAAAAATCTTTCACATAATATTATATGTTTTTGAGATATTTACTGAATCATTATGCAAAGATTAATATTTCCATCGGATTAGATTACGGGCTTGCGATTCACGTAAGCCAAAGGTGATGAAGCTCTTTTCCCCTAAGTTGCCCCTATTTTAAACCCTGTCTACATGTTCCTTAATCCTATTACCTAGGTATGGACCAGCTGAACATGATCCTCCATCTGACGGGAACACCACACTCATCACTGGTGCAGAAGATGCAGAGCAAAGATGTAGGAATCCATTATGGTTAATTCAATTGCCAGTAATGTTTTTGAGGATTATTTTATTTTAAAGTTTGATTTCATGATATTAAAGCTGTACTGTAATCCACTCTGTTTTCCAAAAAAAAAGAAAAAATTAAAATTGACCATTTGCTTACAGGCAAGGTCATACGTACAGTCTCTCCCAGTCCAGAAAAAGAAGGTCCTCAGAGATGTCTTCCCATCCATGGATTTAAAAGGTCTTTATGTTACTTTGCATTATTATTAAATCAACTGTTGGGGTGAAGGACAGATTTTTTAAGAAAACAAAGATTAATATGTGGTGATGTTAGTTATTCAGCCATTGTTGCTGTTATCACAGTCCTTGTACACTAGATGGTGTCCAACAAAATGAAGTACAAGTCCCTGCTACATGGTTTACCTCTGTTTGAAAATTATGGCATTAATTTATTATTGAATGGTAAAAAAAAGTTTGAAGTTTGTGAGTAAAGTAGAAGTTTAAGAGTAAACTTCTAAGAAGTTTGTGAGTAAAGTAGTAAGATTCCCTTAACTAACATTTTCTGCAGTAGTTAAAATGGACAGACAGTAAATATTATAAATCAAAATTAATGTTAATAAAAAAACACATTATTACATATTACGTATAAGTACATACTAGTTATTTTTTATGTTAAACAGAGTAGTGTGCCACTTTTAGTCATTGATAGTTACTAACATTAATTGACTAATTAATAAAAAATAAATAAAAGTCTTACTTGTTCAGTACTTCACATGATGTATTTTTGTAAGTCGCTCTGGATAAGAGCGTCTGCCAAATGCCTAAATGTAAATGTAAATGTATTAATTCATTTATAAATAATTCAATAAATCATGAATTAATCTTAATAGAAAGTGTTACCATGTACTAAATGATGTCTGTATAAAATGAGCTTTATTGGCAAGTCCATAGTTGTAATGTAACTTTTTATATGTCAAGCTCTTGATCTGCTTGAGAAGACTCTTATGTTGGACCCTGAAACCAGACTGACAGCTAAAGACGGACTGTCTCACTCCTATCTCTCTGAGTTTCACGACCCAGAAAATGAACCTGAGTCCCCTCCTTATGATGACTCATTTGAAAGTCTGGAGCTGGCTGTTAGCGAGTGGAAGAGTAAGGACACACACACACACACACACACACACACACACACACACACATGCATGCACAGACTACAGCAATCATTTATTTGCTCCATACATTATAACTGAATTATAACACACATAGTAATACCTAAATAATCATAAGTCTATTATATAGACTAATTCTGGTGTTTGTCCTCACTCTTTTGCCTTACAGGTCTTATACACATGGAAATAATGACATTTGACCCTGACAATCCGAGACAAACTGCAATATAGCACCTTAACGGATCTGGGAATATTTTGCTGTAAAAAGTTAGTAATGGTTAAGGTACACGCTTTGCAACACACCAGCAGCGATGCGATGTGAGTTTATTTAATACACCGTCTAGAGGGCGATATTTGACCTCTGTTTCCATCTGTGTGATTGCTGTAATATTGTGTTACGTAAATATCTTTTTTTCATTTGAGCTTTTTTTTTTTCTTTTTAAATTAAACTATTTGAGAAAAAATAAACCCCTGCATATTCATTGGACAGAAAATATTGCAGAATTCAGGAAACCATTGGACCTAATTATGTTTTTGTAAGCTGACTGTACGCTTAATTAGAGACTCCAGCTTGTCTTTCCCCTGCACAGTTGGCATAAATCCTGCTCAAGCCCTTTATTGTTGTCAACCCAATGGTCACATTAAGATGTTTAAAAGTGGCAGCAAAACAGCATGTATAACGTTATCATTAAGGTCATATAAGTGTCAATTATTAAGCCATCTTTATCACTATTTGGGGAGGCTTTTGTATAGTATGTAACTGAGTATGTAAATGGTTTTATTGAGTGTAAAAAATTATCAAATTCAATAAAAAACAAGATCTAATGCGGTCTTTTCATCTAAAGCTGTCTTTAAACAGCTTATACCATATTATACCATATTATTTTGAAATAATTCTTACTAAAATAACTTTTTATTTTATTAATTTTTTTTTTACATGGATTAGTTTGTTTGAGGGACTGGGTGAATGACCCGATGTGACTCCACAGGGCCTATTAAATTACAGATGTAGTATTATGTAAATATTCTAAATGTGTTTTCAGAGCATTTCATTGCATTTTCAATAAGAAAAAGCACTGTCTGTAGTCTAGTAAGACGCAGAAATTTGCTGCCGGATGAGAATTGCAGATAAACGGCTTGGCCTTACATGATGGTCTTTTTACATTTATTTCATTTTATTTCAAATAACAAATTATTATTGTTCAGCAAAACCGAAGCACTAAAAATTTCTCTAGGCCAGTTATAACAAATAAATAAAACGTTTCACTTTTGTGATTAGGTTTATTTCCCATAAATAATTTCTGATTAAGTATGTATATTTAAAAAATATGTTATATATGTTATATATCTTAGCCTCACGTGTTAATCAGAGTTGTGATCAGAGTAAAGGTTTGGGTCGGCCGCATTTTTCACATTGGGCTCCAACCTTGTTAAGTTTGGGAATGGCTGTTTTAGGCTTTGAACCATTACCCCGAGCAACTCTTTAAGGCTTTAGGGTGCCCTGAGAACTCCTTTGAATAGCGCTTAGCTGTTTTTGATCTTTTTGCAGAACAACTATTTTATGCAAAGTAGATAGCTGAAGGGAGTTTATTGTAATATTATCAGCATCACTTGTCGACCCTGCAGAGCGCACTACACGTGATATTACTTTTTGATCTTACATTTGCAGTTACAGTTATTAATTTTTGACAAATGCTGTTATCCAAAACACCTTTTATAAAAATAATTACTAAGAAGTCATTTTTAATAGCACTTTTTCATATATTTTCACACATCCCTCTGGACAAACACGGTTTTCTATAAATGCACTGATCAAAACCCTGCAAACACATCTCAAAATAAACTGTTTGCTATGACACTTTTTGCTGGGATTCATAAGGATCCAACATTTTGCATAAATGTATAAGAAAAATGGCGGCACCACACATCCCTGGGGTTGGGGTTTGAATCTTACCTGATTATCTTATATTATCTTATCTTACTGAATTTACTTGTTTTTTTCTGTACTTGGTGGTAGTACTTCTGTCCCCAGTTCCCAAAGCATTGGGTGCCTAAGTTTGTGATTGGGTCCATTCTGGGTGCCATTATGTCTACATAGGATAACCTGTACGAAAAATGTATTGATCTGTCTAGTGTAAACTATGTATATACAGTATAACCTTATAACAATATAAACAAGAAGTGCATATAAGTCAATAAGTATTGAGACACTATTTAAGTTATTTATATAATGTACTTGCAGAGGGCTTGCATTCACTTCAAAATGTACACATGTAATGATGATTTGACCTTGTGCACATATGTAAATATAAACAAAAATTAAGTACTGATAATCATCTTTCATTTTCCTAGGTCACATGGTTCATCAGGTGGCCTCACATTTCCAGGGTCATGCATTCATTCATTACATGGATGTTCATTGCATGTTTGCTTAGGTTTCCTTTCACCACCCAAAAACATGCTAGTACTGTAGGTACATTGGCTAAGACAACTTGCCGCTAAATATGAACGTATGAATGGACTGTTGTTCCATCTTGGCTGTATTCTCACCTTAAGTCCAGTATTAGAATAGGTTTAACCAGGATACAGGAACATGTTAATATTTTATTTGTATAATGGTCTAATTGTTTCAAGAGGGCGATACTTGTTTTCCTTGTATAAGTGGAACTCCTAATAAAACAAAATAAACATGGAAATAAGAAAAATGCTATGAACCTTTTCCTGAACAGGATGGCAATGTGCCTTAGCTGTTACCATTTCCTCCCCACAGTTTGATCCTGAGCTTGGGTTACACCTCCCAAGTACAGTACAGTAGGTCGACTGGATGCACAGTGTTGCTGTAATAACAGTTGCTCTCCCCTGTCTCTTCCCCTTTTTTCTTCAAGAACTTTAATGTTCTCTACCTTTACTTTTTGAAATACACTAGTTCTGCTGTTGCGTGAACCAAGTTGCTGCTTAATCGTGTGTTGTATTCATGTTGTGATGAGCTAATTATGTTGAGTGCTTTCTCAACTCAACATGTATAACAGTGCTAGAAAGGAAAGAAAAAAATCTAACCATAAAAGGAAAATTGTACAGGCCAGTATTATTCAGGATTTATTGTACGATATTCTTGCAATCACAGTGCTTTTTTGCTACCTTTCTGAACCAGGACAAACTTTTAAACTTTTTAAACTTTTTTTGCAGTTGGGCACAAAGTATGTAAACGTTTGAAAATCGCAAATGTATGTGAAAATCTTAAAAAATTTTGTAATGTGAAAAAACATACTGTACGCAGTAAATAACAAATCCATGGTCAGAGAATGTAACCCAACCTCTCGCATTCACTTTACTGGCTTTTTCTGTACTGTTTCAGTACTGAAGGTTCTATCTGGGCAACTGTGTCATCCAGAGCATAGGAGTTTTCAGTTTATGAGCGAGAAGGACTGAGTTTCACTAAAAATTGTGGTCACTGGAGGACCTTTATAGGTGAAAATTGTCAGAGTGAAAACTTTATGCATTTCAATGGAGAAAAGGTGTTAGGCGCTGGTTTTAGACAAATCCTCATGATTCCAAAAGGGTGCATTTTATTTCACCATTAGATTTTTGTTTAGAGATAATAATAATTGCTATTTTACAAGTAGTTATTTTGCACAAACCCTGAGTTTGATGATTCTGCACCAAAAACCTTCCCTGTATTTTCCCCAAAAGTCATACGCAATGATACACAGTTGTGTTCTAAAGACATCATGATGTGAACACAAAGTAAGCCTTTTCCTACAGCTGGATTGCTTAAGAACACTTTAATGATGTATGTTTATGGGTAAATAATGTGTAAATTGCATTTGGTACTGGTTAAATGTTTGGAGTTTTTTTCCTATCACATTGCCTTCAACACAACTGCTAAGCAACTGAATTAGGAACTGTCAGAAGAAAAAAAAAATTAACCACAAATACACTCTTACAATTAATCACATAATCACAGGTTGAATCAATTATTTAAACTAAACTTGTTTATCTTAACTTTTAAATGAAATACTTTTGATAAGATTTTTTCTTAAGTTATAGTGAGAGAATAACAGGTAGCAAAAACACACAAGCATGTTGTCTGTCTTTAATTCTTTTATTCTTTACACACTTGACATCATCATTCCATTCTGTAAAGATAAAGCATCCACTGTTGAACTGAGATGCTATGCTATGTGTAAGACACATGAAAATACATTTGATACATGTCAGTGGATGCTTTATAAACACATATAGCAGGGCTGGACTTGATGAATGGGGTGAGTGGTGGAAGTGCTGGGGAAAAGGGGTACTGAATTACATGTGTTCGTGTTTTGTGTGGGTAATAAGTGGGGACATTTTTTTTTCTTTTCTTTGTTTACTAAAGCAACTTAGAAGGGTGGACCAGGAGGTAGTCATAGATGGACTGGGTGAAACATTGCTTAGAAGTGGCGGGAGGAAGATACCGTAGAGGAACGAGATATGGAATATCCACCACTGCCGGCTCCACTCATACTGTATCCAGAGCCAGATCCAAATGCTCCTCCACCACCACCACCACCACCACCAAGGACCAGGCCACCGCCCATTCCAAAGCTACTACCACCACCACCACCACCTCCTCCGAAACCAAGGCCAGCACCCCCGCCGTAGCCAAGTCCACTGCCGAATCCGCCTCCGATACCACCGCCAATACCACTGCCAATACCACTGCCAAAACCACCGCCGAAACCACCGCCAGATCCTGCAAAAATAAAAAAAAATAAAAAGAATGATCTGAAGTTCCTGATTTGTGCAAAAAATTCAGTTAGTCATATTAACAAAAAATTTATATAAAACATACCACCACTAATGGAAGTGTCCTGAATATGGACTGTTGTTTTCCCACCACCAGTTGCAATCCTGTGGATGGAATCATATACTTTAGAGACAAAGCAATCATCTCATTTTATTTTAAGGCTCGACTCATTACTTTTACTAACCATTTATTGTAAACATGCAGCCGGTAGATCAACTGCATGACTGATTTCATCAATCAGACGCAGCAACGATAATCACATGACTCCGTTTGACCAATCATTTCAGACGGCATAGTGTTCTATAAATTCATTTTACCTGCGAATCCGTCCTACATATGCTCACTGCGCATGCGCAAACAAAAGTTAGTGTTTATATATAAACTCTTAATATACTCTAATATATAATTATATATTAGACATATTATGACACTGCGATTGAAACAGTTACTCAGTTACTCAGTACTTGAGTAGTTTTTTCACCGAATACTTTTTTACTCTTACTTGACCCACCTAATCTCCTCTCCTTCCAGGAGTTTCTTGTAAGTGGCGATCTCAATGTCCAGGGCCAGTTTGACGTTCATGAGCTCCTGATATTCACGCACTTGTCGTGCCATGTCCTGCTTAGCTCTCTGAAGGGCTTCTTCTAGTTCCTTAATACGTTGTTTGGCATCATTCACTGCTAATTCACCTCGTTCCTCAGCCTCTGCAATCTGTGACTCCAGACTGGCCCGCTACAAAACCAAGGAAAACAAAGAAACCATCTTTAATGAAACCAGCCATCTGAGATGCATGTATTCACCATAAAAGCTAAAACAATTGTTCACCTGTCCCTTGACTGCCTCAATTTCATTCTGGAGTCGTGTGATCATGCGGTTGAGCTCTGCAATCTCAGTCTTGGTGTTACGTACGTCATCACCATGGGTGCCAGCAGACACCCTCATTTCCTCAAACTGGTTAATGAGACAAAGAAAAGCGCAAACTCAGTGAATCTTTGAATATGTTACAGTGTTTTTAGTCATGACCAAAGTCTTGCACTTACTTTCGCCTTGTACCATGATTCAGCCTCAGCCCGACTGCGATTGGCGATGTCCTCATACTGGGCACGGACCTCAGATACAATGGCATCCAAGTCCAGGTTGCGACTGTTGTCCATCTCGACAACAACTGATGTGTCCTTGATCTGTCCTTGAAGCTCCTGCAGCTCCTGAATTTGTAAACCATCAATGTGAAACATTTAACAACACATATTGCATTATATAATAAATGCAGTCGGCACACAGAATTTTGATCACATTACAATAAGAAAATATAATTGGATAATTCTCTTACCGCCTCGTAGACAGCCCTGAGAAAGTTGATTTCATCCTGAAGTGCATCAACTTTAGCTTCAAGCTCAATCTTCTGCATGTAGGCTGCATCGACATCCTGTTGAAATACAGATGTGGTTTAAGACGATGTTTCAACAAAGTAAATCTGGACAAATAAAATATTAAATGCCCTTGCCTTCTTTAGGACAACAAATTCATTCTCTGCAGTAGCACGCTTGTTGATTTCATCTTCATATCTATAAATTTAAAAACAAAAATATAAATAAATATATATATAAAATATTGCAAATATGAGACACAATTTTATCTGCATCAGCAGCAAACTACAAGCTAGATAATTTACTTGTTTTTGAAGTCCTCCACCAAACCCTGCATGTTTTTCAGCTCTCCCTCCAGCTTAATTTTCTCATTTCCAAGGCCATCCAGTTGTCTGCGCAGATTAGCAATGTAAGCCTCGAACATTGCATCAATGTTTGAGCGTGATGTGGTCTGTTCCTGAAGGAGGCTCCACTTGGTCTCCAACATCTTGTTCTGTTGCTCTAGAAAACGCACCTACAGGACAGGGTAAACCCATAAGAAAATGAATTTTAATCAAAAAATAATTTTTAAAATTATTCAGAAATGGGTTATATTCCTATATATATATTCCTAACTCCTTTGTGCCCATAAACAGTCTACAACCCTAAATGAAGACGTAATTCACATAAATCCAGATGAAACTTCACTATCTTCCTCAGGCCATGTTCTTTCTGGTGTTTGCTTTTTGCACATTCCCAACAAAGCACCTTGGCAATATTTCCAGGCCTAAACAGGCATGATGAGACACTCCTTGCCCCAGGGGCACAGGCCTATACTGACAAGTACTGTGGTTGTGGGTATTAAAAGATAAAAGAATGGCATTTGAAATCTGCATAGACATAATAATATGAATATTATAATAAAGGCCTTAGGGATTCTATAAATGAAGCTTCTTCCTATTATGGAAATGGATCTTGCCAGGACCACAGAAAAGAGTAAAAAGGATCGACCATATTGTAAAACACTGACATTGTATTTAAATTACAAGTCTGCCTGCATGCACAATTCTTTCTGTGCTTCTACCACCCCCTTAAGAGAGTATTTCTAAATTAAATAGTGTTGCAACACTTCATCCAAACCACACATTCATCCCCCCCACCCCAACACACACCTACCCACCAACGCCCTCATACCCCCACACCCAAACACCATTGAAATACATGTTAAACTCGATCCATACACTCATTTGGAATGGCCTAGGTTAAAGTCTCCAAGCTAAAACCACGCTGAATGCACGAAAAATCTGACAATCATTCTAAGATTTGTGGATTGCCTAAATTTTCCACCTACATTTTCGAATTTTAATGTAAATTAATATCATTTGAATACGCACCACTGTGTAATTCCCCAAGTTAGAATAAGTTATATCTTACAGAAAATAAATTTTATAGACATGTGCATAAGAGGGTGAGGAAGTAGAAGACCCACCTTGTCAATGAAGGAGGCAAAGCGGTTGTTGAGTGTCTTGATCTCCTCTTTCTCTTGTGTGCGAACGAGTTGAATGTTGGGGTCAATCTCCAATTTCAGCGGGGTAAGGAGGCTTGGGTTGACTGTGACAGCAGTGATTGTGGGTGGAATAAAACCACCGGGCCCAAATCCTCCTCCTCCTCCTCCTCCTCCTAGAGCAAAACCAGCACCTCCAAAACCAGCACCTCCAAAACCAGCACCAGCACCTCCAAAACCAGCACCAGCACCTCCAAAACCAGCACCTCCACCAAGACCAGCACCTCCACCATAACCTAGGGATCCACCATAGGATCCAGCACTGCTGCCCAGACTGAAGCCTGAACTCGAAACAATGCCGCCACCAGCGCCAAAGCCAGCACCACCACGGCGGAAGCTAGCGCCATAGCTCATTCTGGAGGAGCTAGGTGCAGAATAGGACTGGCTGGAGAAGTTCCTCCTCACCATGCCGCCTCCACCGCTACCTCCAAAGCTGCCACCTCCAAAGCTGCCACCTCCAAAGCCGCCACCTCCAAAGCCGCCACCTCCAAAGCCAGCTCCACTACTTCCCCTGGAAGACATTGTGGAGCTCTGGAAGCTGATGCTCATGGCTGCTGGTGAGAGAATGAGAAGGCGGAGAGGGCTAGGGCTAGAGAGCTTACTAAGAGGATGGTCCCTCTGAGTGCTTTCTCTGTGGAGCTGTGCAGCATTTATAGTCCATTCTGGGGGAGGAGGAGTCACACAATTCCTCTCACTCCACCTCTGGTGCATCCTCCCTCAGCTCCCCTGTGCAGGTACTGAATAAACCTGTATCATGTTCAACAGGGAAGATGATTTATTGGGAGAGGAGGCTTTAACACAACCTGTTGCATACATACACACTGGAAAATGCTCTCAATATAAATTCTCTTTAAACTTAATAAACAAAAATTGCAAACATAACATCAAACAGCTGAGGTGCATGTAATCATGCTCTCGAGTCCAGTCTAATGTCCAGTAAGACAAACTGGTTTTTGTACACTGAGGCAGGTTATTCTTCCCACTACTGAGAACACCAGGTAATTTGCTGGTTTATGAGATAGAGGAGTGAATTGCATGTTTTGTCAGGGTTTGTTAACTTTATGTGCTTTCTGTAGTAAATATAAGACACATGCTTGAGAGTATTATTAATCATTCATTAAATCAGTATTAATTTTTGTGTTAATGTTACGTTATGTAATGCATCATCATTATCTAATAGCATCAAGATATCTACAAGGTAACTAGATAACATACTGTAATTCCAGTATACGACAATCTCCAAACAAACAAAAAGCCTTTTTAAGTGTAAGTTAAAAAGTTGCTGAGATATTGTCTATGATCCTCTACAAGAGAGTAAAATGAAACACAAGACAATGTGAAGTGGCAAAATAAAAAGTGAGCAAAGTATATAACGAAGTAATTATAACTAAATACCGGTACATTAAGGTGCAAGGACAAAATGGGTAAGAGTGTTTACTTACTCAAAGAAAAACCCACTTTTTTTTTTTTTTACAAAGAGACATGGAAGTCTCTGATGATTCGACTTCGATTTAAAATAAATAAATAAAAAAAATTGAGCAAAAGCCGGTAACCTATACATAATTGAATATGATTATAGGCATGCATTTGTACACATTTATACGTATGTTTATATGCAAACACAAATGTATGCTTTATGCTACTATTAGGTTATAATATCAGAGCATTTCATTTAAAAAATAAATGATCATTTAGTGATTTCCTTATGTGTTTACCTTGTAACAAAAAACTAAAACTATCACACCAGTCTTTCTGCACACTTTAAATTGGTCACCTTGAGATTAACTGAAGCACCAGATTATGTGGTAAGGAAATATAGTTCACACAGTAGATGATTTTTACACTGTTTATGGCCTCAAGGTACACTGTGGTCAGTGTGTGTAATTAATTCATTACTCTGTATGACACATGTATGTAAGTGGATATTGCACATGTTGAACTAAGTCATTATTATTATTATTATTATTATTATTATTATTATTATTATTTATTCAAAATTATAGAAGAAAGGTGCAGTAATGGCTCAGGTGTTTGAGGACTTGCAAATTGGAGGGTTGGGGATTGGAGCCTGTCCACTACTGGGGTCACCACAGTTGGATCCTTCATGCCCAATGGAGTCACTGCATGCAAGAATAGGAGGGTGACAGGAAGGGGATCCTGCACAAATCCAGGGCCAGAACAAATAATTTAAATATAAATTATAATAAATTTTATGTATAATAATAATAAAAAATTTGGCTCCATTTAAAGACCTGAGCTCAGTGAAGGTCTTCTCTTTGAGATGGTCTTACAAATCAGTTTTACAAATCAGTCTTACAAATCAGTGAATCAGTAACGACACACTAACTCTAACACAGTAACAGTAACACAAATTGTTTTAACCGTAGCACACATTGACACTGCACTACCTACACACCTGTTCTGCAACTCTGAGGGTTCTGTACACACACCTATGCATCACTAAAGCACAAGCATACTGCAATACTGAGGAAAAAAAAAAAAACTAAACAATTAAAAAACAATGTGAGACTTTTTTTTTTTACATAATAAGCAGCAAATTCTCTCTTCTATTTGAGTTTTATCTTAACATTTTTGCCAGAGTATCGGACAAAACCTGCTGCCTACTTAAATCAGTGGGATGAGTTTGAAAGCTTAAGCAATATTTTGTGGGAAATTTTGTGTATATCAGAGTTGAGTTACACAAGTACTTCAGTTTGTTTTCTGGGAGTGGCATTCAGGTTATGCAAAGCATCTGCCTGTAATTAATTCCTTTGAGCTTGCTTGATATTTCTTGTGTCCAAATGGGGTTTTTCAGGTTTTTGATACCCCAGCACATACCGAATTATGTAAACAAGTACCTAAGGGCTTTGTGACCATACCCAGCCCTAAAGAGATTCTTGTTGCTGGTTGTTATAAGAGAAAATTTAATGAATGTACATAGACAATCCCTCTATCTTGTCTTTAGACTGGTGGTGGTGATATGAGGGATAGTCTGAAATTTATTTTAACACTTTTTCAGAAAATGTTACCCAACCTTAATTGTTGTGATGCCAGAGTGTGCTGAGGTGAGGGAGACTCGTAAAGTAGTACTGTAAAACAAGACTAGAACATTTTCTGGGGTTGACTTGGTTTGGGCAAATTAGTATATTTGAGCCAGTGCAACTGTCTTCCTGCTCCTGGAACCTGATGTGGATATGAGGGTAAATTGTTAATGAAAAAGTGAAGAACATGGCCCACCTACCTTGGCATTAGTCTTTTGACTGAATTGACATACTTGTGGTCATCCATGATAAATGGAAAATTGCCTTATAGCCATTGCTACCAAATAGCAACTTGATAGCCAAGAGTTTCTGGTTTCAACATGAACAGCATTCAACAGTGCTGTGAAAAACTATTTGCCCCTTCCTGATTCTTAATTTGTCACACTTTAATGAGTGAGCTCATCAAACTAATTTTTATATTGCACATAGATAACCAAAGTAAATACATGCCACCAACCACAATCAAGCATTTGCAATAACTGGCAATGAGTCTTTCAAATCTTTGTGGAGGAATTTTGACCCACTGTTATTTGCAGAATTGCCTTTGTGTTTTGTTTTGTTTTTGGGGGGGGGGGGGGTTCAGCAGTAGCTTTCGCCTTGGAACTCTCCTATGGATGCCATTTTTCACCCAGTCTGAGGCAAGTGAGAGCTGCTGTTCTTCAGATGTAGTTCTGGGTTCTTTTATGAGCTCCTGGATGAGTCATTATTGTGCTCTTGAAGTAATTTTGATAGACAGCCACTCCGCATATCATTCATCACCGTTCCAAGGTTTCTCCATTTGTGAAAACTGACTTACACTATGGTTCTCTCGAATCCCAAACCCTTAGAAAGAGCTTGATAACACTTTCCATCAGGCAATAACTTTTTCAATAGGGCCAGATAGGTTTGGACAGTCTTTTTTTCCCCCTTAATAAATGTAATTATCATTTAAATATTGTATTGTTTTTACTTATTTATATGGTTCGTAAGTAATTAACTTCATGTTGTCTGTGTAATATAATTTATTTTTTGATCATCTGAATCATTTAAGTGTGGTGGTGACCAATTTTTCTTGGTCAGTGATTGAGGATTTTTCGTTCCAAACTCTGCTGTTTACTCTCAGACTCATAGTAATGTCTAGTCATGTCTTGTCACCGGTAATGTTTCTCCTTAAGAAACTTTCACCTCCCTTAGAGTATCGGTCGAAATTTTGTGTGCAAATATCCAAAAACTTTCTTGATGCTGCACATCATCTTCAGCAAATAATGAACCAGATACATCCTTAGACCACAAAAAAGAAATAACTGCATGGTGCTTTTCTTTTGTGCAAATCACATTTAGGGCATCAATTTTTGCTCATATCGCAGTTACAAATGAACTGACGTAACACATTCACTGTGACTGGGGAGACAGTAGCTTTGAACCGAAAGTGCTGATAAGACCATATGGCCAAAGGAAGTTTTACCAAAACCAGAATGTGAAAAATTTTTGACTCACCCTTGTATATGCGTGCACACACCCAAACTCACACACACACACACACACACACACACACACACACACACACACACACACACACACACACACACACTTGCATAGTGTTGTTTGCTCAGCATGGTTAGTTAAGCTACCTACGTGCTTCATGTTACGGCCAGCATTTTAAGAATGCCTTGTCTTTGCTTTATTTCATTAATGTGGGTAATTTGATATAGAATGAAAAAATCAAACAGTTCATTAACATTAATTTATATATCAATTAATGTACAGTTAAAATTTGTGTGACATTCCTTAAAAGCTGTTAAAGGGAATATTCCTCGTCCATTCTGAAGCCTAAATACAAATTGTTAAGTTAATTTTGGGGAAGAATTTTATTATTTATTTATTTATTTATTTATTTATTAGGAGGATCAAACGTAGCGAGCCAAAATGGCAAAGACCTTTAAATCATTGGATTTCAGTGATGAGAATTTGGTATATTGTTGTACCTGCCACAGTAATTTAATTTAATTACTGACATGGTGAAGAGTGAACTATTGCAACAGAGGATTTGATCATTCAGATCACATGACAAGGTGTTCAGTAAATATTTAATTTGCAATATATACTGCTACCTACCTTTGTTTAAAGTGAACAGTTGTTTCACAGGGATAGAGTTGATGTTTCTGAATTTTCATTTTGCCTGCTTGATCGTTACCAGGGATTCCTGAATGTCCAGGTATCCAACAGAAAATTATATTAAAATGATAATTAGGATTTCCATGATTGTTGGGTGACCTGTTTTTATATCCCTTACATCCCTAATATTAAACTACAGAAACCACAGTTATTAGATTAAATTAGATTAGATTACTTTTATTGTCATTGTACAGTACTGTAATGAAATTTGAATTGTTACTCTGTGGTGCAAACAAATAAACAAACAAACAAACAAAACAGGATGCAGATGTGACATTAAATTCAACATAGAACACTGAATAGAACATATTGTATATATTACACATCATGAATAGATGATACACTTCTTAGTAATTTTTCTCATTTAAGGTCTACAGTAAATTGCTTTGGGAATTTTCTTTAAAGCTGGAAGTGTGTGTCTTGGTGACAAGAGAGGGTGACCAGGGTGAGCAGCACCATCATATAGGCCTAGTAAGTTAGCAAGCTCTCTATGGTCATTCAGTAGAAAGACATCAGCAGCTTTCCTTTCAGTGTTGAATGTCCTGATTGAAATGCAATCTTTTTTGCCCTTTTGACAGTTTCCGTGGTATTGGCCAAACGGAAGACACTTAGCTGACGCTGAAAGTCTGCATTCATTCAACACAATCCTAGTTTATGCAGAGAGGGGCCAGCTCAACGTTTCTTTCTACAATCTAATATTAAATTCTTGTTCTATTTGTTATATAGTGTCAGATTGAACAGAACACCACCCTATCAGTCTCTGAACCTTGTCCCTATATGCTGACTCATTTTCTGCAGTTGTTGCATCAAAGAACTTGATTATAGTGCTGGACAAGCGGGCTGGTGTGCAGTCATAGGTGTACAAGGAGTACAAGAATGGACTCAGCACAGAGCATTGGGGTGCACCAATGCTTAGTATAATAGAGAAAGAGATATGAGGGTCAGTTTTAAAACTCTGTGGACAGTTTGTATGAAAGTCTTCCATGTCATTCATGTGCAGATGAAGATGTAAAGACCTGGTAGTTTGCTGATTAAGATGTAGTGGATGATGATATTGAATAGTAAGGTATAGAAGAGCATTCTTACACAGCTCTCTCAGTGTTCTAGATTGTTAAGTGTTGCGTGGGTTTGGTAGTGATTGAGTCTTCAATGGGTCTATGTATGAAAATGATAGGGATCAAATGTGGCAGGGAGGCTAGATTTTATGGTGCAGAGGATTAGTTTTTCAAAGCACTTCTGGGGTTCAAGGACTGGGGTTCAAAGCACTGGGGTTAGTATAAGTGGTCTATAGTTTTTTATTATTTTAGATTGGCTTTTTGAGATTGAGAATAATAGTGGCTCATGACAGGAAAATGTTTGCATGAATCCTTGAACACTTGAATGTATGGAAGTTGAAGGGAGAGCAGTTTGTCATGGTCTTATTGGCCAAAGGGCGGTTAAAAAAATACAGTAGTATAGCTTTTTAGTGTCTGTATTTACTGTTGTTGGTGCTAATTTTGTAGTTATTTGTTGTATCCCTCGCCACACCTTCCATGGCTCATTATATTTTAAAAAGTTACATTTCAATCCTCCTCTTATGGGTTTTATATGCCTTACCCAGCTACTGTGATTTTTCAAATCAAATCAAATCAAATCACTTTTATTGTCACATCACATTACTGGTACACTGGTACAGTACATGTGAGCGAAAATCTTGTGTGCAAGCTACACAAGCAATAATGGTGTACAATTATGAGAAATAAATATGCACGTAAATAAATATGCATATGAATGCAGGGAATAAGAGCAATGACAGGCAGTCTGATAGACCAAGGCGTGGGAGAGTTACAGTTCTATAAGCATGTTTAATGTTAGTTTAAACATAATCTAAAATGTTGTTCCCATTGTTGCAAAATTTGCTGATGGAATTTGGAAGGGCTGTCATTGGAAGGGCTCACTGTTGTTGGTCAAAAGAGGCTTTCAGAAGGCTGAGAGCATTGCCAATATTGACGGCCACTATGATGTAAACAGCAGTGATAATTATTACCTTTACCTTTCAAGAAAGATAGAAGGGGCTGCAAGACTAAGGGGGTTTTAAGATCAGGACAGGAATGGCAGGTAACAATTATGCACACCTGTCATTGTAAAGATATATATATATATATATATATATATACACAGCCCCCCCTTCTATACTGAGTCCATATACCTGCTGGTACTGTAGCTAATGTTTCCTGTTAGCTGCACCGTGGTGTCAAGGATTAGCTAGTGTAACCAGCTTTTGGTTATAATCATCACACTGGAGATCTGGATGAAGCTGTTTGAAGCAACCAAAAACTGCAATTCTTTAAACATTTTTGTGATATTACATGCTACTTAAGGTACTGGTTTAACTACAACCTGTAAATTGGTCACAAAATGGCAAAGGCCCTTTGAGATTACATAGTGAATTGGAGAGGTTCTACCTGAGGGAAGTTGAAAAAGTTCACCCCATTTCAACAGGGACCTGTGGATACCACAACTCTTCATCCCAGAGAGCACAGGTTTCCAAGTGTTTATGGCAATCCTCAAAGATCACCACATCGAGTCCACTACCAATTGCCACACAAAATGTGGTTTGTAATAAACTTCAGTCAATGCTCAACATGGGAGTAAATTGAAGACCAGTAATTGTACTTTATTGGGTTGTGCCCAAGTCCGATGAGACATTCTTGTTACGTGTGGACTTTAGAACAGTCTAAGCAATGTCTAAATTTCAATGCATACCCAATGCCACATATTGGTAAACTGCTCACATAATTTCCTACAGTCTTATAGGCAAAATTCTCTCCAGAACCCTCACCATGTCTTACACTACTGCCTATCTAGATTACAGCAATATTTATAGTAACGGTTGGCAGCAGCAAATATATCAGGACTGAGGCTGGTCCTGAGATTGCTGAGATTGACAGGACCCAGTGCACAATTGTATGGATCAAAGTATCATATCTGGGCTTCCCTTTGGTCATGGGCAGGTGCATCCACAAATTGGCAAGACAGCAACAATTGCAACCATTATAGCAATTGCATGTGGTCCCAAGTCATGGAGGAGGATGAGCTATGGACCTATAAGCTCTCGGTGTGAGAGAGCAAGTACAGCATTATTGAAAAAGAGTCTCAGGCCAGCTGTTGAAACAGGCCTTTCCCTGTGCAAACCATGGGTATTTCCTAAATCACTTTAATTGGGGCACATGCCCTAGTATTAATCTGCTGTCCACAGAAAAATCTCACTTTTAAGTTAAAACAAACTTCTGTATTTGCCAGTGAATTAACAATAACTAAAATAACTAAAATTTAACCCCAAATATAAGCTAAGGCACTTTGTATGGTCTGGGTCTGTACAATATGGTAGCAATTTATGAGGGTGCTGTTACTCTCTCTGGCTCTAACCCGCACCGAGATGTAATAATATTAAAAGGAGCCCTAACGCAGGGCTTCTGAGGTGGTCAATGAAATAGGAGGCTGTCAGAGTGCTTATGACACATACAGGAAGACCTTCCCATTTGGAGGTAGCATTATTAATTATAATGGGATTATTAATTACAAACTAAAAAGAAAACCAAAGAGAAACAAAAAAACAACAGAGGTCCGCTGTCTCCTTAAGACTGAACGGGCTCTTTAAAATAAAAATAAACTTTGTGATCCTCTCTGGGCGTATGCCCTTACTGACAATTTATGTGTACTTATTGTGTGCTTATTTACACAAACTAAGACTGAGAGTGCAGGCTTCACAGGTGGCGTGTCTCTCTAGTTCGCCGGAATCTTTCATGGACTTGGCTGAGTCTTTTACCTTGTCTTTGGGCCTAATACCTATACCGGTGCTACCTAATGATCGCATGATGAAGTGTGCAGATATCAGGGCCCTTAAGTAGGCACGCCACCAGATGCAGCATGTACGTACTTTGCGGTGGCAGTGCCTGGCAACCATGCGTTTAGGTGACTGCGCCTCTGAACTCGGATCAGCCTGTGGAGCTACCTGTTCTGAACAGTGCAGACTATCTTCACGCGGTTCTGCCCCTCGTGAGACCTGCATCGTTACTTGTGCAAGACAAAATCAAGAATGAGGTATGATAAAAGAACAGTATGTATGATTAAAACTGCCAAAATTAGAGGAAAATAATAATAACTCAATTACCAAAGTGCAATTAATTAAAATAAATATGCACAGAAATAAAAAAAATATTTGTCAAATTACTTTTTGTCTGAATTGTTTTTCTGTTCACATTTTTGTCCTCATTTATTTATTTTTTTAATCTCCTTTTAATTATTTTCCAAATTTAATTACTTACCTATTTATTCATTTCTACATTTATTTAATTCCACATCTATTTACCTCCGGAATTATTTATTTATGATTTTACTTCATGCATTTCTTCAACCAACCTCCGGTTCTGTAAAATATGTTCAACGTGGAGGTGTCAAAATGACCTATAAATGACAATTGGCTGGCTCCAAAAGTTAGTTCATTCCCATAGAGCCCCATGTTAAAATGTCCAACTTTACAAGTGTAATAAATATGTTTGCAGATTTACCAATCATAGCAACTGTACTGTGATTTTGTTTATGTAACTTATCAATTAAGATGATATTAATCCTTAAAATCATGGACAATTGGGGTGCAGGCAATTTGCATTGCATATGTCAAACAGCTGTCTGCTGTGTATCACTTCAGCTATCCAGCTAATTGTTTTTGTTGTAGTTTAAATTAACACAAGAAGTTTAGGATTCCACAACAAGGTATAAGTATTAGTATGTAATAAGGTTTGTAGACTATGAAAGATGGAGATCTTTCAAATGCAAAGTAACTTTAAAATATAAATGAATGTTAGCCACCTTAGCATATTTGCTAAGCTAAGCTAAGCTAGTTAGTTTGTGAAAACAAATAAGGCAAGTAGGCATGTTTCAAACAACAGTCAGGGTCCATTTCATTCTGCCCATTTGCTCATTTATGGATTAACGGGTTTTAAGCAGAGCCAGCTAGCGTAATGATGGTGATGACCAGAGCTCCCACAATTGCGCTCCAAAACCCCTCTTCAAAAAACCTATGGGTGACGTCACAGAGGGTTTATCCAATTCTTATATAACAGGATATAGAATTTAAATAAATGAGGGTATTCTTTATTTTAAACTGCTGACTCAATTCCTAAAATTATTGTTTAAATTTTTATTTTCCCAGAAAATATTTTTATCATCATGTCCTGTAGGAACATACTGCTAGCATGGTTGAATTTGATTCAATTCAATTTAATTCAGTTTTATTTGTATATCACTTTTATAGTGATTGTCATTGTCACCCATCAGCTTTACACAATTAAAAGAAAAATATGGAAATGTGAAAAATGGGTATGAATAAAAAAGATTAGATAGACCCTAATGAGTAAGCAGAGAGCGATGGTGGTAAGGAAAAACTCCCTGAGATGGCAATAGGAAGAAACCTTGAGAGGAACCAGACTCAACAGGGAACCCATCCACATTTGGGTCATAACAGATAGCAGGGATTGATCTGCAGTCATGCTGTGTGTTTACGCGGCTGGAGGTTCAATATAACAATATCAATTCATTGTTGGAGTCTCAGGTAGACTGTAGGAAACTTTAGGCCTGGAAAATTAAGTGACTGCAGTCACAAGTCCTCAGAGAGCCGCTGTCTGCATTAGATGAGGCCAGGACCATCTTTATGGTAAAGTGGAACCGTCCCCAGTCACCACATGCATCCCAAGCACACCACATGTTGCATCAATGGAACAAGATTTCCAACCAAAAGTGGGGCACACAGACGAGTCAGACAGGTCCAGGGGGTTTGAATTACTGGCAGCTCAGGAGTAGCATGTGTAGCTTGACAGAGAGAGACATGGAGGGAGGGAGAAAGAGGAGAAGAGAAGAAAGAGAAGAAAGTGAAGAAATAACAGTTAGGTATGGTCACAGTCACATAATGTGTAAGGTGAATGTATATTTAGTGCAGAGCAGGGACACCTTCAGTTATGCTATGAACTAACTATCATAGCATAACTGAAAAGGAGATCCAGAAGGAAACACAAACATTGGGCTCCCTGGGATGTAAAGCAACCAATCACTTCAATGCCAACAAACCTGAGTGATCCATAAGAGTGGGGAAGACATCATCTAAACAAACCAGTTCATAATACTATATGTCCATGAGTCCACCAGATCTGCCCCTTTACCCATGGCAAATTTATTTACAAAAACATTTGGCTAAATAAATAGATTTTTAGCCCAGACTTAATCACTGAGACTGTGTCTGGATAACACTTTTGTGGTTCAACGTAGTGAGGTTAGAAGCTATGCAGGCCTTCTAAAAAAGTACATTTTACTTTTAACACATGTAACCCTGCTTTACTGGAAACAAAAAGACCCACATTAATCAACTGGTTCAACCTTGATCATCTCCATCTGATTCTCAACCAAGCTCACATTCTTCTGCTGCTCAATTCAGACTGGGAGCTGTCTGGCCTGCAGCTGATACCCCTTCCCCAGTGAGAGAAGCAATCTGCCACCACCTTCTGTGACAGGGAAAGAGAAGCCATGAGAATTGGAATAACATTTCCTAATGACTCTTCATGAACAACAGCTGGGTCATCTCCTCTTTAGTGTGAGTGTTAGACGGTGTGAAGCGGAAATCCCTGGCAAGTAAATCCCTGCTAAGACATACAGCTGACATAAATGGACCTGCCACCACTTCTTCATCCAACACTGTGCATCCCACATATTGCCTCTTATTACTACAGAACCCATCCATATTTACGTCACTAATATTGGACAATCTAACCAATGAAAATCAGTAGACTGCTGAGGCATAGACTAACTGCCACCCTATATTCCATGTTTTGCTTCCAGAATTTAAAGGTGATGGGTACTAGTGAGTAGTTGAATATCCCCACTAAAGCACTAATACATTGAATTAAGCTTTGATGAATGGTAGTTGGATCACACCCAAAGTGCATCAAGCCCTGATGTGTATCCCATTTTATGCTTCCCTGAGAACACCCTGATCCTGGTTGCAGAAATGAGCCCCATTTCTATACTGCAGGGGAAGGAGAAGGGAGACGAAAGGGAAAAATGGAAAAAAGAAAAAGGGGAGTGTCCCCCACAGGATCCTCTGTCAGCCAGACACCACATTGAACAACATTGGTCAGTGGCACTGGACCATCTCCACCATCCACAATGGTAATTGAAATGACCTCAATGATATCCTTAGTATTATTCACATCCACCAGTAGCCACCTGTGACAAGCATCCTCGAGCTTGATGAATGAATGCAAACAGACAGAAAGAGAGTCAGTAAGCAGACAGGTAATGGTATTCAGGAGTGTGTCCAATCAATTGTATCTTTTTGAGGTTTGCTTAGTCCAGCATATTGGTGACCAGATGCCACTGGGCTGCAAGCTAAGCTTCCTCTGACAGCAGCTGCAGAATATACCCACTTGGATTTGAACTAGCTCCATGCTTCAGCTCCATGCCGAAAGAGTTCAATGAAGACTTATGGTATATCCTGTGGCCACATCTTAGTGAGAACAACATAGGGCAAGTCATATACTGTAACTCATCAGATGTTTGAGCGCATCACCCGACTGGACCAGGCTCCAGAGCTAACAACTAGTCCTCCATCTGCACTTGGAAAAGAGCCTGGAAGTGGTATTTCTGTTTTGTGCAAAGTTGGAGGAGCTTCTGGTTTTGGGTTTGGTGGAATGGTTTTGATGATAACGGTGAGTGGTAAGGACTCCATGAGAGTGTATATTTCTTTCTCTCCTACGTAAGTTCAAGGATTAGTGTGACACATTTGTGGTTTGGCAGAATAAAGAAGCCAGGGGGGTATCTGTAACAACTCATACAGGTGGTTTATTTTCCTTTTCTTTACATCTGATTTTCAGTTATTTAAAATACATATAAATACATAAATACACTCACTCAGCACAGGGTGTATGAGCGCCCTGGTTACTGCTTTCCTGAAAGCACAAAGTGAGAAACAAATCAACTTGTACTGTAGTAATACACCAACAATCCCCCACTGCTAAGGTACTGCACAAATAAAAGGCATGAACTCATTTGTGTGCTGAATAAAGTTAGCTAGCTAAGTGTGTCCATTATCGGTGCCCATATGTAAATTACTTAAGTTACAGTACTTCACTGTTTAGAATAAAGACAGCAAATTCAAATGAATTCTTTGTTAGGAATCCATTGGTTGTTTCAGGAGTGGTGGGTTGTAAATGTATGTGTTTTTTTTAGTATACTGTACTGATCATCTCCAAACACCTGAAAGAGAAAGGTACTTTTGCTGAGCATGAGGTGCACAGGTGCTAGCTTTGCTGGAGATGCAAAGATTTTCTAACATATAGTAAGGGGTGTGTTCGAGAGTAGGAACCACACCAGATTTCACTTGAATAACCAGGGCATCTTAGTCTCCAATCAACTGTCAAATGTGTCTCACTAAGTATTAACCTAACTGAAATTAGTCCTTCTTGACTTCCGATACTTTTTAACACTTCTGAGAAATTTTTATGTGTTGTTTTGCTCAGACAGCATGAACCTCAGCCGCATGAAACTGAGGTGACACAAGGTCAAATGTGTCCCTTATTCAAAATCGTTTTACTATTGTTAATAGTCTCTTTATGGCGGCACAGTTGCTTAGTGGTTAGCCCTGTCACCTTTCACATCCAGGGTCTGGGTTTGATTTCTACCTTGGGATCTGTATGTGTGGTGTTGCATGTTCTTCTCATGCTTGGTGTGATTGTGTATTGTAATTGATTAAAGGGATCTATTTTACACATCCTACTTAATCAAATGAGTTTTACTGAACATGTCTTTAATAAAGATTTTATAATGTATATGCTCTTTTAAAAAATATGTTTAACTAGTTTGATACTAATGTATAATTGGGGCAGTAATAGGTAAGCTTGCAAACTATTGTATTACATTTTTTAAATCTTACTTAGTTTTCCTTTCTCGCATGGCATTTTTCTTTACTGCAACTATTAGTGGCTTCTTTCTTTCAACAAACTGCTTGGACTCAGAGCATAAGAATTCAGTCTCACTCAGATCTCAGACTTGACAATGGCAATTGATAACTTGTTTCTTTTGTCAGTCTGCACATCCTCCTTATGACTAATCACTAGCTTGGCATAAGCAATGCTGATTGCAAAAGAGAAAATAAGAGACACCACTTTAAACAATTCAGAGACTCCAGTTTCCTTTCCTTGAAGGTCCATGTCCTGTAATGGTAAAGGTCTGGTGAAGTGGTAATAATCAGTGTATTTACAATCACCACCACGCATTGTAAAGGTTGTTTTCGTAAACAGACATAGATCTTTCCATTAGTAGTTGCAACTGATACCACAGGAGAGATTTTTCTGCATCCAGACTAAGACTATATATGTATATATATATATATATATATATACAGTATTTTGGCCCAGCCCACAAGGTGCTTCTTTAACACCCTCAAAGTCTTTGATTTATTTTTGAAGGCTGTCCTCTGTTCCCTCAACCAAATGCTGAGCTGACATAATATCCATTCCCTGTGTTAGTAGGTACGTACTTGGAAAGAGGTATGTGCAGTGAGGACAGTCTTCATACTTTTTTTCACCCTCACTGATATTAGGGTCAGCAGCAGATCAACAAACAATGCATCTTTGGGATTACCAAAAAAGACTTTAGTGAGGGCGTGATCCTTAGCTCACCATCTGGTTTCCCCTACTGGTCTTAATTGTCATCACTTGTCTATTTCCACCTTTGCATACACTTGTATAACTCTCTGAGAAATCAATGCAATATTATTAAGAAGTGAAAAGGGAGATACACTTTTTATAACACTGTCTTGTGATGGACTTTTTATAACACTGGTTTTGTCTGCCAGAACCAGGTTTAAAATGTGTGCAAAACACCACACAGTCGTTTGTCTAGGAGATTGTTAGAAATGCAGAGAACTCTTGATCTTGTCCCTGCATGTTTCCTAATGTCTTTTTTAGCAGCTCTGTGAAAATGAGTCACCGTCCACAATAGCAACCAGACACTCATGAATGACTGAACCTGTAAGATATCTTAGAATGACTGTACAATGGTCCTGTTAGGTGGCATCTCGGGTAGGATCTATCTGTACCGTAAACATGCCTGCCTATCTAACCTTTAACAATGACTGATTGCATCCACAACTTTTTCCAATGATGTCTTTTGATAAGAAAGTCACAAAAGAGCAACTGACCTCTACCCCAGTGGCATGGTGCTTCTTGTTTTGTAATTTTTACAAAGTTGAAGGCACATGTTGCACTTACTCGAGATTTTTATCAACTCCAGAAAGTTGCCATGATTGACCCCAGAATTTTGTCATCTGTCATCTTACTGAGCATATTCTCCTTCCTTTCTCTTCTTTATTGTTGTCATCCTCTTTAGTAAATGGCATTGAAAAGTCAAAAGCTTATAGGCACTGTAATTTCTCAATAGTCATAAAAGTTACCAGGAAAACAACAAAAGCAATATATTATTATTTTATTATATAAAAAACTTGTATGTAGCACGTGCTATATCTATAAAATAGATGTGCTTATACAGTATATTCAGTAAAATATGTGCATGTTAATTTAAATATACTTGATAGAGACATGTTTTCATTTGAGTCAACACTACACACTAATATAGAACCAACTCTTCAATCCTACTCTGTATTTTTCTACAGTAATCTGCATTCACTTAATTCATGCTCTATCTATTTACTCAGCACTCTTGGTCTCTGGAGGCTACAAAAGTATTTAATGAATGAATGGTTATTTTACTGCATGCTTGATAATATTTAATGTGTTAAAGTATGTTTTTTCCCCCAGAAATTAAATTTTGGCTGGCAAAATACGTTAAACATGCTGACAAAATTCATGTGACCTTTTTAGTAATCAACCGTCTCAAACTTTTTATTCTCACTCTCTCTTAACTTTGTGTCAATCATTTGCTGTGTGTTCATTAAAACTCTTAAAAATATTTGTTGCCACATTTGCTTCTTCCTCAAGTGCCTTTGTATTTTTAAGCCTGTCCTTTTCAGCCCTTCCTGATCTCTTCCTACCACCCACCCTCACTCAAACCTTCCTTTGACACATACAGTAGGGATTACCTACAGATGGTAGTATCCGTCAAGCCTAAAGCCTTTGAGAGGCTGCAGTGAGGGACAATGTAAGTTACAATTGGTAACCAACATAATTATTGTCAAACTAAACTGCTTTGTTTTCCAGTCACAAGTGCAATGGTCAAACAACCCACTGTGAATGCTCACAGACCTCCCAATTATCCACTCTGGCTATCCATTCGGCAACCACAACATGCTTTATATTGCTTTGAGTACCATCAGCAGTACCATGCACAAAGATCCAGACAACATGTGGGCAGTTCTCTTTAATAATCGATCAAATGGTAAACACTTTAAAACCCTTTCTGGAGCGTTTGACTGTGTTTTAACTCTATGGCTTAACTCTTAACTATGACTTTAACATTAGGTACATATTGTATAGACTAAATGCCATTTAGGTGTCTATTAGAAAGTTGTCTTCTATTGTTTCTAATTTAGTAATGACCAAAAACAGGAAAGCATGTTCTGTACATCATAACCATGACCAATGACTTTGATTTTGATTTGCTAATTGTGAATTGTTTATAGTGCTTAATAATGTATTAGTTAAAGTTATCAGCTATAAAATGTTATGCATTGTGGGAAAGATCAAATGGCCCAAACTAATCAGAAAAAATTCTATGATTCATAAGGGTATGTTTCTTTGTCCGGACAGGTTGATTGTACATGTCTGATAGGTGTAGCTTGGCTTTGGGGTAATGTTGTTGGCATCTTTTCAGGAATGTAAAATCAGATCTGCCAACTGTCCAATATTAAACGAAAAATGTGGGTAATTGGAAAGCATACCAGTAATAGAGCCAAAAGGCCCAGTTTATCTAATAAGCTAAGTTAATTCAACTTATATGTATTAGCAGAAGTCCTTTTCTTTTAATGCTATAATACTGTACCCTGTCGAGTATACAGTGATGTTAAAAAGTCTTTGCCCCTTCCTGATTCTTGATTTGCATATTTGTCATTCGGATCATTGTCCTGCTGCATATCCACGCTGTATCCTGGCTGACCCTGTGCTCTGACTCCTGTTACCTAACTGGGTTATGCGTAAAAAAGATTTTTTTTTTTATTATAACCTATAATATAATATTAAAAAATAATGGATTCTTTCTTTCTTCTGAGAGAGTGGTGTAATTTCCATTATCAGTTCATTCATAAGCAGTTAGGGTCATTGACAAAGAACACAATCTTTAGACTTCGTATTTATGTCTCATATATTCATAACCTATAATATAAAATTAACAAATTCATAACCTATAATATAATATTAACAAATAATGTTGCGCTTGAGTTTTGAGGGGTCACAAACTGATGGCCAGACATTCTCCTTCTGGTAGAGCACAGAACTCTTGGTTAAATTAATTATGGCAAGTCATCCAAGTCCTGAAGCTTCAAAACAGTTCCCACTATTGCACTACCTCTCACCGTGGATCTCTGGAGTCCCAAAGCCTTAGCAATGGCTTTGTGACCCTTTTTAGACTGATACATGTCACCTTTCATCTGTTTTTGAATTTCATTTGATTATGGCATGATGTGTTGCTTTTTCAGATATTTTAGCATGCTTCACTTTGTTAGACAGGTTGTATTTAAGAGGTTTCCTGATTTAATGGATCTGGCAGTAATCAGGCCTGGGTATGGGCGTGTTAAGTGAAATTTAACTCAGCTTTCCTAAAATCCAGGCAATTGGGCAATTACTTGTTAACACAAGCCCAGGTAGGTTTGGACAGCTTTTTCCCTTAAGAAATTATTTTATTTATTATTTTACGATCGTTTTTCCTTTTTCCCCCATCATTTAAAAACTGCATTTTTATATTTTAAGGGTTATCTTTGTTTAAATATGCATAAAAATCAACCAGATGCAAATACATTTTCACAGTGCTGTAGTTGTTTGTATAGTTTGGCCCGGCATTTTTATCCTACAATCAATTGCAAAACAGCATCAGGATTTTCAATAAGTTTGGATTTTCTTTTTTAACCTGACCTAATGTTGTCTGCATTTTTTGTATAAACCTTCTAAAAATAAATAGGCATTAGTGTTTTGAATAATGAAATTAGAGGACTACAATAGTTTTAATTCCTACTTTACATAGATCTGGTGTTTTGGAGTTTTATGATAATGCCAGTGAAAAAAAATTATTAAAAAAGGAGTAGATTTTAAATTAAAGGATAGATTAAAACTTGTTCAGACACATTATATCGCTCAAGAAAGCACAGGTGAAAACCTTCCTATCACTGTATCACCCTTCCCTCCAGGCCTAAAGAACCCCACCTATCAGAACAGCCAAGTTCCCTAAATTTTTTTCTTAAGTCACGCACACTACTCCATACTCTCACTCCCAAAAATGGTTATGACTATTAAGAGGAATATGATCTAAGAAATCATTATTATTATAGGGCCTTTTGACATTAGATACTGTATCAACTTAGACAGATTGCTGGGGCTTACAGATAAGCATACAGCTCATCAGTGCTCAATTTCTTCCTTCATAAGGTATTACAGTTAGTCACCTTATATACTTTAATATATAAAGCTGAAACTAGGTTGGATTCACCACTAACATTAAATTGAACCTAATATTTTTTCTCATTCTCCTGAAACAACTTTCATTCATAAGGAAAGTAAAATTTCTCAAAGAAACTCAACAAACATTTCATTAAGGTCTGCCTTATATGTTCAGACACGTTACAGAATGTGAAAAATTGTGTGTGGTATTCATACTATAAAAGCTGATTTATTCCACATGTCCAGTCATAACCCAGAGTCTTCAGATTGGAACAAAGATTTAATTGAAACAAGAAAGAAAAGTTCATCCATATTTGTCCTTCCATGCTTTGCAAAATGACTTCTATCCTGCACAGCCATGACAGAAAAAAGAGCAATGTCAGCTATAGTGGAATAATAAAGCTTACATTCTATATATGTAAAAGTTCTAAAAAATATATTGAATGATTTGAATGTGTGCAATTATATGTGTGAAAATTCTCAGTAAAAATTCTCAGTAAAAAGGACCTTTCAAGGGAAAACTGTGCATGTACAATGAAACAGTATAGATTCACAAACAGTAAAGAGTACACATCTTTTCCAAGATCCTTTGATCCCATATATAGGGCATTTCTTATTGCTACATGTTCATGTACAGTTGCTTAAAAAACACAAATTTATGTTATATGTTTTTTAGCTTATGGGAGTCACATTTTAAAATAAGATTCTTTATCATCATACTCTTTGCTATTACAATACTAAGTTATGAAGATACAATTATCTCATTTTTATGACTTCCAAAAACTCAATGAAAATAGACATATGAAGTAAATAAGTGCATTTAAAGCCAAGGTATTTGAAGGGCAAGGTCAGGAGAGTTATGTGCCAAAATTGAAAGCATAATGAAAAAAAAAAAGAGGATTAGAGACAACTGTGAGAAAACTTAAATTTAAATGAGTATTTTATTGGACTTTTTGTACTTGCCGGCTACACTGTTTCACACACAAACCACAAACAAAAGATTCATTTACATAGAATTATTGCAGTACTGAAGCAACAGACAGTTAGTAATCAACTGGTCCTCCAAGTCTATGAATCAAAGTTTTAAAAATGTTGAACGTTTTGTAGTAAATGAAATACATTATGCATTATACGTTTTTTTTCTATTTACTGCAAATCTGTGGTGAGTTTCCCAAAAGCATTGAAACATGAAGTTCACCCTTGAAATATATAAGAAACATAGAGCTAGTGTGATATTTAATATATATATATTAATTACATAGTAATTACTCCATACATAATTGAGTTTACTTCAGTATTGAGCGTGACATCAAATATCAGGTTTTCTGAAAAACATTCTGTCTAAACTCTCACAACTATTCAAACTATCTAGAAAAAAACTCTACAAACATTTACCTTTGTCCTTGGAGGCCAGAAGTTAACATAACTGTAGACATTAAAAGCTGACATAACCAGAAAGCATTGTACTCTGATGTAAATTTCTATTAAAACAGCGCAAAAGCAGAAAAATAAAGATATTTTCATTAGGGGAAGCAATAAACATGATGATATTACATTTTAAACATAATCATATTACATTGTAATGATGAAACACTGACTTAGTGGTAAGCAATTTTGCTTCACACCATAATTAAGGGCTGTGTATTTGAATATTGTCCCTCAACTGCTAGTTAGATGTTTGAATTGTGTACAATAACTTTATTGTAAATTCAGGCACTGCAAAAGCTGTCCAGGCCTCAACAAAGTTTACATGCAACTCCATCATAAAGTGATTTGCGTAAAAAAAATTCTGTTTAGAAACACAGCTCTTATGCAACAGCTGCTATTTTTTTCGTCCCTGCCGTGAAGGTGCGGTGCCCTCAAGGCCTATAATGCTTTGCCTGATAAACTTTAGCAAGTAGAGATAAACAAGGATCCTATAGCAACATTTTTCCTGTAATTTGAGCTTTATTTCAAGGTCAACATTAAGCCTGATTCTGATGTGACATAAAGTGTTAAATTTAGAAAAGACTGCCAGCTGTCTGCATCAATCTGCTTGTTATGTGTCCCTATGGGATTTGCTTCAATAAAATCTATGTATTTTTATGTATATATGTATTATGTAAGTCCTTCCGCATAACACAACATGTAGGTGTATTAATTGCTGCTTTCCACATTTTTGAAATTTGTTCTTGGAATTTTTCCAGATGTTCTGGAAATACTTGCACTGCAGGGATATGTGGTCTTTGATCCTCAATACAGTTATTTTATTCATTCTTAGTTAAATTTACCTTCTATTTTTCTTTTTCATATTTTTTCCCTATTAATAGTCTTTTATTTTAAGGTCACGGGCAGTCGTCAAAGCATTTCACTGCATATCGTACTGTGTATGACTGTGTATGTGAATTTATATTTCGGTCCGCACATACAAGCTTGCTAGAGGTTTTATTTTTTTATGCCGGATGCCCTTCCTGACACAACCCTCCCATTTTATCCAGGCTTGGGACCGGCACTGCATCCAGTGGTTGGGAATCACCTGGCATGCGAAACACCTACCGCTGAGCCACCATTGTTCTATATTGTAGTGTAGTAAAATAATTCAGTAAAAAGTACATGTACAAGCAAACAATTAGTTAGTTGAGATAGGCTTGTGTTTTTTGTTTCTTTCTTTTTTATTCATGAACACATATAAAATAGCCGTCAGCTACTGTATAAACAATTACCTGTCGTTACCTCTGCAAGGCATCTGGCACTGTAACTGTATCAGGGTGCTTTGATCATGCCACACCTTGAATTTGTGCTCATGTGAGTGTTTTGTGTGCAGACATATGTGTACATGAGAGCGTGGCAGCTTGTTCAGACAGCCTGCTGTACTAACCAGGGTGTTACAGACTCAGTGAAAATGGCTCTTGATAATTGATGTTTAATATTGTTATAATTGATGTTTAGATGACTGTTTAATATTGTTGCAATTTGAATTTGATACTAAAATCATTTGTGTATTCATTGTTTGGACCAGGTGGGATCTTTTTTCAAGTAGATAAGTAACTTCAAGGTAATTTTGTATTCATTAGAAATAGGCCATTATATAGGATATTTAAATAAGGGTTCTTGGAGCAGCAAAGCGTATAGCAGTTAGACCATCAGAAAAAAACTTACCTTTATAAAATTAATATAAAGTAGAGTAGAGGATAGTTTTCATTGCAAAGGTTATGTGAGACAGTGTGTGCATTAATGTACAGCATATAAATGGGAACTACATTGATTAATAAAAGGTTATAAATGTAAAAAATGTGTTTAACTGGGGTAATAGTCCCAACAGCCATTGTTTCCCAACCCTGGTACTGGAGTTACTCTGCCCAGGACATTTTTCTTAATCCAAATCAGCAAGTAATTAACAAGCTCTTGAAAGATTATCATATATGGCTTAGAAGGGTGAATCTGGGGAGTGGTTTTTACGACACACTTCTCTATATATGATCAACAGCATGGGCTTTATAACTTAGTGAGTATGCAGATTTTAGAAATTTTTTAAAAATTTGTTCTTGGAATTTTTCCAGATGTTCTGGAAATACTTGCACTGCTGGAATACGTGGTCTTTGATCCTCAATGCGGCTTTAACATACACTATGTGTGTGTATAAAACATACACTGCTGAGGCATATTTTTTCTGCACTGAAGCAAAGGGGCCCAAACCTGTTTCAACATGACTATGTTGTTGTACAGTGAAGAAGTTCCAAAAAGACGTGGTTTGGAAGAACTTGAGTGCCCTGAACAAACCCCTGACATTGATGCCTTTAAATACCTGACTGCACCCCAGCCCTGCTGAACCATCATCAGTGTCTGACCTCACTAATACTCTTGTGGTAGTCCCCACAGCCATACTCCAAAATCTACTGAAATCTACTGAAATCAAAATCTACTCCTCAGTAGATTTGAGGTTATTATTACAACAAAATGGGGACTAAATCTGGATTGGGATGCTCAACAACACCAATGGGTGTGATTGTCCAATATCCACAAACCTTTTGCCAAATAATATCTACCTTGCATAATAAACTTGCATATACATATAACTGCAGCTTTAATTTGATTGAAAGAATATGCAAGGATTGTAAGTAAGTCAGTGGGAAGCTGTCCTTTTTTTTTTTTAATCCTAAGAACAAAAATGCTGTTTTTTGTGGTGTCTGGTAGTCTGATCCAACACCACAAGCTTTACTGCTTGGTCTCTGCAGGGTCATTATGTGATCAAATTCACTCCTGTTTACATTCAAGAAAATCCAGCATCTGTTCAGTGACAGACCCCATCATATAAAGCACCTGCACCATCTATGAAACTGTGTAACAATATACAGGATCAGAATTGTCACTGTGCATGAATACTAAATGGGCTGTCCTCACCCCACATTAAAATCTAAATAGAAGGGTAAATCTAAAAATCTAAAAATTACATTTCCTATAAACTTATCGTGTGAAGGTACACTATGTCACCCCACTTTTACATAAAAATACCTTGATCCTGCCTTACTGTGGTCAAGCCCAAAGGAAACTTGTATATAAAATATTTACTTTTATTTGCTATGCCAAGATGTAAGATAAGGTTTCTTCAAACTGCACATAATGTTAAAACACAGTCTGTAAGGATGTGTTCACAGTTGTTGTTTGATTCTCTTGATTCAGAACAAGGAATAAATTGATACGCTAGTTTTGGTTCACTAGTATGCAGTCCTGGTTCGCTTAGCTTCACACTGCCATTTTTACAATTGGACCAAACGACACAACAAAAGGCATATGCATTAATTAAAACCCCTAAAACCCAAGTGGCACAGATACTCAGCATATGTCAATAACAATAAAAAAAGTGCTCATATAGATGCCTTTCTTTTATCTTCTATATGAGCATATTAGTTCTCATATACTCAGAATAATATAATGCTCTGAGCTTTAAGGGCTACCACTTGAGAAACATGACAAACAATCGTTGGTGTGGTTGTTCGGTTAGTGTGTGTTATGGATGCAAATAAATTCTTGCTAGCATTATCTGATAATGATGTCCTAGCTACGTCATGCCTGTTAGTTTGTATGGCACTGGACGAGTTTTGAACCTGCTGAGATTAAAAATGAAAATAAATAAATAAATACCTAACATCATTATTATATTTAACACTGGCAAATTAAACATTATATAACGTTATATAAACTCTATGAGAAAGATATCACCATATATAATACACATTACAGCTATTGTTTCTTTTGGTGCAATATTGAAAATGTCAGGATGAACTAACCTTGGTGACCAGAAGACGTAGCTTTAGCGGTTAGCCCAATGTAGCGTGGATGGTAAACCC